>CAJQUW010014954.1:120000-129247 GCA_907163375.1 Prostheceraeus crozeri
CCCTATTCATCACAATACACTACAACCCACCAAACACCCCCCCCCACACCAAAAAGAATCCCTACAAAAACCCCCACCAAACCAAACATACCCCACCAACACATCTACCAACCCAAATCCAACCCCCCCCATAACACCAACCCCACACCCAACACTAAACAAACACAAAAACACCCAAAACCAAATAACACCAAACCTACCCAACAACATAACAACATACCCACCACCACACACAAAAACCCCCAATACCCCCACCTCAAACCTAGTCTACAGCCCAACACCATACCCCCTTAAAAAAACAACCACCAACACCCAAACACCCACCCCAACCACCCACACAACCCCCCCCCCCCACACAACACAAAAAAAAACAAAATCCACTCAACCCACCAAACCCACAACACCCACAAACACCCCCAACACCAACCCCCACCAACACCCCACCCAACACCCACAAACAACCCCAACCCCCACACCACCCCAACCCCACCCCAACCCACCCCAAAAACCAACCACCACACCACCCCACACAAACACACAACCCAAACAACCCACAAACCCACACACCAACACCCCACCCCCAAAAACCAACACCCCCACAAACAACAACCCACAAAACCACAACCAACAACACCACCCAAAACACCCAAACCCCCCACCACCAAACCCCAAAACAAAAAAACCAACCACCAACCCACCCAAAAAAAACACAACACCAACCAAACCCACAAAAACCCACCACCACCCACACACCCCAAACCAAACACCCCCACAAACAACACAACCAACCACCCACCCCCCCACAACCCAACCAACACACAACCACAACAACCCAAAACAACACCCAACAAAACCACAACCACCACACAACCCCACCCAAAACACACACAACCCCCAACCCCACCCCACCCACACCCCAACCACCCCCCAAACCACCCCAAACAAAACAACCACCCCACAACCACACAAACCCCACAAAAACACACCCACCAAAACCACACAAAACACCCAACACCCCCAAAACCCACCCAAACCACAACCAACCACCCCAAACCACCACCAACCCACAAACACCAACAAAACACAACACCACCCCCAACCCAAAACAAAAACCCCAAACACCCCCCCCACCCAAAACACAACACCCCCACCCACCAAACCACACAACACAAAACCCCCACCAAACCCCCCACCCCACCCCCAACACAAACCACACAAACACACCACCAACCACCCAACCAACCACAACCACCCACCACAAACCACACCACAACCACCACACCCCCAAACAACACCCCACCCCCCCACACACCCCCCCCCCCCCACCCCCACACCCCCACACCCCACACCCCCCAACACCCACCCACCACCAACACCCCACACAACCCCACCCCAAAACCAACACCCACAAACCCCACCCCACCCAAAAACACCCACCCCCCCAAAACCAACACAAACAACCACACCCACACCCCAACCCCAAACCACAAAACAAAACCCACCCCCCCAACACCCCCCCCACCACCACACAACCCCCCAAACACCAACCAACAACACCCCCCCCCCCAACCCAACCCCCCAAAAAACCAAACCCCCCCCCACCCCCCACAACCAAACAACCCCCCAACACACAACCAAACCACCCCACCCCACACCACCAAAACCCCACCACAAACAACCCCCCAACCCACACCACAACCACCACCCCCCACCACCACCCCAAAACCCAACACCCACCACAAAAAAACACAAACAAACACAAACCAACCCCCCAACCACCAACACACAACCACCCCAAACACCCAACCCCACAACCAACAACACCAAAAACCACCACACAAAAAACAAACACCCCAACCCCAACCCACAACCACCACACCAACAAAACCCCCCAACAACCAACCCCAAAACCCAAAACCAAAACCACAACAAACCAAAAAACACCCACATAAAAACACCCCCACAACAACCCCAAAAAAACCACCCCCCCACCCACCCAAAACCACCACACAAACAACCAACCCAACCACACAACCACAAAAAACACCCCAAAAAAACCCAACCCCACCCACAAAACCAAACAACACCACACCCCACAAAACCCACAAAAACACAAACCCCCAACCCCAACAAACAAAAACAAACACACCCCCCCCACCCCAATACCAACCCACCAACACCACACCAACCCCAAACCAAAACCACCCCAACCACACCAACCCAAAAACAACCCAAACCCCCACACCAACACCCAACCCAAACCAAGTGTAACCACAACCCCCCAAAACCCCAACCAAAAACAACCCCAACCAAACACCCCACACAACACACCAACCACCCACCACCACACCCCACCCAACAAAAAACCAAAACAACCCCAACCAACCAAGAAACCCATAAACCCCCCACCCAAACCCCCACACAAAACCCCCCACCCAACCAATACCCACCAACAACACCCACAACCCAAAACCCCACCCCAACCCCCCACAAACCCACCCCAAACACCCCACCACCCCCCCCAACCCCCCCCCCCAACCCCCCACCCCCCCCCCCCCAAAAACCCCACCCACACCCCCCCCCACCCCCCCCCCCCCCCACCCCCAAAACAACCCAAACCACCCACCCCACCCCCCCAACAACACACAAACCAAACACCCCAAACCACCCCCCCCCACCCCACCCACCCAAAAAAACCCCACCCCAAACCCCCCACCCCACCCCCCTCCCAAACAACCAAAACCCCCCCCCCCAAACCCCAACCCCAAAACCCACCCCCCCCACCCACCACCACACCACCCCCCCCACCAACCCACCCCCCCAACCCCCCCCCCCCCACACCCCCCCCCCCACCCCCCCACCCCCCCCCCCCCCCCCCCCCCCACCCCCCCCACCCACACCCCACCCCCCCCCCCCCCCCCACAACCCCCCCCCCACCACCCCCCCCCCCCCACCCCCCCCCCCCCCCACACCCCCCCCCCCCCCCCCACACCCCCCCCCCCCCCCCCCACCCCCCCCCCCCCCCCCCCCCACCCCCCCCCCCCCCCCCCCCCCCCCCCCCCCCCCCCCCCCCCCCCCCCCCCCCCCCCCCCCACCCCCCCCCCCCCCACCCCACCCCCACCCCCCCCCCACCCCCCCCCCCCCCCCCCCCCCCCCCCCCCCCCCCCCCCCCCCCCCCCCCCCCCCCCCCCCCCCCCCCCCCCCCCCCCCCCCCCCCCCCCCCCCCCCCCCCCCCCCCCCCCCCCCCCCCCCCCCCCCCCCCCCCCCCCCCCCCCCCCCACCCCCCCCCCCCCCCCCCCCCCCCCCCACCCTCCCCCTCCCCCCCCCCCCCCCCCTCCCCCCCCCCCACGATGGCCGCCCGTCCGACTCCCCCCCGTCCCCCCCTCTAACCGCTAGTGGTCTTAGGTCGCCGCCTGGTGCTAGGTCCAGACTCCCCCCTCCCTCTGGAACGAAAGGTCGTGTGTCCCGCCAAATGATCCGCATCGCTACGTCCCCGCGCCCTCAGCCGGCCGTCGTATAGCGCCGTGTGCTTACGTCCAGTTGCTTGTCCGCCATTGAGTGGAAGTCTTGACTCACCTGTAAAAAATCCAAAGTCAAAGTGCTTGAGGTATGGTAAAATTTGAAAATTTTTCCTTGGTCCAGTTCACCTGGACCTTTACCAAAACATTTTTAATCAAATATCACTGACCCCCCCCCCCCCGACAGCATCTTGCTAACTTATGGTTCTAGAACGATTTTGTCTTACAGCTTCTCGTTTTTGAAGAGAAAAAAACTGCTCGACGCCAGTTGTTTGCCTCGATTCAATCGACCAACCTTTCAAAATGAAGCTGTTACAAGAGGATGTTAGTCGTGACTCACCGAAAAAATCCTAAGTGGCAAGTAGCGAGTAAGTTAAAATTTTGAAATTGTCCAAAGGAGGTCCAGTCGACCGACCTTCACCCAAAACATTTTTCATCAAATTTCCTCTGCCTCCCCCCCTCGGAGAGCTAGCTTCGATCTTGCATCTAGTGGGTGCGATTTTGTCGTCAAATAGCTCGTTTGAAACTAAATTGAACATATCATATAGAAACGCTTGTTCAGATCTGTCATCGTTCAAAATTAAGCTTACAAATATTAGTCGGAGCTCACGACGAAAAAATCCGGAAGTGTCCAAGTGACTTTTAGGGGTAAAAATTTAAATTTTTCCAAAGTGTGGCATTCGACCTGACCATCCACCAAAGTTTTTTCATCAAATTTTCCGAACAGGGGGATGGGTCCGTGAAATTTGATAAAATTGTTTGTGAGTCCCCAGTCGAAATTCGAAGTTTTAAATTTTTCAAAATTTTCACCACACGGGAGCTCGCACGACTTAAGGAAATTTTTCACTTTGGCATGTTACATGAATTGCTGACGGACCAACTCCGTGTCATATGAAATTGTTAGTGTTCATTTGAGAGAGAATGATAACTATCGTTTGCAACAAACCGCATGTCGCAACTATAAACTTTGGAATAAGCCATTTTACTGTCTTCCACGATATATATACCCACCCCGACAACGGAAGTCTGTCACTTCATACGGAAAGACAGTAACGAAACGCCCCCCGCAAGCTCATCTCGCCCAAAATAAGAGCTGTGTTCGTATGCATCGGCGAGGTGTTGAAGATAAGAGATGAGCATATCGCACAGAGGCCAAAGTTGGTTGTGAATAAGTATGAGATAAGAAGTGAAAGGATGAAGTTGCGTGAAGGAGTTGATGAGTTAAAAAGAAGGAACGTGAATCGAAGTAGGTAGCGGAATGAGAAGATTCGAATGAGGCGTAGTGTGACTGATTGAAGAATAAACCGAAGTTGGAACAGAAGAATGAGATTGAGAAAGGGCGAATGCTCGGAGAGCCGAAAGAGAAGATGCAACGAAGTTTTGAAGATGTATGAAAGATGATTTAGAAAGCGAAATGGAGATTGGAGACTGAGCTCGGCGGGTATGAGAGGCAGGCTTTTGAGAAGATTGAGCGGCATGAGGATTAGTGAATCTGTAATGAGATAGGTTTTGTGAGTTCACATCTCTATGCGATAATCATTTGATGGACAATCTTGTAAAGCAAAGTCTCGACATCAATAATTTGTTAAAATAACTGCCATCCAACAAAAAAATTCTCCATCCAGCTGAAAGCGCGCCATCTCCACAATATATTCGGTCCAAAGCCGCGAGACTACCTAAGATGGCTAACTGTAAGTGAAAAAATTAAATAGTATATCCTTTTCTAATACTAACATTTTCATGCAATCGTGCCCTCCTTCACCACCCCACGAGCGACACACAGAGAACGAACCATCGTCTCTCGTTAAGGCCACCTAGGGGCAAACATGATAGAAACCTCTCCACGCTTTTGCCCTCAGTCTTCTACTAGGGCGAATACTATCAGTAAGTGAAGCGCTAGTCAGTCCAACGTAACGTTTGCAAATGAATCGGTTAATACTTCCTGTTCGACGGCGTTTCCTGTAAAGGGAGGCGTGAAACCCGTACTATTATACCGCAAGGACTTTCGGCTATTCAACTCTTGTGTTAACAGCGCTCGCCTAGTTTCAAGTATTCCTCTGTACTCAACTAGATCATCACGTCAGGGCACATTGAGCCACTGTCGAAGTTGCCGAAAACTTCCATTCTTACGTTATGATATCCATAGTCGCTACCTGTCCCTCTAGCCATTAGACAATGTATGAATGGAATGAAATGTATGTCACGGCACCCCACAACTACATTAACACTCTCGCCTGTACGCGAATCAACTCTTACACATGGATCGCAGTCGAGGCTAGCCCGTATCAGTAGTGAAGAGCTTAAATGTATGTACACAGTTTCATCTATCATCATCGGCCCATATAAATTTTAAATTTACAATTAACTAAACTCTACTATGGCCAAATAAAAATATACATGGTAATATCCACCTCTTAACCATACCTAGTCTAACAAGCTCTTTACACTTGATCGCATCGATTGCTATCCCCTTATCAGAATGTAACCATCTCATTTTTTAACACTATGTCATCTACTGCATCGCCCTTAGAAATGTGATAAAGATTTACTATTAACGAATGCTGCTAACTATTTCCAAATGAAAAGTATACATGGTTAAATCAACCTATGAAGCCCCTTCAGTAAGTCAGTAATGAAACAAAAGATAATACAATAAAAATTTTATTATCAGTATTTCAAAGTCTTCATCGTCCAATCGTCCAAGTCTGCTTCACATAGATCACAAAAAACAGTATTCACATTGCGTTAATCGGTTCCTCCACTGCGAGCCTCACTTTGTCTATATACTCCCACGACCCCCAATTCTGGCTGGGAATTAGGGGAGTACCACGCCCAAAATTGGTGGAGGATTTGTGCTGGTGACTCCATCACATCTCAGTAATCGTAATGGAATACTTCCACTCTCACGCCTGTGTAGTCGGACACTCCTTCCTCACAACACTCTCTTCGTCCCGCTGGTAATACAACTTTTTCTGAGTATTGTCCAGTCGTACACCTTCTCTACTTCCCGTCGTTGGAGCGTTGTTGGTGCAACGAGCTCCATTTGGTGTTGAGATGAAAAATTTTGTGTTGGTGGGTCGAGTGGCTGTCATTCCTACTGTGAATAATAACTTTGAAATGTTTCTAATTCTTAATATCAACAAGCAACCAATCAAATGAACAGCCAAGGAATGATAATAATGAACAGGTATATATTAAAGTGTCATTCGTTTCAGTTCACGCGGCCTTTGTACATATAATGAAGTGTTCTCTGGCGAATTCTAATAAATTTTGGCGTACAAGTAACTGTCCTCTCGTGAAATCTCTATCTTTTAATATCAACCGTAAACTCGATTTCGGTGAAATGTAATTTGAAAATTTCTTCACTCATCTCCTCACTCGTGTCTAATATAATCTGCCTCAATTTCAGGCATCAAACTGTCATCCCAACACCCTCCTTCTCAGAAAGTTGAGAGTTTTGATCAAAAGTAGTTGTTACATACACGTAACTGAACAGAATATAAATGATTTCTTCTTTGCAGTGATGTGAGTACCACTCAGACTCACGCACAAGCATAGATGGAATTGCGAACTGCGACATATTTTACAAAAGCTCAGTCCCTCCTTCGACATATCAAACAACTTGTGTCAAAGCAAAGCGCATCAATCTCCGATAATTGATTCCGACATGACTATCATTTCCTTCGATTGTGCCCTCTTTCTTTTGATTCACTTTCACGATCTTCGCACTGAACTTCAACACCCGCATGCAAAAGATCATACACCAACGGTACCTCTAACCATCTCCGCATTAATTTTCACATAATAAGATTATACCACTACTGCAATCCAATACGCAAGAGTAATTTTCCTGAGTGGCTCCTTCAAAATTCAACTTATCGAAGCGCTCTTCAACAATTTAAAAATTTAGAATGAAGGCCCTCTACCTTAAACTAAAAGATATTTAGATGTTCAAACGGGTCAAGACGAGGCTACTCCGTCAATATTCCGTCAACTGAACACCATGAAGATAATACGAAAGTATATATGTAAAGTGAACATTCGTGTCATTTCCAACTTCTGGCTTTGTGACATAGAAGGAAGTGTTTTCTCTGCGAATTCGATATTTAAGCTACAATAACATCGCACCTCTGAAGTCTCGATCCTGTTGAATATCACCGTAAACTCTTTTCGTTGAAATGTAATTTGAAAATTTCGCACTCATCTCCGCAAAACGGGCTAATAGCATCCTTACCTCAATTTCAGGCAGCAACTTCCATCACAACAACCCTGCCCTTCACGAAAATGGACTTCGTCATTCGGAAATGGATGTATACTTGTACACAGCATCTTATGAAAAGGAATCAACGCACCACATCGTCTTAAATATGCCAATATCTTTTGTGATGTATTTGATTTCAGCTTTGTAGAATGCACTGTCATAAATAGTCTCAATAAAATACTGCACGTTTTGGCTGGTATGGTAACATTGGTACAAGGAGCATCACATCTCCCACCTATCATCTTCACCAATATTGGAATAATCGGAAAAAGTTAAGTCGACGCGATACGACATGTCTGCACTAATTCTGTTACAGTACCCCTTTTAAAATATTTGATCAAACCCCAAAATGACCATAGATTGTTATCCATAATTAGGTAATAACCTTTCCACTTATAGTGCGAGACAAAACACCTTCTTTTTCAGAAAAAAAAAAATGTTGCACATTAATCACCTTCATTTAAATAATCTACAACCAATTTTACCGAATAATAATGCGAGCATCATCACTCTGTTCATAAATACCACCGAAAGGCTCGTACACAATTTCTGTATGATAAAGATAGCGTCATTCTGTATCAAATTGAATGACCGTTCACATGGGAAATGGCATATCAAATTTCCAAGAACAGCTGCAATGATTGGTCGTAAGAACTGATGAAGATCTTTGTTGAAACATAATAATACTAATCATCATCATTTAATTTACTTGATTACAATATGTAGATATGTGATAAATCAATGTTTCCAGCTTGTTTACATCAACTCGATAATAAAAATTTCTGTCAATAAGTTTCAGGAGTCATGGTGTGTCTTTCTTGCCTTAAATCAAAATCTTCTTCACGCAACGTCCCTTCTCATTTCTTGAATAAGATCTACTTAATAAGGCTTCGCTCTCATATTTTAACGGTTTATACCACTTAATTGGTAATTAACTTTAAAATTATCATAGCTTGTTAAGCCTAGCGAGTAACCTAAATCATTTCTTAAACTTGAATTAAACCAACATCCAATCTTTCTCAACTTCACGATGTACAGATTTAAGGATCATCATCTGTGCTTGTACATTGGCAATATTTTACACGCTTGATTCAAAAATCAAGATACAACTGTTTTACATATAAAGATCTTCTTTTCTATGCCACTGTGAAGGTATTCTCGGCAGCCCTTTTCACACATTTGGTAAGCAGCTGTGCTCCATTTATTAGTCACACCTCATGATCAAAATATAGACACAGTTGCCTATATACAATTGTTGACACCCAATCCCACTTCCATTTAGCGGTTTGTATCGATCAATGGGAGTAAATAATGCGGCTCGATTACTAGCAAATCTATTTACCGCATTCTAAGCAAATTTATAAAACACATTTGATATTGCTGATCTGCGACTTTTCATAACATCATGAAGACTTGGATTTTGGACTCTCTACAATATATCAGAGTTGATCGTGATGGAAACGTACAT
>CAJQUW010014955.1:0-11766 GCA_907163375.1 Prostheceraeus crozeri
CCTGCGACCAGAACGCTTTCTTTCCTCTCCATGTCTAGCAAGAGCTGAAATCACAACTTTTCGAGTAAACTGAAGCAGAGATATTTGTGGATTCTTCACATCCTGGTAAAATCTCCATGAGTTTACCATTAATGCATTAATAATCCATGAGAAGAGGGTAATACAACTTGCGACATCGAGTACGGAGTCGATATAAAGAAACTTGCTGATCAAACAGGTCTACGCCTCCCATATGCTTGTTATAATCAGTAATGGGTTTCGAAACCTTTAGATTGATATGGTTTCTTGTAGACCGATCCCATCGTCGGACGTACTTGAATGGCTCGATCTCAAAGCAGTTCGATGCACAGAGTACGCTTTTGTTGTCATTCCAATGTACTATGATATTGTTACCATCTGAGTTTGAATCGATTGTACACCCTCGAAGTCGATTTGACTGAATCGTTCCGGTAATTCCAATTCCACTGCTTCTGAAATCGTCAAACATTTCCAGTGAAGTAAAGTAGTTATCAACAAAGATGGAAGGTAGGTACGTTGCACTTCTCGACTAAAGATCGAACAATATCTCCAGAATGACCAAGACCGAATGTTTTGGTGAGTGCCAGCACCTGCGTAAGGTTCCGCGTGATACAAATACCCGTCAGATGATGCCAAACACCAGCACTTGTATCCAAACTTTATCAGTTTGCTTGCCATGTATTGTTTACCACTGTGACGACCATAGTACTTATCATTGCTCCATCGATCGATAAATTTTGTGTAAGAGGAAACACTTTCGCCTTTTTGTTAAAGAAATCAAATAAAGGTCTCACCTTGAAATATTTGTCGTCATTCATCAAGCTATTGTCAATAAAATGTAGGTGTTTCAAAATGGACAGGAAACGGTCACGACGCATGCAGTTTCCAGGACAATCACCATTTACATCAAAGTCTTCAGACCAGTGTAATTGTGTACTGGGTGGGCGCATATACCCTGAGCGGAGTAAAATCGCGATGAAAGTTATCATTTCGTCGGATGTCACGTTTAGAAATTTGCCGTTATTAGTTCCATATAGATTTGTTTGTTCCACCAGTAATTCAATAAGTTCAGTATCAAAGAAACATCTGAAACAATCATAAGGCGAATTTATGCCCGACCGAAGATTATGAGATGACGTAAAATCAGAAGTAAAGTCTTTGTCCAACTTGAGTGGCTTGAAATGATCAGAATCAGTCCAATTTCTTTTTTCAATTTTTCGTTTCGGTGATGGTGCTTCACAATCATCTTGTGATGGTATCTCCGCTTCAGACTGTAAGATTCGACGTGGCAAATGATGACTCACTTCATCATCAGAGGCCGGATTCACGACACGCGCTAACTCCTAAACCATGCGAAAGAAACCTGAGCCGCTCAAATCCACTAGTGAGCGGCTCAGTTAGCTTAGTTTCACCCAATTCCCGAAACACGATCGTGAGCCCCCGCTCACCATGGTTTCGGATTTACCCTTATCGCGGTAGCTGGTGAGATCGCACAAAGCAGACATGCATGATGTTATATCATTCATATCATTGCATAGAAGTGGCTGATACGTATTTAATGATGGCTGCCTATTTAGATATCTATCCTGACTTGGAAGACGAAGACCCTACTCGACGTGACATTTATTCATTAAGTGACTCAAAATTTTATCGGCTCTATCGATTTGATAAAAGTACTTTCTCCTATATCGCCGACTTAATACGGACAGGCTTGCAACGTCCAACTTCCCGATCTTACGGATTGTCATGTGAGATTCAAACGGCGGCCGCGATTCGGTACTACGCTTCTGCAACATTGCAAACTGATGTCCGAGGACTCAAATCAGTCCAATCTTCGGTGCATCTTGCCATACTTAATGTTGGAACTCTCTGAAAAATTGTACGATGATTCATCACATGCTGACCGAAGCAGATACCTAAGAAAAAGTCTCTCAATTCTACAACATCGCTCCTTTCCACAATGTGGATAGGTGCTATAGATGCACTCATGTAAACGAATAATGCTCCAAGAACAGATGAACATCATACATCAAACAGTAAATTACTATCCGACTCTTAATGTACAACCATCGTGACCAACAGGTTTTCTTCATAATATGGAATAAATTGCCTGGCAGTTTGCCACACGATTCATTTATTTTACGAGAAAATAACCGTGTAAGTAAAACGCGTTCTTGTTCGCAAATATCGCTTTAATTTTTCGTCAAATATTACAAACCTTATCGATGCCATTGAACGGTTACTTAAAAAATAGAAATTTATTTATGCAATTCACTAGCAAAGTGCTCAAGGTAAACAAGAATTAAAAAAAGAACAAAACACGCTAATGACTATATAATATTTCAATAGGTACAAAATATGATTTACAAAAAGCAAATTTTTATAACCTAAAGATGTCAAAAAAAATTTAAAAAAATGCTTACAAGAAGACAACAACGCTCTCTCTCCTCATCGTGAAATGACTAGGCAGAAAGTCGTTCTTTTCAAAATATATGTTTTATCACTTATATATTGAAAAGATCCTATTAACAGTCTGTGCCCATCAGATATAAGAGGACAGGTCTGTTTTCCTCAAATAACCAGACTAGCCAAACACAGTGGGATTACGCTATCTAAAATCCTACCAGGTGGAAAGAAATAAATGTTAGTTCCTTAAGCTAAAACGTGAAATAAAAGTCAACCAAATATGCATACAAATTATTACTATTTTAATGATGTCCATCTACAGAACTTGGTCAGGACGAACGCGTTTCGCGACCGCTCAACCTGACGCTCAACCCGACCAAGCGCGGTCCTGGCACATTTAAGATGCACAGCCTCAAAAGTTATATTCTAATAAAAGGAAAGATTAAGCATCTAACAAAAAAATAGTCACTATTGTCGAAATGAACCTCCGCACTTGACAGAAGGACAGAGTCCAGCCATAGAGGTCAAGAGGCGACATATCCCACCTTCACTCACGACGTGCTGCAAAAACAATTTCAACGTAGCAAAGTGCTCAAGGAAAACCAAATTAAAAAAACAAAACAAGCTAACAACATCCGGACCAACAAACACCGAGAAAGAGGCAGGGACATCATGATACGTTCGACGTTCGAGCAGGAAACCGATCCAAAATAACTGAGCATAAGAAAATGGGCCTCTGGGATCGACAGCGAATCTTCCGCTCGCTATCTATCTAAAAACATGGACGTTTCGTAGTCCAATCTATCGCCTTGTCCGCGTGCTACGGAAAATAACCACAGCCTAACCAAAAGTTCCGCGACGTAGACGCGAAACAGTTCTAAAGAACAAACTCCCTGAAATGGTCGGGAGGTGGCGGAGATCTGGTTGTAAACGGTTTGGGTGAGATCTTCAAAACAAATGGCAGAAGGTAGAAATCTAGGGTTTGACACTTGTGTGTCAGTCATGCCATCTGGAGCAAAAACGGATTCTTTAAATAAAGAATCATCGCGCAGGGCTGAGTTGGTCCAGCCTTTTGGAGATTTCTCACTGATTCGGGGACGCGAGGCGGAGGCGGGGGGTTTCCACGCTCGAAGTCGTTTCGAGTTGACTTCGCTGCTCGAGACGTCTGAACTCTCTCTTCTCTTTCTTGAGAGTATTTGGATTCCGAATCCTCAGATCGCGAACGTTTGTAAATTCCATCGAAAATTCTTGAATTTTCTCTGTTTGACATTCAAACACAAACGCGTTGCAAGTTATCATGCAGTCTCACAAAATAGAATCAGAAACTCAAATACATACCAACACCGTTTGGACTCTTTCCCAAAGCTAGAGGGAACGAATGATAGCCAATTGATAAAGTCAAAAAATACAAATGCCAACAGATAATAGCAAGGTTTCCATATTCCTTGAGATGATATGTAAATTTAAGGGAAAATGCACATAAGACTTCACCGAAAATGACTACATAGAATCAGTAAAAGAGAAGCCTAGAAATACAAACGCATACACCAAGACATAGAAAGCACGAATGATCGTATTTGATTTCTGGTTACTCGACCGACAGCCACTGGATTCCTTCCTTCGGACGATTTTTGATCGATTACAAAGTACTAAATCTCCTACTTGATCGGCGGAACGCCTTTGTTTCCATTTTTGTGTCTTTTTTGAGAAGGCTTACATACCTCGCCTCCAACGATTCCAGAATACATCTGCTAAATATTGCACTTGCTTCCATCTTTGTTTGAGGTAGCACTCGTCAGCAGAAAACAAGCCAGGAGGGTAAGTCGGACCAGATTTCAGAAGTAGAATGTGATTCGGGGTGAGAGGGTCGAAGATCGTTTGGATTCATCAGACAGACTAGTGATTGGACGAGATTCAGTATAGCTTCGGACTTCACAAAGTACTGCTCAATTCCTCATCAGTAACTTCAATTTTGTTCTCTCATAAACTCCATTGAGTACTTTTTGACTGTTCGAATTTCACGATCCCATACTCTCGAAATGTGGTGCAAACGGAGGGTTGAAAACCCATTGAACATTGAGTTGTGTAGTAATACATCGAAATTAATACGCTGTTTCCATGCCTTAATTTTCTTTTTTGATTCCTTATAGGTGCCATCGAAGTTAGTAGCGTTTGTCTACTACGTATAACCTTTACTTGTCATCGTCTTGAAATAAATCGTCTGATGGAAATTTAACTGCATGTATCTTGTGGTCAATGAATTCGCCATTCTAAAAGGATTGATCGGACTGACTAAACATGTGAATAATGACTCCATAACGTTTTTTTTACTTTTCTTTCTGAAAATTTGAAATGGACGAAGTATCAATTGCCGACGTTTTCGAAAGGAGTTTTATCTCTGTAACACGATCTAAGGTAGGGTCTGCCATTAGGGTTGACTTGGCCTTCTTGATATTTACGACAGAATATGCATGTTCTAGCGATAACTTTGATAATGGAGGTAACTCCAATATCCAGAACCGTTGGCGAAGTATCGGAATACTAAAAGTTCCTACCATACAACCAATCTACAGTGCTGCTCAAATTTAATCGGAACTACCCATGCTATTCTCGGATATTGAAAACCACGGCTATTTAAACAAAGACAAAAAGTTTAGTGCTGTATCCTTGAAGAACCTAGGTATCAAAACATTGTCAGAGCCCCCCCCCCCCCACATTTGGGTTTTTCACATTGTCTAGTACTTCGTATGCCTTCTTTGGGCTTATAAAGGGACATGACTCGTTCTGGTACACGGATCAATTTTCCACACGTTTCGTTGTGCTTGTCTCGCAGTTCTCCATCACGAGCTCAAATCTCCAAAAGTTTATTGATTAGGTTATTGCTTACTGGTCAGTGTGTGGCGCCGAAGTCGTGCTTTGATGACACCATAGTGTCTCTTTGGGGTTCATATCGGCGAGAATTTGAGGGCCAAGAGAGAACCTTCATACCGCACTGATCAGTAAAACCGTTTCACAAGCTTTGGAAGTTGTGGCAAGGGAGCATTGTTGCTGAACACAAAGTCGGTGCTTTGTTCTCCATACCAATGATTTGCTTGAGGTATAAGACGACGTTGCAAGACACTGATATATTGGTCGCTTTTTTTTGGGCATTGTGCCTTCGACAACAGGATTCTACCACTTCCGTGCACAGTCATGCAGCCCCATCATCATCACTTTGTGAGGCTGCTTGACTGCTGAGCGACATGTAAGGGACCGCAGGGGTTCTGCTCCTTTGCCTTACCACTCGGGGTTGAGGACACTGTACTTTCCACTCTGATTCATCACTGATGATTACCTGAAAATGGAAAAAAATTGATTAATTAAGAGTGTCGAAACCAATTTTAATAGGCCTAATAAACCAATCATTCATGCCATCATATTGAGGATAGAAATTCTGCAGTTTGCGGGAAACTTTTGCCTGCAGAACAGATCGCTTTCTTTCCTCTCCATGTCTAGAAAGAGCTGAAATCACAACTTTTCGAGTAAACTGAAGCAGAGTATTTGAGGATTCTTACATCCTGGTAAAATCTCATGAGTTTACCATTAATGCATTAATAATCCATGAGAAGAGGGTTTATAACAACTTGGCGACATCGAGTCCGGAGCGATATAGAAACTTGCTGATCAATACAGGTCTACGCCTCTCCATAATGCTTGTTATAATCAGTAATGGGTTTCGAAACCTTTAGATTGATTATGGTTTTTGTAGACGATCCCATCGTCGGACGTACTTGAAATGGCTCGATTCAAAGCAGTTCGATGCACAGAGTACGCTTTTTGTTTGTTCATTCCAAAGTACTATGATATTGGTTACCATCTGAGTTTGAATCGATTGCTACACCCTCGAAGTCGATTTGATGAAATCGTTCGCGTAATTCAATTCCACTGTTTCTGAAATCGTCAAACATTTCTGTGATGTAAAGTAGTTAACCAACAAAGATGGAAAGGTAGGTTACGTTTGCACTTCTCGACTAAAAGATCGAAACATTATCTCACAGAATGACCAAGGACCGAATGTTTTGGTGAGTGCCTGAGCACCTGCGTAAGGTTCCGGGTTATACAAATACCGTCAGATGATGCCAAACACCTGCACTTGTATCCAAACTTTTATCGTTTTTTTTTTTGCTTGCCATGTATTGTTTTACCATGTGACGACATAGTACTTATCATTGCTCCATCGATCGATAAATTTTGTGGGTAAGAGGAAACACTTTCGCCCTTTTTGTTAAAGAAATCAAATAAAGGTCATCACCTTGAAATATTTGTCGTATTCATCAAGCTGATTGTCAATAAAATGTAGGTGTTTCAAAATGGACAGGAAACGGTCACGACGCATGCAGTTTTCCAGGACTATCACCATTTACATCAAAGTCTTCAGACCAGTGTAATTGTGTACTGGGTGGGGCGCATATACCCTGAGCGGAGTAAAATCGCGATGTAAGTAATCATTTCGTATCGATGTCGTTTAGAAAATTTGCGTTATTATTCCATATAGATTTGTTTGTTCCACCTGTAATTCAATAAGTCAGTATCAAAGAACATCTGAAAAACAATCCTAAGGCGAATTTTATGCCCGACCGAAGATTATGAGCTGACGTAAAATACTGAAGTAAAGTCTTTGTCCAACTTGAGTGGCTGAAATGAGCAGAATCAGTCCAATTTCTTTTTCAATTTTTCGTTTTGGTGATGGTTGTGTTCACAATCATCTTAGTGATGGTTTTCCTCCGCTTCAGACTGTAAGATTCGAGTTGCAAAATGATTGACTCACTTCATCATCAGAGGCCGGATATTCCGACACCAGCGCTAACTCCTAAACCATGCGAAAGAAACCTGAGCGCTCAAATCCACTAGTGAGCGGCTCAGTTAGCTTAGGTTTCACCCATTTTCCGAAACACAGATCCGTGAAGCCCCCGTCACCATGGTTTCGGATTTTACCATTATCGCGGATAGCTGGTGGATCGCACAAAGCAGCATGCATGATGTTATAGCATTCATATCATTGCATAGAAGTGGTGTTACGTATTTAATGATAGTGGCTGCCTATTTTAGATATCTAATCCTGAATTGGAGGACGAAGACCCTACTCGTCGGACATTTATTCATTAAGTGACTTCAACAATTTTATAGGCCTCTATCGATTTGATTAAAAGTACTTTCTCCTATTAGCCGACTTTATACGGACAGGCTTGCAACGTCCAACTTCCGATTTACGATTGTCATGTGAGATTCAACGGCGGCCGCGATTCGGGTACTACGCTTCTGGAACATTTCAACCTGGAGTCGCGGTAAGGACTCAGAATCAGTCAATCTTCGGTGCATCGTTGCATACTTAATGTTGGAACTGCGCTGAATAAGTTGTACGATGAATTCATCACATGGCCTGACCGAGAGCAGATACGTAAGAATAAGCTCCAATTCTACAACATCGCTCGCTTTCACAATGTGATAGGTGCGATAGATTGCACTCATGTACGAATAATGCGTCCAAGAACAGATGAACATCAATACATCAACAGGAAATACTATCCGTCTCTTAATGTACAAGCCATCTGTGGACCAACAGGTTTTCTTCATAATATGGAGGTAAATTGGCCTGGCAGTTGCCACGATTCATTTATTTTACGTGAAAATAACGTGTATGTAAAACGCGTTCTTGTTCGCAAATCGCTTTATTCGTCAAATATTACAAACCTTAAGCGATGCCATTGAACGGTTACTAAAAATAGAAATTTATGCAATTCAACGTAGCAAAGTGCGTCAAGGTAACAAAATTAAAAAAAACAAAACAAGCTAATGACTAGTTTATTTTCAATAGGTACAAAATATGATTTAAAAGAAAATTTTTATATCCTAAAATGTCAAAAAAATTTAAAAAAAATGCTTACTTGAAGGACAACAAAGCGTCTCCTCTCCTCATGTGTGTTGAATTGGCGAGTAAGTCGTTCTGTTTCAAAATTATGTTTATCACTTATATATTGAAAAAGATCCTATCTAACGTCTGCCCAATTCAGATGATAAGAGGACAGGTTCTGTTCCAATCAAAATTCCTGATCTAGTCTACACGTGGGATTACGCTATCTAAATTCTACAGGTGTGTAAGAGAATTATTGTTAGTTCTTAAGATAAAACGTGAAATAAAATCTACAAAATAATGATACAAATTTATTTGACTATTTTTAATGAGGTCATCACAGGAACTTGGTCAGGACGATTGTCTCGTTGATTCGACGCTTCATCCTGGACGCTCAAAACCCGACCAAGCGCGGTCTCTGGCCACATTTAAGATGCCAGCCTTCAAACAAAAGTAGTATATTTATAATAGGGAAAGATGAGCATCTATCAAAAAAATAGTCATATTGTCAGAAATGTACCAAAGGTCTTGAATGAAGGACAGAGTCCAGCCAGTAGAGGTCAACGGCGGGGACATGTCCCACCTTCAATCAAGGGACGTTCGGCAAAAAACAATTCAACGTAGCAAAGTGCGTCAAGGTAACAAAATTAAAAAAAACAAAACAAGCTAACAACAGTCGGAGCCAACAAAACACCGGAGAAAGAGGCAGGGACATCATGATACGTTCGTCCGTTCGCGCAGTTACCGATCCAAAAGTACTGAGCCATAAGAAAATGGGCTCTGGGATCGACAGCGAATCTTCGCTCGCTCTATCTAAAACATTGGACTGTTCGTAGTCCAATCTATCGCCTTGTCCGCGTGCTACGGAAAATAACCGCAGCCACCAAAGTTCCGCGACGTAGACGCGAAACAGTTCTAAAGAACAAACTCCCTGAAATGGTCGGGAGGTGGCGGAGATCTGGTTGTATACAGTTTGGGTGAGATCTTCAAAGCAAATGGCAGAAGGTAGAAATCTAGGATTTGACACTTGTGTGTCAGTCATGCCATCTGGAGCAAAAACGGATTCTTTGAATAAAGAATCATCACGAGGCTGAGTTGGGCCAGCCTTTTGAAGATTTCTCACAGATTCGGGAACGCGAGGCGGGGGCGGGGGGTTTCCACGCTCAAAGTCATTCCGAGTTGACTTCGCTGCTCGAGACGTCTGAACTCTCTCTTCTCTTTCTTGAGAGTATTTAGATTCCGAATCCTCAGATCGGCGATCGTTGTAATTTCTTCGAAAATTCTTTGAATTTCGTCTGTTTGACATTTCGAAACACAAACGCGTTGCAAGTTACATGCGAGTTCACAAAAATAGAATCAGAAACTCAAATACATACCAAACAGTTTGACTCTTTCCCAAAGCTAGCGAATGATAGCCAAATTGATAATGTCAAAAAATACAAATGCGCAACAGATAATAGCAAGGTTCCATAGTTCCTTGAGATGATATGTAAATTTAAGGGAAATTGCACATAGACTTCACGAAAATGAACTACATAGAAAATCAGTAAAAGAGAAGCATAGAAATACAAACGCATACACCAAGACATAGAAAGACGAATGATCGTATTTGATTTCGGTTACTCGACCGACAGGCCACTGGTTTCTCGGACGATTTTGATCGATTACAAGTACTAAATCTCCTACTTGATGCGGCGGAACGCCTTTGTTCCATTTTTGTCTTTTTTGAAGAAGGCTTAAATACTCTCGCCTCCAACGATTCCAGAATACATCTGCTAAATATTGCACTTGCTTCCATCTTTGTTTGAGGTAGCACTCGTCAGCAGAAAACAAGCCAGGAGGGTAAGTCGGACCAGATTTCAGAAGTAGAATGTGATTCGGGGTGAGAGGTCGAAGATCGTTTGGATCATCAGACAGACTAGTGATTGGACGACTATTCAGAATAGCTTCGACTTCACAAAGTACCGTGCTCAATTCCTCATCAGTAAACTTCAATTTTTGTTCTCTCATAACTCCATTGAGTACCTTTTTGACTGTTCGAATTTCACGATCCCATACACCTCCGAAATGTGGTGCAAACGGAGGGTTGAAAACCCATTGAACATTGTGTTGTAGTAATACATCCGAAATTAATAGCTGATTCCATGCCTTAATTTCTCTTTTGAATTCCTTATAGGTGCCAACGAAGTTAGTAGCGTTGTCACTACGTATAACCTTTACTTGTCCTCGTCTTGAAATAAATCGTCTGATGGCATTAATGCAAGAATCTGTGGTCAATGAATTCGCCATTTCTAAATGGATTGATCGACTGACTAAACATGTGAAAATGACTCCATAACGTTTTTCTACTTTTCTTTCTCGAAAAATTTGAAATGGACCGAAGTAATCAATGCCGACGTTTTCGAAAGGAGTTTTATCTCCTGTAACACGATCTACAGGTAGGTCTGCCATTAGGTGTTGACTTGGCCTTCCTTGATATTTACGACAGAAAATGCAAGTTCTAGCGATAACTTTGATAATGGAGGTAACTCCAATAATCCAGAACCGTTGGCGAAGTATCGAAAGTACTAAAAGTTCCTACCCATACAACCAGATCTACAGTGCTGCTCAAATTAATCGGAACACCCATGCTATTCTCGGATAATATGAAAAACACGTCTATTTAACAAAGACAAAGTTTATTGCATGTATCCTTAGAAGACCTAGGTATCAAAACATTGTCAGAAAATTTGGTTTTCACATGTCTAGTACTTCGTATGCCCTCCTTTGGCCTTATAAAGGGACATGACTCGTTCTGGCATACCACGGATCAATTTTCCACACGTTTCGTTGAGCTTGTCTCGCAGTTCTCCATCACGAGCACAAATCTCCAAAAGTTTATTGATAAGTTCTTGCTTACTGGTCAGTGTGTGGCGCCGAAGTCGTGCTTTGATGACACCCCATAGTGTCTCTATGGGGTTCATATCGGGTGAATTTGATGGCCAAGGGAGAACTTCAATACCGCACTGCTCAGTAAACCGTTTCACAGCTTTGGAAGTGTGGCAAGGGAGCATTGTCTTGCTGAAACACAAAGTCGGTGCTTTGTTCTCCATACCACTGATTTGCTTGAGGTATAAGACGACGTTGCAAGACACTGATATATTGGTCGCTGCGCATTGTGCCTTCGACAACATGGATTCTACCACATCCGTGCACAGACATGCAGCCCCATATCATCACTTTTTGAGGCTGCTTGACTCGCTGAGCGACATGTAAGGGACTCAGGGGTTCTGCTCCTTTCCTTACCACTCGGGGTTGAGACACCTGTACTTCCACACTTGATTCATCACTGAAGATTACCTGAAAATGGAAAAAAATGATTAAAATAAGAGTGTCGAAACCAATTTTAATAGGCCTAATAACCAATCATTCATGCCATCATATCTGAGGATAGAATTCTGCAGTTGCGAAAC
>CAJQUW010014956.1:0-82500 GCA_907163375.1 Prostheceraeus crozeri
AAAGTGACATTATATGTAGGCCCCGCAACGAATTAGAAGCCTCCAGACTCTTGTCGCCGTCAACCTTGGTTTGAAAGACTCCGCGCTAATTATTCTGCTTATACACTTTGCTTAATTACAGCCATACATAAAGCACGTTCATTTGACGGAACACTTTAAGGAAAAAGAAGTGTCAAAATCAGCAAAATTGATCAAACAGTGGATAGCTGTCTAAAATTTGAGTTAGCATATGAACTGTTCTTAAAGAAATTAGAGTCATGAGCCATGCACCTCTTTTCCAATTTTTAGTTAGGCCCCATCTTCGTTTTAGTAAGCTATATAACAATAATTTTCTAATTGTAGGATTTTTCCGAAAGCCAAAGGCTTCGTAAAATTTGTATGATATTTCATACAAATTGATACCAACTATAGGGTCAGAATTAGACCCCACCATAGTCTCAGATCGACGTCAAACTTGAATTGATGAAATGCTCAGAGTTAGGCCCTACTCTTTTGCTGATAAACTTTGATGAGTGAGCCATACATACATGAACGGTCATTTGACGTAAACCACTTTATGAAAAAGCAAGTGTCAAGCAGTAAAATTGATCAAAATCATTTTTAGAAGTCAAAAGTCCAGTAGTAGGAATGTGAGCTGTTCGTTCCCCCAATTTGAATTCTATAGCTGGCTATTTTAATTTGTAATTAGGCCCCTTACTTCGTTTCATTAGATGTAGCTAAAACCTTCAACATGCAAAAGGAAGGAAAATTAATTCATTAAGCAAACACCAGATGTATGAAAGCTCAATCTGCATAACTTATATCCTTACGCATCTTCCTCCAGCTGACGATTCTATTCTATAACATTTGCGTTAGATTTCAAACGTGAACACGGAAGTCAGTTTATAAATTAAAGAGCGGTGGCACTAAAATCTTAAAAATGCCAGACCTCTATCCGACTCAAGGTATCGGAGGATCATTGTTTTTTAGTCACCATAAGACATGTCTTATTAACATGGACAAAAATGATGACGTATATCAAGCGTTAAAAGCAGATGGTGTGTCCTTTAATTTGTCACTTAGTGTACCATGAGCTTGCTATTCACATTTTGCTAGAAAATTGAGCTAAAAAGTAAGTCGCAAACACAACATCTTTCGGATGTTTTGATAAAAATCCCAATCATATTTCTCATAAACTAAATAATTTCACATACATCATATCTGATTGAAGCCTTAGGGGAATTCAAAGTAGAACAGTGTTGATTTCCAATTGAAATATTTACTAAGTTTGTGCGTTGAGCTATAACATTCTGGTATGAACTGATTAACAACAGAAATTTCTAATAGTCATGTTGACTTACGTTCTTATCATGTCACTCCTTTTGAATCAATTGGGACATTATTAAATGGCATCAACAAGATTAGTCGTCGATACCCAACGTTATTCAGTCATGTTGCTTTATCCACAGGGAATGCAGGCATGCAAAGTGCTGGGGGGCATATTGACAATGGTTGATAATGTCTAAGGCTTGCTGCATTCACTGCAAAATTGTATTGCGCTTGAAGTGTATACATCATCAAGAGTAACCTTTGATTCAACGCAACCAGCATCTGAACTTGCCATGATGTTTCCATGCTGGACAAAACTTTTGAAATATATCAGACGTGCTAGGTGGACCTAATATGCGCAATATAAACTCTCTCTCGGGCCCAGTACCTCTCTATGCCATCATCCATCTAATGTAATGGCGCTGGAGATGTATGACGTCAAATATATCAGACCTGCTAGATGAACGTTCTAGGGTCTCTAGAGCTGTTCTAGAACAAATAGAACAAAAATCAACTCTCTCTCTGCCCAGCATACTTCTAATGCCATCCATCTTCCTAATGTAATGAGCTGGAGATGTTGACGTCATAAGATATCAGACCTTGCTCGATGGACGTTCTATGGCCTTGTTCCAGTTTTGGAAAAAGCCCAAAAATTAGCTATCTATGACTGGTAAATGCCATCCATCTCCTAATGCATTGAGGCAATCTAGCAAGTTGCATAGATAATCGGGGCCCCCTATGTAGCCGTCTGAACGAGTAAGCTTTTACCAAGTTTTTGAATTTCATCTGGTCAGATTTTAATTTGGTGGTGGCTCAAATAAACTGTCTTTTATGCACCCTTGCTGCAAGGAACTGTTGCCCTTTACTCGAAAACTTTGGACCCAAATTGAAGGCCCTAAGCAGCTCCAAGTCAAATTCCAATATTTTTTCCATTAAGTCAATGCTCACTGGGACCTGAAACTGATATTCCCTGGCCCTTGCCCTAGATGTAAAGTTCACTTTTAAAAATATAAAGCAGAAAGATATATCCCCTAACAGACATGAACTGCTTCCATTGCATAGTTAGTGATTTTAGTCTTTACTTCCTATCATTTCTAAATACTGTGAGATGGGTAATTGGAATTTCCAGACTTTGCAAGCTGCCATACAGCAATCATTTTCTAATTGTCGGAATTTTCGGAAAGCAGAATCTTGTGCAAGAGATCTTCGTAAAATGTGCATGCTATTGTGCAAAGTGTCTATTAAATGAAAGTGACATTATATGTATGGCGCAAGAATTAGAACCCACCGACCTTTAGATCGACGTCAAACTTGGATATGCAAGACTCAGAGCTACATATTCTGCTTTAACTTTGATAATACAGCCATACATAAGCCGTTCATTGACCGAACACTTTATGAAAAAGAAGTGTCAAAAATCCAGCAAAATTGATCAAAACAGTTGATATTAATGTCTAAAATTTTTGTAGAAATGACCTGTTCGTTAAAGAAAATTGAATCGAATGAGCCATGCACCTCTTTTCAATTTTTAGTTAGGCCCCATCTTCGTTTTAGTAAGCTATATAACAATAATTATCTACCATTGTAGTATTTTTACGAAACGCAAAAGGCTTCCCGTTAAAATATGTATGATATTTCATACAAATTGATACCAAACTATAGTGGTAAGAAATTAGAACCCTCCATAGTCCTCCAATCGACGTTCAAACTTTAATTATGAATATGCTCAGAGTTAGGCCTACATCTTTTGTCTTGAAACTTTGATTAGTTGCAGCCAACATACATGAACGGTTCATGTTGACGAAGCACTTTATGGAAAAAAAAACTAGAAGTGTCAAAGTCCAGTAAAATTGATCAAATCATATTTAGATGTCAACGTCATAGAGAATGTGACTGTTCGTTACCCAAATTTGAATTCTATGAGCTGGCATTTAAATTTGTAATTAGGGCCCTTACATCGTTTCATAGATGTAGGTAAAACCTTCAACATGCAAAAGGAAGGAAATTAATTCATTAAAGCAAACACCAGATGTAATTAAAGCTCAATCTGCATTACATTATATCCTTACGCATCATCTTCGGCTGACGATTCTATTCTATAACCATTTGCGTTATGATTCACAACGTGAAACAGGAAGTCCAGTTTTTAAAACATTAAAGAGCGGTGCCACTAAAATCTTAAAAATGCCCGAACTTCTTATCCGACTACAAAGGTATCGGGAAGGTTCATTTGTTTTTAGTCACCCAATACAGACATGTCCTTTATTAACATGGACCAAATGATGACGTATATCAAGCGCTCTAAAACAGCATTGGTGTGTCATTTAATTTGTCACTTAGTCCTACGTGAGCTTGCTATTCAAATTTTGCTAGAAAATTGAAGCTAAAAATTAATGTCGCAAAACCACAACATATTTTCGGATTTTTGATAAAAATCACAATCATCATTATCTACATAAACTAAATACATTTCACATACATCATATTCTGATTGAGGCTTTAGGAATTCAAAGTAGAACAGTGTTGATTTCAATTGGAAATATTTACTAAGTTGGTGCAGTTGATCTATAACACATATGGTTTGAACTGAATATAACAACTGAAATTTTTAATAGTCTATGTTGAACTTACTTTCTTATCCATGTCACCTTCCTTTAGAATCAATTGGATTATTAAATGGCATCAACATAGATTAGTCGTCTATTACCCAACGTAATTCAGATCATGTTGCTTGATCCACAGAATCAGGCCATTGCAAAGTGCTGGCATATTGACAAGGTTGATAATGTCCTACAAAGGCTTGCTTGCAAATTCATTCAAATTGGTATTCTCGCTTGAAGTGTAGACGATCAACCAAAGTAACCTTTGATTCAAAGCACAAGCATTCTGAAATGCCATATGGTTTCCATGCTGACAAAACTTTTGAAATATATCAGCACGTGCTAGGTGGCACCTAATATCTGCAATATCCAACTCTCTCTCTGCCCAGTAACTCTCCTATGCCATCCCATGCATCTAATGTAATGAGCTGGAGATGTATGACGTCAAATATATCGAGACCTGCTAGATGGACGTTCCTATGGCCTTGTTCCAGTTTTGGAAAAAGCAATTAGCAATCTTATGACTGGAAAATGCCATCTCCATCTCACTAATGCATTGAGGCAATCTAGCAAGTTGCATAGAAAAAAAGGTTTTAAAAATCGGGGCTACCCTATGTGCCGTCTTGAAAGAGTCAGATTTTTTTGCCAGTCTTTTGAATTTTCATCTGTCAAGATTTAATTGGTGGTGGCTCAAATAACTGTACTTTTATGCACCATGCTGCAAGGAACATGTTGCCCTTTACTCGAAAACTTTGACCCAAAATTGAAGGCCCCTAAGCTGCTCAAGCTCAAATTCCAATTTTTTCCATTAAGTCAATGCTCACTGACCTGAAACTGATATCACTGGCCTTAGCCATAGATGTAAAGTTCACTTTTGAATTATATAAAATGGAGGAACATTGGCACGTCATAGCATGGTCATAGCATTCATCTTAGACTAAACAGAGAATTTCTAAGCCTTCAAAACTGGCATAGTTGTTGGCACAACCCAGCATACTTGTTGTCCATAAGAATAATTCGCTATAGAAAATTCGTTTCTATGATCGAGACTGTCTGATATCAGGGTTGCCAACATTTTTGACAAGTGCCATACGTGAGACTCAAAAAATTACTCAATTAGTCCGGCTGCCAGAACGAGTTTCTGCAGGGGAAACGAGGCCGAAAGTGAGACTTTCAAGAATGATGTACAACCCTATGCCTACTACGAATCAGCACGTCTGCCGAGTTCTAGTGAGTTCCTCATTACTTGTCAGACACGATCAAAGAAAAACACATGTAAATCCAATGGGACGCAGATTGCAGTTTTTAGCAAAAATGAAATTTTCTATGTTTTCTCTGATTAAACGAAAATTATTAAGCCCAGAGTCATAGTTTTTGACATGGAATGTCTTCAGGTCCATTTTCCTATGAATATGCATGTGCTTTTACTCCATGCCATCTAATCGGGAAATGCATGCGAGAATGTGGTTAAATGTGGATAAAGTTGCTCCAAAATGTTTTGTGTTTGCCGACAATATTAAGAGGCACGCCAAATCAAATTTGTTTAGCTTTATCGAAGACAGGAGTGCATGAACATTGGATAGGAAATGACCCTGAAGACATTCCATGTCAAAAATTATGCACTCTGGGCTTAAATAATTTTCGTTTAAAATCAGAGGAAAACATGGAAAAATTTCATTTTAGCTAAAAACTGCAATCTGCGTTCCCATTGGATTTTACCTGTGTTTTTCTTTGATCGTGTCTGACAAGAAGAGGAACTCACTAGCAACTCGGCAGGACGTGCCGATTCGTAGTAGGCATAGGATGTACAGCATTCTGTGGAAAGTCTCACTTTCGGCCTCGTTCCCTGCAAGAAACTCGTTTCTGGCTCCGGACTAAATGTTCATGGTCTTGTTGATCAACTTATCTAGTTGAGGCGACGTCTGCTTGCAACTGCTTCACCTTCCCCGTGTCCCTATCCACTGGCTGTCATGGTACTCGAATCACAGTGCACTGGTGAACGAATTCGACAAACAGTAGACTGATTTCTATGAGCTGAACGCAACATAGTGGAGAACATCAACAATTTATCACATCAGGAACATGGCTGCATCGTACAATGAGTACATCCAAAATGTGAGAATGCGTGAGAAATTTTCGGAATGCGTGAGATTTTTTTGGCCTTGCGTGAGAGCGTGATATGGGGGTCGAATGCGTGAGAGTTGGCAACCCTGTACAGTGAACCTGGACTATAAAAAAATTAGAGCAATGGGTGTGTGAAAAACAGGGATGTGAGTGGGCCAGGTAAACTGGCAACGAGGTTGAAATTATTCGCTTTCTTTTGAGTGTCTTTTCCTGCCTGAGGTACTTAAACTGACGCATCTAAATGCGCTTCCCGCATTGAGTTGTATCATAGTTTTTTGCTAGAGCATGCATGACAAACGGGATTTTTTATCGTGTGCGAGAACGTTAAGTCCATTATTTACATTAAGGAGACAACGAATTTCTTGTCGGATCAGCACCTATTCGGTAAACGTTATGACGTTTTCACAGATAATTTTCTATGTGCTAAAAAAGCGATTTTATGTTAAAGACGTGGGGCGGGGCATGACTTTTCATGAAAAACTTGTAGTACATGACTTTCAAGGCTTAGTAGGGGCGATAATTGCTGCAGTTTAGTCTGCTGTTCTTTTTGTAAATGACACCTAATGAGAGCCTCTTTGAAAGGTTTTGAGGCACTTTGCCTGTTGAGAAGGATAGCAATTGAATAGCTGTAACAGAGCCATTGACTTATTGGGTGATTCGCCGACATCCCCCGCTTTGAGGAATTCAGAATAGATATTGTCAATGTCAAGAACTTTTCCTGTTTTTTCCATTTTGCAAATCGCGGAGAGTGATTTCGCACTTTAGGACGGGTTTTGATGTCATCGGCACGGCGATCTTGAACATGTATTCTTTGGAGTGACTTATTCCTTATAAAGGTCTTCGTAGAAGCTGGCCCAAGGTTCAATAATATCATGTACTCTTTTTGAAAACATCTCATGCAGCACTTGCATCTAATATCATCCTTTTTTCGTCATCACCTGAAAAATGGAATTGTGCAATATGAAGCAAAAAAGTTCCATCATATTTTCGCTTTCGGTTGTTGCGTTTGGTAACAATATGGATGGAAATCACTTTATTCAATGTGAGAGCAAACAATTGAAATGCTACCCGGATTATTCATATGCATCATCAAAGTAGATAGACCACCGTCCTGTTCTGAAAAACTAAGCATGAAATCGGCAAGTTAGCTATTAATTTGACAATTAAGTTTGTTTTCTAAGTTACAATGACGATCAACCTCTTACACAAAATCACCTGAATAGAATGCCCTGCAATATGATTCTCAATCTTTCTTTGATTATCATGATTATCCATCATCTCAAGTGAAGAATATCTGAACTAGCTGCCAACAACTGTGCTGGTCTGACAACAGCCAATGCCGATTTTAAAATGTTTAGTGAATAGATGTGTCAATAACTATGATCATTCGCCAATAGCCTATATGTTGATTTTGAAGAAGATAGTAGTTTATAGTGTGACCATCCGGCGCGACGCTTCGCTTCGCTTTTGCTTCGCTTCGCTGCGCCGGATGTCACACTATAAACTACTATCTTCTTCAAATCAACATATTGGCTATTGGCAGAATGATCATAGTTATTGACACATCTATTCACAACATTTTAAAATCGGCATTGCTGTTGTCAGAACCAGCACAGTTGTTGGCAGTAGTTCAGATATCTTCACTTGAGATGATGGATATCATGATAATCAAAGAAAGATTGAGAATCATAATGCAGGGCATTCTATTCAGGTGATTTTGTGTAAGAGTTGATCGTCATTGTAACTTAGAAAACAACTTAATTGTCAAATTAATTGCTAACTTGCGATTCATGCTTAGTTTTTCAAACAGGACGGTGGTCTATCTACTTTGATATGCATATGAATTATCCGGGTAGCATTTCAATTTTTGCTCACATTGACTAAGTATTCCATCCATATTGTTACACCGAAAGCGAAAATATGATGGAACTTTTTTGCTTCATATTGCAAATTCCATTTTCAGGGATGACGAAAAGGTATCTAGATGCACGTGCTGCATGAGATGTTTTCAAAAAGAGTACATGATATTATTGAACCTTGGGCCAGCTTCTACGAAGACCTTTATAAGGAATAAGTCACTCCAATACATGTTCAAGATCCGCCGTGCGATGACATCAAACCCGTCCTAAAGTGCGAAATCACCTCCGCGATTTGCAAAATGAAAAACAGGAAAAGTCTTGACATTGACAATATCTATTCTGAATTCCTAAAAGCTGGCGGCGAACCAATAGTCAATGCTCTGTTACAGCTATTCAATGCTATCCTATACTTCACTGTCCTCCTTTTTCTCTCAACAGGCAAAGTGCCTCAAACCTTCAAAGAGGCTCTCATAGGTGTCATTTACAAAAAGAACAGCAGACTAAACTGCAGCAATTATCGCCCTATAAGCCTTTAAAGTCATGTACACAAGTTTTTCATGAAAGTCATGCCCCGCCCCACGTCTTTAACATAAAATCGCTTTTTTAGCAATAGAAATTATCTGTGAAAACGTCATAACGTTTACCCAGAATAGGCTGATCACGACAAGAAAATTCGTTTTCCTTAATGTAATAATGGACTTAACGTTCCAGCACGATAAAAAATCCGTTGTCATGCATGCTCTAGCAAAAATATGATACAACTCAATGCGGGAGCGCATTTAGAAGCGTCAGTTTAAGTACCTAGGCAGGAAAGACACTCAAAAGAAGCGAATATTTCAACCTCGTTGCCAGTTTACCTGGCCCACTCACATCCCTGTTTTTCACACACATTGCTCTAATTTTTTTATAGTCCAGGTTCACTGTACAGGGTTGCCAACTCTCACGCATTCGACCCCCATATCACGCTCTCACGGGGCCCCCCCAAAAAAAAAAAGGGCCAAAAAAAATTTCCTTTTTTCTTTTCTCACGCATTCCGAAAATTTCTCACGCATTCTCACATTTTGGATGTACTCATTGTACGATGCAGCCATGTTCCTGATGTGATAAATTGTTGATGTTCCCACTTGTGCGTTCAGTCCATAGAAATCAGTCTACTGTTTGTCGAATTCGTTCACCAGTGCACTGTGATCAGTACCATGACAGCCAGTGAAGGACACGGGAAGAAGCAGTTGCAAGCAGACGTCGACCTCAACTAGATAAGTTGATCAACAAGACCATAGACATTTAGTCCGGCAGCCAGAACGAGTTTCTGCAGGGAACGAGGCCGAAAGTGAGACTTTCACAGAATGCTGTACATCCTATGCCTACTACGAATCGGCACGTCTGCCGAGTTCTAGTGAGTTCCTATTCTTGTCAACACGATCAAAGAAAAAAAAAAAACACATGTAAATCCAATGGGACGCAGATTGCAGTTTTTTAGCTAAAATGAAATTTTCCATGTTTTCTCTGATTAAAAAATAAAAACGAAAATTATTAAGCCAGAGTCATAATTTTTGACATGGAATGTCTTCAGGTCATTTCCTATCATGTTCATGCACTCCTGTCTATAAAGCTAAACAAATTTAGATTTGGCGAGCCTCTTAATGTCGGCAAACACAAACATTTTGAGCAACTTTATCCACATTTAACCACATTCTCGCATGCATTCCCGATTAGATGCATGATAAAAGCACATGCATATCATAGGAAATGACCTGAAGACATTCCATGTCAAAAACTATGACTCTGGGCTTAATAATTTTCGTTTAATCAGAGAAAACATAGAAAATTTCATTTTTGCTAAAAACTGCAATCTGCGTCCCATTGGATTTACATGTGTTTTTCTTTGATCGTGTCTGACAAGAAGAGGAACTCACTAGAACTCGGCAGACGTGCTGATTCGTAGTAGGCATAGGGTGTACATCATTCTGTGAAAGTCTCACTTTCGGCCTCGTTCCCTGCAGAAACTCGTTCTGGCTGCCGGACTAATTGAGCTAATTTTTAGATCTCACGTATTGGCACTTTCAAATGTTGGCAACCCTGATATCAGACAGTCTCGATCATAGAGACGAATTTTCTATAGCGAATTATTCATTGACAACAAGTATGCTGGTTGTGCCAACAACTATGCCAGTTTTGAAGGCTTAGAATTCTCTGTTTGTCAAATGAATGCTATGACCATGCTATGACGTGCCAATGTTTCCATTATATAATTCAAAAGTGAACTTTACATCTATGGCAAGGCCAGTGATATCAGTTTCAGGTCAGTGAGCATTGACTTAATGGAAAAAATTGGAATTTGAGCTTGAGCAGCTTAGGGGCCTTCAATTTTGGGTCAAAGTTTTCGAGTAAAGGGCAACATGTTCCTTGCCCCCCCCCCCCCCCCCCCCCCCCCCCCCCCCCCCCCCCCCCCCCCCCCCCCCCCCCCCCCCCCCCCCCCCCCCCAGCATGGGTGCATAAAAGTACAGTTATTTGAGCCACCACCAATTAAATCTTGACAGATGAAATTCAAAGACTTGGCAAAAAAATTACTCTTTCAGACGGCACATAGGGTAGCCCCGATTATCTATGCAACTTGCTAGATTGCCTCAATGCATTAGGAGATGGGATGGCATTTTCCAGTCATAGATTGCTAATTGCTTTTTCCAAAACTGGAACAAGGCCATAGAACGTCCATCTAGCAGGTCTGATATATTTGACGTCATACATCTCCAGCTCATTACATTAGATGATGGGATGGCATAGAGAGTTACTGGGCAGAGAGAGAGTTGATATTGCGATATTAGGTCCACCTAGCACGTCCTGATATATTTCAAAAGTTTTGTCAGCATGGAAACATCATGGCATTTCAGATGCTTGTGCTTTGAATCAAAGGTTACTCTTGGTTGATGTCTACACTTCAAGCGCAATACCAATTTGCAATGAATGCAGCAAGACTCTTCCCCTTAGGACATTATCAACTAACAACCATTGTCAATATGCCACACTTTGCATGGCCTGCATTCCTGTGGATAAGCAACATGACTGAATTACGTTTGTTTTTTTTGGGGTCGGTTATAGACGACTAATCTTGTGATGCCATTTAATATCAATTGATTCAAAAGGTTGGAAGTGACATGATAAGAAAGTAAGTCAACATAGACTATTAAAAATTTCAGTTGTTATATTCAGTTCAAACCAGATGTGGGTTTTTATAGCTCAACTGCACAACTTAGTAAATATTTCAATTGAAATCAACACTGTTCTACTTTGAATTCCTAAGCTCAATCAGATATGATGTATGTGAAATTATTTAGGTTTGTTTATGTAGATAATGATGATTGTGATTTTTATCAAAACATCCGAAAATATGTTGTGTTTGCGACATTAATTTTTGTTTAAGCTTCAATTTTCTAGCAAAATTTGAATAGCAAGCTCACGTAGACTAAGTGACAAATTAAATGACACACCAACTGCTTTTAGACGCTTGATATACGTCATCATTTTTGTCCATGTTAATAAAGACATGTCCTTATTTTTGTTTTGGGTGACTAAAAACAAATGAACTTCCGATACCTTTGTAGTCGGATAGAGTCGGGCATTTTTAAGATTTTAGTGCACCGCTCTTAATTTTAAAAACTGGACTTCCTGTTTCACGTATGTTTTTGAGAATCATAACGCAAATGTTATAGAATAGAATCGTCAGCCGAAGATGATGCGTAAGGATATAATGTAATGCAGATGAGACTTTCATACATCTGGTGTTTGCTTTAATGAATTAATTTCCTTCCTTTTGCATGTTGAGGTTTTACCTACATCTAATGAAACGAAGTAAGGGCCTAATTAAACAAATTAAATAGCCAGCTCATAGAATTCAAATTTGGGTAACGAACAGCTCACATTCTACTATGACGTTTGACATCTAAATATGATTTTGATCAATTTTTACTGGACTTTGACACTTCTTTTTCATAAAGTGTTCGTCAAATGACCGTTCATGTATGTATGGCTGCACTAATCAAAGTTATCAGCAATCAAAAAAGATGTAGGCCTAACTCTGAGCATTTCATAATTCAAGTTTGACGTCGATCTGAGACTATGGAGGGTTCTAATTCCACCCCTTTACCCTATAGTTGGTATCAAATTTGTATGAAATATCATACAAATTTTATAAAAAACGAAGCCTTTGCTTTCGAAAAATCCTAAAAAAACAACCAATTAGAAAATTTTATTCATTGTTATATAGCTTACTAAACAAGATGGGGCCTAACTAAAAATTGAAAAGAGGTGCATGGCTCATCGACTTCAAATTTCTTTAACGAACATTCATAATCTACTAAAATTTTAGACATCTATCAACTGTTTTTTTTTGATCAATTTTGCTGGATTTTGACACTTCTTTTTCATAAAGTGTTTTCGTCCAAATGAACGTGCTTATGTATGGCTGTATTAATCAAAGTTATAAGCAGAATATGTAGCTCTGAGTCTTTCATAATCCAAGTTTGACGTCGAACTAAGAGTCTGTGGGTTCTAATTCTTTGCGCCTACATATAATGTCACTTTCATTTAATTAGACACTTTGCACAATAGCATGCACATTTTAACGAAATCTCTGCACAGATTTGCTTTCGAAAATTCCGACAATTAGAAAATGATTGCTGTATGCAGCTTGCTAAAGGTCTGGAAATTGCCAATTCTCCATCTCACAGTATTTAGGAAATGATAGGAATTAAAGATCTAAAATCACTAACTATGCATGGAAGCAGTTCATGTCTGTTAGGGGAGATATCTTTCTGCTTTATATATTTTAAAAGTGAACTTTACATCTATGGCAAGGCCAGGGATATCCAGTTTTCAGGTCAGTGAGCATTGACTTAATGGAAAAAATTGGAATTTGAGCTTGAGCTGCTTAGGGCCCTTCAATTTTGGGGTCAAAGTTTTCGAGTAAAGGGCAACATGTTTCCTTGCAGCATGGTGCATAAAAGTACAGTTATTTGAGCCACCACCAATTAAATTTGACAGATGAAATTCAAAAACTTGGTAAAAACTTTACTCTTTCAGAAAAAACGGCTCATAGGGTGGCCCCGATTATCTATGCAACTTGCTAGATTGCCTCAATGCATTAGGAGATGGGATGGCATTTTCCAGTCATAGATTGCTAATTGCTTTTCCAAAACTGGAACAAGGCCATAGAACGTCCATCTAGCAGGTCTGATATATTTGACGTCATACATCTCCAGCTCATTACATTAGAAGATGGGATGGCATAGAGAGTTGCTGGGCAGAGAGAGAGTTGATTTTGTTCTATTTGTTCTAGAAAGCTCTAGAAGACCATAGAACGTTCATCTGCAGGTCTGATATATTTGACGTCATACATCTCCAGCTCATTACATTAGATGATGGGGATGGCATAGAGAGTTACTGGGCAGAGAGAGAGTTGATATTGCGTAAAAATATTAGGTCCACCTAGCACGGGGATTTTTGTTCCTGATATATTTCAAAAGTTTTGTCAGCATGGAAACATCATGGCATTTCAGATGCTTGTGCTTTGATCTTTGATCAAAGGTTTACTCTTGGTTGATGTCTACACTTCAAGCGCAATACCAATTTGCAATGAATGCAGCAGCCTTAGGACATTATCAACCATTGGTCAATATGCCAGCACTTTGCATGGCCTGCATTCCTGTGGATAAGCAATAAAAACATGACTGAATTACGTTGGGTATAGACGACTAATCTTGTGATGCCATTTAATATCAATTGATTTCAAAAGGAGTGACATGATAAGAAGTAAGTCAACATAGACTATTAAAAATTTCAGTTGTTATATTCAGTTCAAACCAGATGTGTTATAGCTCAACTGCACAACTTAGTAAATATTTCAATTGAAATCAACACTGTTCTACTTTGAATTCCTAAGCCTCAATCAGATATGATGTATGTGAAATTATTTAGTTTATGTAGATAATGATGATTGTGATTTTTATCAAAACATCCGAAATATGTTGTGTTTGCGACATTAATTTTTAGCTTCAATTTTCTAGCAAAATTTGAATAGCAAGCTCATGTAGACTAAGTGACAAATTAAATGACACACTCAAACCAACTGCAAATTTATTTTAGACTCTTGATATACGTCATCATTTTTGTCCATGTTAATGAAGACATGTCTTATTGGGTGACTAAAAACAAATGAACCTTCCGATACCTTTGTAGTCGGATAGAGTCGGGCATTTTTAAGATTTTAGTGCACCGCTCTTTAATTTTAAAAACTGGACTTCCTGTTTCACGTTTTGAGAATCATAACGCAAATGTTATAGAATAGAATCGTCAGCTGAGGATGATGCGTAAGGATATAATGTAATGCAGATTGAGCTTTCATACATCTGGTGTTTGCTTTAATGAATTAATTTCCTTCCTTTTGCATGTTGAGGTTTTAGCTACATCTAATGAAAACGAAGTAAGGGCCTAATTACAAATTAAATAGCCAGCTGATAGAATTCAAATTTGGGTAACGAACAGCTCACATTCTACTACAGGACGTTTGACTTCTAAAAATGATTTTGATCAATTTTACTGGACTTTGACACTTCTTTTTCATAAAGTGTTCGTCAAATGACCGTTCATGTATGTATGGCTGCACTAATCAAAGTTATCAGCAAAAGATGTAGGCCTAACTCTGAGCATTTCATAATTCAAGTTTGACGTCGATCTGAGACTATGGAGGGTTCTAATTCTTACCCTATAGTTGGTATCAATTTGTATGAAATATCATACAAATTTTAACGAAGCCTTTGCTTTCGAAAAATCCTACAATAGAAAATTATTGTTATATAGCTTACTAAACGAAGATGGGGCCTAACTAAAAATTGAAAAGAGGTGCATGGCTCATCGACTTCAAATTTCTTTAACGAACAGTTCATATTCTACTAAAATTTTAGACATCTATCAACTGTTTTGATCAATTTTGCTGGATTTTTGACACTTCTTTTTCATAAAGTGTTCGTCAAATGAACGTGCTTATGTATGGCTGTATTAAGCAAAGTTATAAAGCAAATATGTAGCTCTGAGTCTTTCATAATCCAAGTTTGACGTCGATCTAAGAGTCTGGAGGGTTCTAATTCTTTGCGCCTACATATAATGTCACTTTCATTTAATTAGACACTTTGCATAATAGCATGCACATTTCAACGAAATCTCTACATAGATTTGCTTTCGAAAATTCCGACAATTAGAAAATGATTGCTGTATGCAGCTTGCTAAAGGTCTGGAAATTGCCAATTCTTTATCTCACATTAATTAGGAAATGATAGGAATTAAAGATCTAAAATCACTAACTATGCATGGAAGCAGTTCATGTCTGTTAGGGGGAGATATCTTTCTGCTTTTTTTTAATATATTTTAAAAGTGAACTTTACATCTATGGCAAGGCCAGGGATATCAGTTTCAGGTCAGTGAGCATTGACTTAATGGAAAAAATTGGAATTTGAGCTTGAGCTGCTTAGGGGCCTTCAATTTTGGGTCAAAGTTTTCGAGTAAAGGGCAACATGTTCCTTGCAGCATGGTGCATAAAAGTACAGTTATTTGAGCCACCACCAATTAAATCTTGACAGATGAAATTCAAAAACTTGGTAAAAACTTTACTCTTTCAGACGGCTCATAGGGTGGCCCCGATTATCTATGCAACTTGCTAATTGCCTCAATGCATTAGGAGATGGGATGGCATTTTCCAGTCATAGATTGCTAATTGCTTTTTTCCAAAACTGGAACAAGGCCATAGAACGTTCATCTAGCAGGTCTGATATATTTGACGTCATACATCTCCAGCTCATTACATTAGAAGATGGGATGGCATAGAGAGTTGCTGGGCAGAGAGAGTTGATTTTGTTCTATTTGTTCTAGAAAGCTCTAGAAGACCATAGAACGTTCATCTAGCAGGTCTGATATATTTGACGTCATACATCTCCAGCTCATTACATTAGATGATGGGATGGCATAGAGAGTTTACTGGGCAGAGAGAGAGTTGATATTGCGATATTAGGTCCACCTAGCACGTCTGATATATTTCAAAAGTTTTGTCAGCATGGAAACATCATGGCATTTCAGATGCTTGTGCTTTGAATCAAAGGTTACTCTTGGTTTGATGTCTACACTTCAAGCGCAATACCAATTTGCAATGAATGCAGCAAGCCTTAGGACATTATCAACCATTGTCAATATGCCAGCACTTTGCATGGCCTGCATTCCTGTGGATAAGCAACATGACTGAATTACGTTGGGTATAGACGACTAATCTTGTGATGCCATTTAATATCAATTGATTCAAAAGGAGTGACATGATAAGAAGTAAGTCAACATAGACTATTAAAAATTTCAGTTGTTATATTCAGTTCAAACCAGATGTGTTATAGCTCAACTGCACAACTTAGTAATATTTCAATTGAAATCAACACTGTTCTTACTTTGAATTCCTAAGCCTCAATCAGATATGATGTATGTGAAATTATTTAGTTTATGTAGATAATGATGATTGTGATTTTTATCAAAACATCCGAAATATGTTGTGTTTGCGACATTAATTTTTAGCTTCAATTTTTTAGCAAAATTTGAATAGCAAGCTCACGTAGACTAAGTGACAAATTAAATGACACACCAACTGCTTTTAGACGCTTGATATACGTCATCATTTTTGTCCATGTTAATGAAGACATGTCTTATTGGGTGACTAAAAACAAATGAACCTTCCGATACCTTTGTAGTCGGATAGAGTCGGGCATTTTTAAGATTTTAGTGCACCGCTCTTTAATTTTAAAAACTGGACTTCCTGTTTCACGTTTGAGAATCATAACGCAAATGTTATAGAATAGAATCGTCAGCTGAGGATGATGCGTAAGGATATAATGTAATGCAGATTGAGCTTTCATACATCTGGTGTTTGCTTTAATGAATTAATTTCCTTCCTTTTGCATGTTGAGGTTTTAGCTACATCTAATGAAACGAAGTAAGGGCCTAATTACAAATTAAATAGCCAGCTGATAGAATTCAAATTTGGGTAACGAACAGCTCACATTCTACTACAGGACGTTTGACTTCTAAAAATGATTTTGATCAATTTTACTGGACTTTGACACTTCTTTTTCATAAAGTGTTCGTCAAATGACCGTTCATGTATGTATGGCTGCACTAATCAAAGTTATCAGCAAAAGATGTAGGCCTAACTCTGAGCATTTCATAATTCAAGTTTGACGTCGATCTGAGACTATGGAGGGTTCTAATTCTTACCCTATAGTTGGTATCAATTTGTATGAAATATCATACAAATTTTAACGAAGCCTTTGCTTTCGAAAAATCCTACAATTAGAAAATTATTGTTATATAGCTTACTAAACGAAGATGGGGCCTAACTAAAAATTGAAAAGAGGTGCATGGCTCATCGACTTCAAATTTCTTTAACGAACAGTTCATATTCTACTAAAATTTTAGACATCTATCAACTGTTTTGATCAATTTTGCTGGATTTTGACACTTCTTTTTCATAAAGTGTTCGTCAAATGAACGTGCTTATGTATGGCTGTATTAAGCAAAGTTATAAGCAGAATATGTAGCTCTGAGTCTTTCATAATCCAAGTTTGACGTCGATCTAAGAGTCTGGAGGGTTCTAATTCTTTGCGCCTACATATAATGTCACTTTCATTTAATTAGACACTTTGCATAATAGCATGCACATTTCAACGAAATCTCTGCATAGATTTGCTTTCGAAAATTCCGACAATTAGAAAATGATTGCTGTATGCAGCTTGCTAAAGGTCTGGAAATTGCCAATTCTTTATCTCACATTAATTAGGAAATGATAGGAATTAAAGATCTAAAATCACTAACTATGCATGGAAGCAGTTCATGTCTGTTAGGGGGAGATATCTTTCTGCTTTTTTTTAATATATTTTAAAAGTGAACTTTACATCTATGGCAAGGCCAGGGATATCAGTTTCAGGTCAGTGAGCATTGACTTAATGGAAAAAATTGGAATTTGAGCTTGAGCTGCTTAGGGGCCTTCAATTTTGGGTCAAAGTTTTCGAGTAAAGGGCAACATGTTCCTTGCAGCATGGTGCATAAAAGTACAGTTATTTGAGCCACCACCAATTAAATCTTGACAGATGAAATTCAAAAACTTGGTAAAAACTTTACTCTTTCAGACGGCTCATAGGGTGGCCCCGATTATCTATGCAACTTGCTAGATTGCCTCAATGCATTAGGAGATGGGATGGCATTTTCCAGTCATAGATTGCTAATTGCTTTTTCCAAAACTGGAACAAGGCCATAGAACGTCCATCTAGCAGGTCTGATATATTTGACGTCATACATCTCCAGCTCATTACATTAGAAGATGGGATGGCATAGAGAGTTGCTGGGCAGAGAGAGTTGATTTTGTTCTATTTGTTCTAGAAAGCTCTAGAAGACCATAGAACGTTCATCTAGCAGGTCTGATATATTTGACGTCATACATCTCCAGCTCATTACATTAGATGATGGGATGCATAGAGAGTTACTGGGCAGAGAGAGAGTTGATATTGCGATATTAGGTCCACCTAGCACGTCTGATATATTTCAAAAGTTTTGTCAGCATGGAAACATCATGGCATTTCAGATGCTTGTGCTTTGAATCAAAGGTTACTCTTGGTTGATGTCTACACTTCAAGCGCAATACCAATTTGCAATGAATGCAGCAAGCCTTAGGACATTATCAACCATTGTCAATATGCCAGCACTTTGCATGGCCTGCATTCCTGTGGATAAGCAACATGACTGAATTACGTTGGGTATAGACGACTAATCTTGTGATGCCATTTAATATCAATTGATTCAAAAGGAGTGACATGATAAGAAGTAAGTCAACATAGACTATTAAAAATTTCAGTTGTTATATTCAGTTCAAACCAGATGTGTTATAGCTCAACTGCACAACTTAGTAAATATTTCAATTGAAATCAACACTGTTCTACTTTGAATTCCTAAGCCTCAATCAGATATGATGTATGTGAAATTATTTAGTTTATGTAGATAATGATGATTGTGATTTTTATCAAAACATCCGAAATATGTTGTGTTTGCGACATTAATTTTTAGCTTCAATTTTCTAGCAAAATTTGAATAGCAAGCTCACGTAGACTAAGTGACAAATTAAATGACACACCAACTGCTTTTAGACGCTGATATACGTCATCATTTTTGTCCATGTTAATGAAAACATGTCTAAATGGGTGACTAAAAACAAATGAACCTTCCGATACCTTTGTAGTCGGATAGAGTCGGGCATTTTTAAGATTTTAGTGCACGCTCTTTAATTTAAAAACTGGACTTCCTGTTTCACGTTTGAGAATCATAACGCAAATGTTATAGAATAGAATCGTCAGCCGAAGATGATGCGTAAGGATATAATGTAATGCAGATTGAGCTTTCATACATCTGGTGTTTGCTTTAATGAATTAATTTCCTTCCTTTTGCATGTTGAGGTTTTACCTACATCTAATGAAACGAAGTAAGGGCCTAATTACAAATTAAATAGCCAGCTGATAGAATTCAAATTTGGGTAACGAACAGCTCACATTCTACTATGACGTTTTGACATCTAAATATGATTTTGATCAATTTTACTGGACTTTGACACTTCTTTTTCATAAAGTGTTCGTCAAATGACCGTTCATGTATGTATGGCTGCACTAATCAAAGTTATCAGCAAAAGATGTAGGCCTAACTCTGAGCATTTCATAATTCAAGTTTGACGTCGATCTGAGACTATGGAGGGTTCTAATTCTTACCCTATAGTTGGTATCAATTTGTATGAAATATCATACAAATTTTAACGAAGCCTTTGCTTTCGAAAAATCCTACAATTAGAAAATTATTGTTATATAGCTTACTAAACGAAGATGGGGCCTAACTAAAAATTGAAAAGAGGTGCATGGCTCCATCGACTTCAAATTTCTTTAACGAACAGTTCATATTTCTACTAAAATTTTAGACATCTATCAACTGTTTTGATCAATTTTTGCTGGATTTTGACACTTCTTTTTCATAAAGTGTTCGTCAAATGAACGTGCTTATGTATGGCTGTATTAAGCAAAGTTATAAGCAGAATATGTAGCTCTGAGTCTTTCATAATCCAAGTTTGACGTCGATCTAAGAGTCTGGAGGGTTCTAATTCTTTGCGCCTACATATAATGTCACTTTCATTTAATTAGACACTTTGCATAATAGCATGCACATTTCAACGAAATCTCTGCATAGATTTGCTTTCGAAAATTCCGACAATTAGAAAATGATTGCTGTATGCAGCTTGCTAAAGGTCTGGAAATTGCCAATTCTTTATCTCACATTAATTAGGAAATGATAGGAATTAAAGATCTAAAATCACTAACTATGCATGGAAGCAGTTCATGTCTGTTAGGGGGAGATATCTTTCTGCTTTTTTTTAATATATTTTAAAAGTGAACTTTACATCTATGCAAGGCCAGGGATATCAGTTTTCAGGTCAGTGAGCATTGACTTAATGGAAAAAATTGGAATTTGAAGCTTGAGCAGCTTAGGGGCCTTCAATTTTGGGTCAAAGTTTTCGAGTAAAGGGCAACATGTTCCTTGCAGCATGGTGCATAAAAGTACAGTTATTTGAGCCACCACCAATTAAATCTTGACAGATGAAATTCAAAAACTTGGTAAAAACTTTACTCTTTCAGACGGCTCATAGGGTGGCCCCGATTATCTATGCAACTTGCTAGATTGCCTCAATGCATTAGGAGATGGGATGGCATTTTCCAGTCATAGATTGCTAATTGCTTTTTCCAAAACTGGAACAAGGCCATAGAACGTCCATCTAGCAGGTCTGATATATTTGACGTCATACATCTCCAGCTCATTACATTAGAAGATGGGATGGCATAGAGAGTTGCTGGGCAGAGAGAGAGTTGATTTTGTTCTATTTGTTCTAGAAAGCTCTAGAAGACCATAGAACGTTCATCTAGCAGGTCTGATATATTTGACGTCATACATCTCCAGCTCATTACATTAGATGATGGGATGGCATAGAGAGTTACTGGGCAGAGAGAGAGTTGATATTGCGATATTAGGTCCACCTAGCACGTCTGATATATTTCAAAAGTTTTGTCAGCATGGAAACATCATGGCATTTCAGATGCTTGTGCTTTGAATCAAAGGTTACTCTTGGTTGATGTCTACACTTCAAGCGCAATACCAATTTGCAATGAATGCAGCAAGCCTTAGGACATTATCAACCATTGTCAATATGCCAGCACTTTGCATGGCCTGCATTCCTGTGGATAAGCAACATGACTGAATTAGTTGGGTATAGACGACTAATCTTGTGATGCCATTTAATATCAATTGATTCAAAAGGAGTGACATGATAAGAAGTAAGTCAACATAGACTATTAAAAATTTCAGTTGTTATATTCAGTTCAAACCAGATGTGTTATAGCTCAACTGCACAACTTAGTAAATATTTCAATTGAAATCAACACTGTTCTACTTTGAATTCCTAAGCCTCAATCAGATATGATGTATGTGAAATTATTTAGTTTATGTAGATAATGATGATTGTGATTTTTATCAAAACATCCGAAATATGTTGTGTTTGCGACATTAATTTTTAGCTTCAATTTTCTAGCAAAATTTGAATAGCAAGCTCACGTAGACTAAGTGACAAATTAAATGACACACCAACTGCTTTTAGACGCTTGATATACGTCATCATTTTTGTCCATGTTAATGAAGACATGTCTTATTGGGTGACTAAAAACAAATGAACCTTCCGATACCTTTGTAGTCGGATAGAGTCGGGCATTTTTAAGATTTTAGTGCACCGCTCTTTAATTTTAAAAACTGGACTTCCTGTTTCACGTTTGAGAATCATAACGCAAATGTTATAGAATAGAATCGTCAGCTGAGGATGATGCGTAAGGATATAATGTAATGCAGATTGAGCTTTCATACATCTGGTGTTTGCTTTAATGAATTAATTTCCTTCCTTTTGCATGTTGAGGTTTTAGCTACATCTAATGAAACGAAGTAAGGGCCTAATTACAAATTAAATAGCCAGCTGATAGAATTCAAATTTGGGTAACGAACAGCTCACATTCTACTACAGGACGTTTGACTTCTAAAAATGATTTTGATCATTTTTACTGGACTTTGACACTTCTTTTTCATAAAGTGTTCGTCAAATGACCGTTCATGTATGTATGGCTGCACTAATCAAAGTTATCAGCAAAAGATGTAGGCCTAACTCTGAGCATTTCATAATTCAAGTTTGACGTCGATCTGAGACTATGGAGGGTTCTAATTCTTACCCTATAGTTGGCATCAGTTTGTATAAAATATCATACAAATTCTAACGAAGTCTTTGCTTTCGAAAAATCCTACAATTAGAAAATTATTGTTATATAGCTTACTAAACGAAGAAGGGGCCTAACTAAAAATTGAATAGATGTGCATGGCTCATCGACTTCAAATTTCTTTAACGAACAGTTCATATTCTACTAAAATTTTAGACATCTAGCAACTGTTTTGATCAATTTTGCTGGATTTTGACACTTCTTTTTCATAAAGTGTTCGTCAAATGAACGTGCTTATGTATGGCTGTATTAAGCAAAGTTATAAGCAGAATATGTAGCTCTGAGTCTTTCATAATCCAAGTTTGACGTCGATCTAAGAGTCTGGAGGGTTCTAATTCTTTGCGCCTACATATAATGTCACTTTCATTTAATTAGACACTTTGCATAATCGCATGCACATTTCAACGAAATCTCTGCATAGATTTGCTTTCGAAAATTCCGACAATTAGAAAATGATTGCTGTATGCAGCTTGCTAAAGGTCTGGAAATTGCCAATTCTTTATCTCACATTAATTAGGAAATGATAGGAATTAAAGATCTAAAATCACTAACTATGCATGGAAGCAGTTCATGTCTGTTAGGGGGAGATATCTTTCTGCTTTTTTTTTAATATATTTTAAAAGTGAACTTTACATCTATGGCAAGGCCAGGGATATCAGTTTCAGGTCAGTGAGCATTGACTTAATGGAAAAAATTGGAATTTGAGCTTGAGCTGCTTAGGGCCTTCAATTTTGGGTCAAAGTTTTCGAGTAAAGGGCAACATGTTCCTTGCAGCATGGTGCATAAAAGTACAGTTATTTGAGCCACCACCAATTAAATCTTGACAGATGAAATTCGAAGACTTGGCAAAAACTTTACTCTTTTAGACGGCTCATAGGGTGGCCCCGATTATCTATGCAACTTGCTAGATTACCTCAATGCATTAGGAGATGGGATGGCATTTTCCAGTCATAGATTGCTAATTGCTTTATCCAAAACTGGAGCAAGGCCATAGAACGTTCATCTATCAGGTCTGATATATTTGACGTCATACATCTCCAGCTCATTACATTAGATGATGGGATGGCATAGAGAGTTACTGGGCAGAGAGAGAGTTGATATTGCGATATTAGGTCCACCTAGCACGTCTGATATATTTCAAAAGTTTTGTCAGCATGGAAACATCATGGCATTTCAGATGCTTGTTCTTTGAATCAAAGGTTACTCTTGGTTGATGTCTACACTTCAAGCGCAATACCAATTTGCAATGAATGCAGCATGCCTTAGTACATTATCAACCATTGTCAATATGCCAGCACTTTGCATGGCCTGCATTCCTGTGGATAAGCAACATGACTGAATTACCGTATATACTCTAATTGGCGCCTGCCTCTATTAAGCGCCTGGTCTCTAATTGCCGCCTGGGCAGATGATGCAAGTCTGTTTAAGCGCCTGCCTCTAATAAGCGCCTGCTCTCTAATTGTCACCAGTCAGGTGATGTGGATATCTGTCCTGCGTTGAGCGTCTTGTTTTGCGCTACGTGGGTTGTTGTTCTAAAAATAAACCCTTTGTCAAATTTTCAAATAATTAGATTGAACTGCACCAACGTTGTCATTTGATTAACTTTCGAAGTCGAGCTCACACCGCATGGAGCAGAAGAAACCACAACGATCGTTTACTGTCCAATTCAAGTTGGCTGCGCTTGAGTTCTTGAAGACTCATAGTGTAGAACAGACTGAAAAAAAGAGTTCAAGGTTGATCCGAAACGTATACGTGAATGGAGAACAGCGAAACCTCGATTGGAAGCGCAATATGAAACGGGAAATAGAAACCGGAAGAGATTCAGTGGAGCAGGAAAGAAAATTCGTTCCCCTGAGTTAGAACACAAACTTGTAGAATGGATCGTTCGCTCCAGGGATAACCGATTATTTATTACAAGAAGCATGATAAAGTGAAAAGCTTTAGCATTGTTTGCTATTGAAGGAGAGAATGAGTTCAAAGCAAGCAATGGATGGCTTCAAAAGTTTCTATCTCGACATGGATTTGTTCTGAGAAGAAGGACGACGATTTCGTAAAAGGTTCCTCGTGACTGCATGGAGAAAATAGTCGCGTTCATATTTTACCTCCGCGGAGTACGACGTTCTGGCAATTATGAAAACAATGTGATATTTGTGATGGATGAGACACCAGTGTGGGTGGAGCCGATTGCGACCACTACAGTAGACAAAATTGGAAGCCGAGAAGTCCCGTTTAAATCGACTGGTCATGAGAAAATGAGAATTACTGTGGTTTTAACTGCTCGTGCAGATGGAGCTAAATGCAAACCCTTCATTGTTATACCGAGAAAGAGACCAATTAAAGAAGTAGAAGAAATCAAAGATGTGGAGTGCGCGTACTCCGTTAAGAGTTGGATGGATTTTCGCTGGCATGTGTCCGAAAGAACTAAAACACAGCTACGAGCAATGAGAATCGATTCTGTTGTAATTCCAGCTGGTTGCACTGGAAAAATCCAAGCTCCTGACGTTTCGTGGAACAGAAGCTTCAAATGCAACTTCTCGAAATCTTACGAGTAATGGATAGCAAATGGTGACCATACTTTCACTCCAAGTGGTAACTTACGGCCCCGTCGTTTGAGTGCATCGCCAAGTGGGTAAAATCAGCCTGGAATAACATTCCAAAGGAACAAATAACCTAATTGCCTCAATGAAGCATTGTGGTGTGACCAATGCTACTGATGGCTGCGAGGACAATTTGATTGAATTCGTGAAACAAAATCCAGAAGCGGCTACTATGCTTCGTCAACGGCTCACTAACCAAAGTGCGATGGAAGTTGAAACTGATTGTGAGAGCGATTTGTCTGACTGTGCCGTCATTTACGAGGATAGTGATGGCCATGGAATTCTAGATAATAACTAGAATTCCATGTGATGGCATAGAGTACTGTGACTCGGATGAAAGTAATTAGACACTCTTGGTGAGTCATGATTCTTGCTTACATTTTGCGTTCACGTTCCCGTTTCCCTTGTTATTCGAGTTTGAATAAATTTTTTATCTTTAGCATACTCTTTCGTTTTTGTTTTTCTTAAATGAAGGAATTCTTAGTGAACGTAATGGGCATGGAATATACTCGGTAGTGATTATGATCAATAGTATCAACACATGTGTACTACAACGTATTCATGCTTCCCTGCCGAGTACTCATAGTTTACCTTCAAAAACAAACGAATGTAAACTTCTTCGCTTTTTGAGTTAGCAAATTTTTTTTAACACACGGAAGGAAATAGCCCATTTTGATAAGCGCCGGGTCTCTAATAGCCGCCTGGCCTTTTTTAAGCGCCCGGTTAAAAAATGGGGAATGAATTAAGCGCCGGGGGCGCCAATTAGAGTATATACGGTACGTTGGATATAGACGACTAATCTTGTGATGCCATTTAATATCAATTGATTCAAAAGGAGTGACATGATAAGAAGTAAGTCAACATAGACTATTAAAAATTTCAGTTGTTATATTCAGTTCAAACCAGATGTGTTATAGCTCAACTGCACAACTTAGTAAACATTTCAATTGAAATCAACACTGTTCTACCTTGAATTCCTAAGCCTCAATCAGATATGATGTATGTGAAATTATTTAGTTTATGTAGATAATGATGATTGTGATTTTTATCAAAACATCCGAAATATGTTGTGTTTGCGAAATTAATTTTTAGCTTCAATTTTCTAGCAAAATTTGAATAGCAAGCTCATGTAGACTTAGTGACAAATTAAATGACACACCAACTGCTTTTAGACGCTTGATATACGTCATCATTTTTGTCCATGTTAATGAAAGCATGTCTTATTGGGTGACTTGACTAAAAACAAATGAACCTTCCGATACCTTTGTAGTCGGATAGAGTCGGGCATTTTTAAGATTTTAGTGCACCGCTCTTTAATTTTAAAAACTAGACTTCCTGTTTCACGTTTGAGAATCATAACGCAAATGTTATAGAATAGAATCGTCAGCCGAAGATGATGCGTAAGGATGTAATTAAATGCAGATTGAGCTTTCATACATCTGGTGTTTGCTTTAGCCTAATAAATTAATTTCCTCCCTTTTGCATGTTTTACCTACATCTAATGAAACGAAGTAGGGGCCTACTTACAAATTAAATAGCCAGCTGATAGAATTCAAATTTGGGTAACGAACAGCTCACATTCTACTATGACGTTTAACATCTAAAAATGATTTTGATCAATTTTACTGGACTTTGACACTTCTTTTTCATAAAGTGTTCGTCAAATGACCGTTCATGTATGTATGGCTGCACTAATCAAAGTTATCAGCAAAAGATGTAACTCTGAGCATTTCATAATTCAAGTTTGACGTCGATCTAAGATTCTGGAGGGTTCTCATTCCTAGAATATAGTTTGCATTAATTATATAAAACTCTTAAGCAAGGGATATAATTCTGAGCCTTTCACAACGTAAGTTTGACGTCGATCTGAGACTATGGAGGGTTCTAATTCTTACCCTATAGTTGGCATCAATTTGTATAAAATATCATACAAATTTTAACGAAGCCTTTGCTTTCGATAAATCCTACAATTAGAAAATTATTGTTATATAACTTACTAAACGAAGAAGGGGCCTAACTAAAAATTGAATAGATGTGCATGGCTCATCGACTTCAAATTTCTTTAACGAACAGTTCATATTCTACTAAAATTTTAGACATCTAGCAACTGTTTTGATCAATTTTGTTGGATTTTGACACTTCTTTTTCATAAAGTGTTCGTCAAATGAACGTGCTTATGTATGGCTGTATTAATCAAAGTTATAAGCAGAATATGTAGCTCTGTCTTTCATAATCCAAGTTTGACGTCGATCTAAGAGTCTGAAGGGTTCTAATTCTTTGCGCCTACACATAATGTCACTTTCATTTAATTAGACACTTTGCATAATAGCATGCACATTTCAACGAAATCTCTGCATAGATTTGCTTTCGAAAATTCCGACAATTAGAAAATGATTGCTGTATGCAGCTTGCTAAAGGTCTGGAAATTGCCAATTCTTTATCTCACATTAATTAGGAAATGATAGGAATTAAAGATCTAAAATCACTAACTATGCATGGAAGCAGTTCATGTCTGTAAGGGAGAGATATCTTTCTGCTTTTATATATTTTAAAAGTGAACTTTACATCTATGGCAAGGCCAGGGATATCAGTTTCAGGTCAGTGAGCATTGACTTAATGGAAAAAATTGGAATTTGAGCTTGAGCTGCTTAGGGCCTTCAATTTTGGGTCAAAGTTTTCGAGTAAAGGGCAACATGTTCCTTGCAGCATGGTGCATAAAAGTACAGTTATTTGAGCCACCACCAATTAAATCTTGACAGATGAAATTCGAAGACTTGGCAAAAACTTTACTCTTTTAGACGGCTCATAGGGTGGCCCCGATTATCTATGCAACTTGCTAGATTACCTCAATGCATTAGGAGATGGGATGGCATTTTCCAGTCATAGATTGCTAATTGCTTTATCCAAAACTGGAGCAAGGCCATAGAACGTTCATCTATCAGTCTGATATATTTGACGTCATACATCTCCAGCTCATTACATTAGATGATGGATGGCATAGAGAGTTACTGGGCAGAGAGAGAGTTGATATTGCGATATTAGGTCCACCTAGCACGTCTGATATATTTCAAAAGTTTTGTCAGCATGGAAACATCATGGCATTTCAGATGCTTGTGCTTTGAATCAAAGGTTACTCTTGGTTGATGTCTACACTTCAAGCGCAATACCAATTTGCAATGAATGCAGCATGCCTTAGTACATTATCAACCATTGTCAATATGCCAGCACTTTGCATGGCCTGCATTCCTGTGGATAAGCAACATGACGGAATTACCGTATATACTCTAATTGGCGCCTGCCTCTATTAAGCGCCTGGTCTATAATTGCCGCCTGGGCAGATGATGCAAGTCTGTTTAAGCGCCTGCCTCTAATAAGCGCCTGGTCTCTAATTGTCACCAGTCAGGTGATGTGGATATCTGTCCTGCGTTGAGCGTCTTGTTTTGCGCTACGTGGGTTGTTGTTCTAAAAATAAACCCTTTGTCAAATTTTCAAATAATTAGATTGAACTGCACCAACGTTGTCATTTGATTAACTTCGAAGTCGAGCTCACACCGCATGGAGCAGAAGAAACCACAACGATCGTTTACTGTCCAATTCAAGTTGGCTGCGCTTGAGTTTCTTGAAGACTCATAGTGTAGAACAGACTGAAAAAAAAGAGTTCAAGGTTGATCCGAAACGTATACTGAATGGAGAACAGCGAAACCTCGATTGGAAGCGCAATATGAAACGGGAAATAGAAACCGGAAGAGATTCAGTGGAGCAGGAAAGAAAATTCGTTCCCCTGAGTTAGAACACAAACTTGTAGAAATGGATCGTTCGCTCCAGGATAACCGATTATTTATTACAAGAAGCATGATAAAGTGAAAAGCTTTAGCATTGTTTGCTATTGAAGGAGAGAATGAGTTCAAAGCAAGCAATGGATGGCTTCAAAAGTTTCTATCTCGACATGGATTTGTTCTGAGAAGAAGGACGACGATTTCGTAAAAGGTTCCTCGTGACTGCATGGAGAAAATAGTTCGCGTTCATATTTTACCTCCGCGGAGTACGACGTTCTGGCAATTATGAAAACAATGTGATATTTGTGATGGATGAGACACCAGTGTGGGTGGAGCCGATTGCGACCACTACAGTAGACAAAATTGAAGCCGAGAAGTCCCGTTTAAAATCGACTGGTTCATGAGAAAATGAGAATTACTGTGGTTTTAACTGCTCGTGCAGATGAGCAAAATGCAAACCCTTCATTGTTATACCGAGAAAGAGACCAATTAAAGAAGTAGAAGAAATCAAAGATGTGGAGATGCGCGTACTCCGTTAAGAGTTGGATGGATTTTCGCTGGCATGTGTCCGAAAGAACTAAAACACAGCTACGAGCAATGAGAATCGATTCTGTTGTAATTCCAGCTGGTTGCACTGGAAAAATCCAAGCTCCTGACGTTTCGTGGAACAGAAGCTTCAAATGCAACTTCTCGAAATCTTACGAGGAATGGATAGCAAATGGTGACCATACTTTCACTCCAAGTGGTAACTTACGGCCCCCGTCGTTTGAGTGCATCGCCAAGTGGGTAAAATCAGCCTGGAATAACATTCCAAAGGAACAAATAGCCTAATTGCCTCAATGAAGCATTGTGGTGTGACCAATGCTACTGATGGCTGCGAGGACAATTTGATTGAATTCGTGAAACAAAATCCAGAAGCGGCTACTATGCTTCGTCAACGGCTCACTAACCAAAGTGCGATGGAGGTTGAAACTGATTGTGAGAGCGATTTGTCTGACTGTGCCGTCATTTACGAGGATAGTGATGGCCATGGAATTCTAGATAATAACTAGAATTCCATGTGATGGCATAGAGTACTGTGACTCGGATGAAAGTAATTAGACACTCTTGGTGAGTCATGATTCTTGCTTACATTTTGCGTTCACGTTCCCGTTTCCCTTGTTATTCGAGTTTGAATAAATTTTTTATCTTTAGCATACTCTTTCGTTTTTGTTTTTCTTAAATGAAGGAATTCTTAGTGAACGTAATGGGCATGGAATATACTCGGTAGTGATTATGATCAATAGTATCAACACATGTGTACTACAGCGTATTCATGCTTCCTTGCCGAGTACTCATAGTTTACCTTCAAAAACAAACGAATGTAAACTTCTTCGCTTTTTGAGTTAGCAAATTTTTTTTAACACACGGAAGGAAATAGCCCATTTTGATAAGCGCCGGGTCTCTAATAGCCGCCTAGCCTCTTTTAAGCGCCCGGTTAAAAAATGGGGAATGAAATAAGCGCCGGGGGCGCCAATTAGAGTATATACGGTACGTTGGATATAGACGACTAATCTTGTGATGCCATTTAATATCAATTGATTCAAAAGGAGTGACATGATAAGAAGTAAGTCAACATAGACTATTAAAAATTTCAGTTGTTATATTCAGTTCAAACCAGATGTGTTATAGCTCAACTGCACAACTTAGTAAACATTTCAATTGAAATCAACACTGTTATACTTTGAATTCCTAAGCCTCAATCAGATATGATGTATGTGAAATTCTATTTAGTTTATGTAGATAATGATGATTGTGATTTTTATCAAAACATCCGAAATATGTTGTGTTTGCGACATTAATTTTTAGCTTCAATTTTCTAGCAAAATTTGAATAGCAAGCTCACGTAGACTAAGTGACAAATTAAATGACACACCAACTGCTTTTAGACGCTTGATATACGTCATCATTTTTGTCCATGTTAATGAAGACATGTCTTATTGGGTGACTAAAAACAAATGAACCTTCCGATACCTTTGTAGTCGGATAGAGTCGGGCATTTTTAAGATTTTAGTGCACCGCTCTTTAATTTTAAAAACTGGACTTCCTGTTTCACGTTTGAGAATCATAACGCAAATGTTATAGAATAGAATCGTCAGCCGAAGATGATGCGTAAGGATATAATGTAATGCAGATTGAGCTTTCATACATCTGGTGTTTGCTTTAATGAATTAATTTCCTTCCTTTTGCATGTTGAGGTTTTACCTACATCTAATGAAACGAAGTAAGGGCCTAATTAAACAAATTAAATAGCCAGCTCATAGAATTCAAATTTGGGTAACGAAACAGCTCACATTCTACTATGACGTTTGACATCTAAATATGATTTTGATCAATTTTACTGGACTTTGACACTTCTTTTTCATAAAGTGTTCGTCAAATGACCGTTCATGTATGTATGGCTGCACTAATCAAAGTTATCAGCAAAAGATGTAGGCCTAACCTGAGCATTTCATAATTCAAGTTTGACGTCGATCTGAGACTATGGAGGGTTCTAATTCTTACCCTATAGTTGGTATCAATTTGTATAAAATATCATACAAATTTTAACGAAGCCTTTGCTTTCGAAAAATCCTACAATTAGAAAATTATTGTTATATAGCTTACTAAACGAAGAAGGGGCCTAACTAAAAATTGAATAGATGTGCATGGCTCATCGACTTCAAATTTCTTTAACGAACAGTTCATATTCTACTAAAATTTTAGACATCTATCAACTGTTTTGATCAATTTTGCTGGATTTTGACACTTCTTTTTCATAAAGTGTTCGTCAAATGAACGTGCCTATATGTATGGCTGTATTAATCAAAGTTATAAGCAGAATATGTAGCTCTGAGTCTTTCATAATCCAAGTTTGACGTCGATCTAAGAGTCTGGAGGGTTCTAATTCTTTGCGCCTACATATAATGTCACTTTCATTTAATTAGACACTTTGCACAATAGCATGCACATTTTAACGAAATCTCTGCACAGATTTGCTTTCGAAAATTCCGACAATTAGAAAATGATTGCCCTATACAGCTTGCTAAAGGTCTGGAAATTGCCAATTCTCCATCTCACAGTATTTAGGAAATGATCGGAATTAAAGATCTAAAATCACTAACTATGCATGGAAGCAGTTCATGTCTGTTAGGGGGAGATATCTTTCTGCTTTTATATATTTTAAAAGTGAACTTTACATCTATGGCAAGGCCAGGGATATCAGTTTCAGGTCAGTGAGCATTGACTTAATGGAAAAAATTGGAATTTGAGCTTGAGCTGCTTAGGGCCTTCAATTTTGGGTCAAAGTTTTCGAGTAAAGGGCAACATGTTCCTTGCAGCATGGTGCATAAAAGTACAGTTGTATTTGAGCCACCACCAATTAAATCTTGACAGATGAAATTCAAAAACTTGGTAAAAACTTTACTCTTTCAGACGGCACATAGGGTGGCCCCGATTATCTATGCAACTTGCTAGATTGCCTCAATGCATTAGGAGATGGGATGGCATTTTCCAGTCATAGATTGCTAATTGCTTTTTCCAAAACTGGAACAAGGCCATAGAACGTCCATCTAGCAGGTCTGATATATTTGACGTCATACATCTCCAGCTCATTACATTAGATGATGGGATGGCATAGAGAGTTACTGGGCAGAGAGAGAGTTGATATTGCGATATTAGGTCCACTAGCACGTCTGATATATTCAAAAGTTTTGTCAGCATGGAAACATCATGGCATTTCATATGCTTGTGCTTTGAATCAAAGGTTACTCTTGGTTGATGTCTACACTTCAAGCGCAATACCAATTTGCAATGAATGCAGCAAGCCTTAGGACATTATCAACCATTGTCAATATGCCAGCACTTTGCATGGCCTGCATTCCTATGGATAAGCAACATGACTGAATTACGTTGGGTATAGACGACTAATCTTGTGATGCCATTTAATATCAATTGATTCAAAAGGAGTGACATGATAAGAAGTAAGTCAACATAGACTATTAAAAATTTCAGTTGTTATAAACCAGATGTGTTATAGCTCAACTGCACAACTTAGTAAACAGTCATTTCAATTGAAATCAACACTGTTCTATTTTGAATTCCTAAGCCTCAATCAGATGATGTATGTGAAATTATTTAGTTTATGTAGATAATGATGATTGTGATTTTTATCAAAACATCCGAAATATGTTGTGTTTGCGACATTAATTTTTAGCTTCAATTTTCTAGCAAAATTTGAATAGCAAGCTCACGTAGACTAAGTGACAAATTAAATGACACACCAACTGCTTTTAGACGCTTGATATACGTCATCATTTTTGTCCATGTTAATGAAGACATGTCTTATTGGGTGACTAAAAACAAATGAACCTTCCGATACCTTTGTAGTCGGATAGAGTCGGGCATTTTTAAGATTTTAGTGCACCGCTCTTTAATTTTAAAAACTGGACTTCCTGTTTCACGTTTGAGAATCATAACGCAAATGTTATAGAATAGAATCGTCAGCCGAAGATGATGCGTAAGGATATAATGTAATGCAGATTGAGCTTTCATACATCTGGTGTTTGCTTTAATGAATTAATTTCCTTCCTTTTGCATGTTGAGGTTTTACCTACATCTAATGAAACGAAGTAAAGGGCCTAATTACAAATTGAATAGCCAGCTGATAGAATTCAAATTTGGGTAACGAACAGCTCACATTCTACTATGACGTTTGACATCTAAATATGATTTTGATCAATTTTACTGGACTTTGACACTTCTTTTTCATAAAGTGTTCGTCAAATGACCGTTCATGTATGTATGGCTGCACTAATCAAAGTTATCAGCAAAAGATGTAGGCCTAACTCTGAGCATTTCATAATTCAAGTTTGACGTCGATCTGAGACTATGGAGGGTTCTAATTCTTACCCTTTAACGAAGCCTTTGCTTTCGAAAAATCCTACAATTAGAAAATTATTGTTATATAGCTTACTAAACGAAGAAGGGGCCTAACTAAAAATTGAATAGATGTGCATGGCTCATCGACTTCAAATTTCTTTAACGAACAGTTCATATTCTACTAAAATTTTAGACATCTATCAACTGTTTTGATCAATTTTGCTGGATTTTGACACTTCTTTTTCATAAAGTGTTCGTCAAATGAACGTGCCTATATGTATGGCTGTATTAATCAAAGTTATAAGCAGAATATGTAGCTCTGAGTCTTTCATAATCCAAGTTTGACGTCGATCTAAGAGTCTGGAGGGTTCTAATTCTTTGCGCCTACATATAATGTCACTTTCATTTAATTAGACACTTTGCACAATAGCATGCACATTTTAACGAAATCTCTGCACAGATTTGCTTTCGAAAATTCCGACAATTAGAAAATGATTGCCCTATACAGCTTGCTAAAGGTCTGGAAATTGCCAATTCTCCATCTCACAGTATTTAGGAAATGATCGGAATTAAAGATCTAAAATCACTAACTATGCATGGAAGCAGTTCATGTCTGTTAGGGCAGATATCTTTCTGCTTTATATATTTTAAAAGTGAACTTTACATCTATGGCAAGGCCAGGGATATCAGTTTCAGGTCAGTGAGCATTGACTTAATGGAAAAAATTGGAATTTGAGCTTGAGCTGCTTAGGGCCTTCAATTTTGGGTCAAAGTTTTCGAGTAAAGGGCAACATGTTCCTTGCAGCATGGTGCATAAAAGTACAGTTATTTGAGCCACCACCAATTAAATCTTGACAGATGAAATTCAAAAACTTGGTAAAAAAACTTTACTCTTTCAGACGGCTCATAGGGTGGCCCCGATTATCTATGCAACTTGCTAGATTGCCTCAATGCATTTAGGAGATGGGATGGCATTTTCCAGTCATAGATTGCTAATTGCTTTTTCCAAAACTGGAACAAGGCCATAGAAACGTCCATCTAGCAGGTCTGATATATTTGACGTCATACATCTCCAGCTCATTACATTAGATGATGGGATGGCATAGAGAGTTACTGGGCAGAGAGAGAGTTGATATTGCGATATTAGGTCCACCTAGCACGTCCTGATATATTTCAAAAGTTTTGTCAGCATGGAAACATCATGGCATTTCAGATGCTTGTGCTTTGAATCAAAGGTTACTCTTGGTTGATGTCTACACTTCAAGCGCAATACCAATTTGCAATGAATGCAGCAAGCCTTAGGACATTATCAACATTGTCAATATGCCAGCACTTTGCATGGCCTGCATTCCTATGGATAAGCAACATGACTGAATTACGTTGGGTATAGACGACTAATCTTGTGATGCCATTTAATATCAATTGATTCAAAAGGAGTGACATGATAAGAAGTAAGTCAACATAGACTATTAAAAATTTCAGTTGTTATAAACCAGATGTGTTATAGCTCAACTGCACAACTTAGTAAAAAGTCATTTTCAATTGAAATCAACACTGTTCTATTTTGAATTCCTAAGCCTCAATCAGATGATGTATGTGAAATTATTTAGTTTATGTAGATAATGATGATTGTGATTTTTATCAAAACATCCGAAATATGTTGTGTTTGCGACATTAATTTTTAGCTTCAATTTTCTAGCAAAATTTGAATAGCAAGCTCACGTAGACTAAGTGACAAATTAAATGACACACCAACTGCTTTTAGACGCTTGATATACGTCATCATTTTTGTCCATGTTAATGAAGACATGTCTTATTGGGTGACTAAAAACAAATGAACCTTCCGATACCTTTGTAGTCGGATAGAGTCGGGCATTTTTAAGATTTTAGTGCACCGCTCTTTAATTTTAAAAACTGGGACTTCCTGTTTCACGTTTGAGAATCATAACGCAAATGTTATAGAATAGAATCGTCAGCCGAAGATGATGCGTAAGGATATAATGTAATGCAGATTGAGCTTTCATACATCTGGTGTTTGCTTTAATGAATTAATTTCCTTCCTTTTGCATGTTGAGGTTTTACCTACATCTAATGAAACGAAGTAAGGGCCTAATTACAAATTGAATAGCCAGCTGATAGAATTCAAATTTGGGTAACGAACAGCTCACATTCTACTATGACGTTTGACATCTAAATATGATTTTGATCAATTTTACTGGACTTTGACACTTCTTTTTCATAAAGTGTTCGTCAAATGACCGTTCATGTATGTATGGCTGCACTAATCAAAGTTATCAGCAAAAGATGTAGGCCTAACTCTGAGCATTTCATAATTCAAGTTTGACGTCGATCTGAGACTATGGAGGGTTCTAATTCTTACCCTATAGTTGGTATCAATTTGTATGAAATATCATACAAATTTTAACGAAGCCTTTGCTTTCGAAAAATCCTACAATTAGAAAATTATTGTTATATAGCTTACTAAACGAAGAAGGGGCCTAACTAAAAATTGAATAGATGTGCATGGCTCATCGACTTCAAATTTCTTTAACGAACAGTTCATATTCTACTAAAATTTTAGACATCTATCAACTGTTTTGATCAATTTTGCTGGATTTTGACACTTCTTTTTCATAAAGTGTTCGTCAAATGAACGTGCCTATATGTATGGCTGTATTAATCAAAGTTATAAGCAGAATATGTAGCTCTGAGTCTTTCATAATCCAAGTTTGACGTCGATCTAAGAGTCTGGAGGGTTCTAATTCTTTGCGCCTACATATAATGTCACTTTCATTTAATTAGACACTTTGCACAATAGCATGCACATTTTAACGAAATCTCTGCACAGATTTGCTTTCGAAAATTCCGACAATTAGAAAATGATTGCCCTATACAGCTTGCTAAAGGTCTGGAAATTGCCAATTCTCCATCTCACAGTATTTAGGAAATGATCGGAATTAAAGATCTAAAATCACTAACTATGCATGGAAGCAGTTCATGTCTGTTAGGGGGAGATATCTTTCTGCTTTTTTTTAATATATTTTAAAAGTGAACTTTACATCTATGGCAAGGCCAGGGATATCAGTTTCAGGTCAGTGAGCATTGACTTAATGGAAAAAATTGGAATTTGAGCTTGAGCTGCTTAGGGCCTTCAATTTTGGGTCAAAGTTTTCGAGTAAAGGGCAACATGTTCCTTGCAGCATGGTGCATAAAAGTACAGTTATTTGAGCCACCACCAATTAAATCTTGACAGATGAAATTCAAAAACTTGGTAAAAACTTTACTCTTTCAGACGGCACATAGGGTGGCCCCGATTATCTATGCAACTTGCTAGATTGCCTCAATGCATTAGGAGATGGGATGGCATTTTCCAGTCATAGATTGCTAATTGCTTTTTCCAAAACTGGAACAAGGCCATAGAACGTCCATCTAGCAGGTCTGATATATTTGACGTCATACATCTCCAGCTCATTACATTAGATGATGGGATGGCATAGAGAGTTACTGGGCAGAGAGAGAGTTGATATTGCGATATTAGGTCCACCTAGCACGTCTGATATATTTCAAAAGTTTTTGTCAGCATGGAAACATCATGGCATTTCAGATGCTTGTGCTTTGAATCAAAGGTTACTCTTGGTTGATGTCTACACTTCAAGCGCAATACCAATTTGCAATGAATGCAGCAAGCCTTAGGACATTATCAACCATTGTCAATATGCCAGCACTTTGCATGGCCTGCATTCCTATGGATAAGCAACATGACTGAATTACGTTGGGTATAGACGACTAATCTTGTGATGCCATTTAATATCAATTGATTCAAAAGGAGTGACATGATAAGAAGTAAGTCAACATAGACTATTAAAAATTTCAGTTGTTATAAACCAGATGTGTTATAGCTCAACTGCACAACTTAGTAAACAGTCATTTCAATTGAAATCAACACTGTTCTATTTTGAATTCCTAAGCCTCAATCAGATGATGTATGTGAAATTATTTAGTTTATGTAGATAATGATGATTGTGATTTTTATCAAAACATCCGAAATATGTTGTGTTTGCGACATTAATTTTTAGCTTCAATTTTCTAGCAAAATTTGAATAGCAAGCTCACGTAGACTAAGTGACAAATTAAATGACACACCAACTGCTTTTAGACGCTTGATATACGTCATCATTTTTGTCCATGTTAATGAAGACATGTCTTATTGGGTGACTAAAAACAAATGAACCTTCCGATACCTTTGTAGTCGGATAGAGTCGGGCATTTTTAAGATTTTAGTGCACCGCTCTTTAATTTTAAAAACTGGACTTCCTGTTTCACGTTTGAGAATCATAACGCAAATGTTATAGAATAGAATCGTCAGCCGAAGATGATGCGTAAGGATATAATGTAATGCAGATTGAGCTTTCATACATCTGGTGTTTGCTTTAATGAATTAATTTCCTTCCTTTTGCATGTTGAGGTTTTACCTACATCTAATGAAACGAAGTAAGGGCCTAATTACAAATTGAATAGCCAGCTGATAGAATTCAAATTTGGGTAACGAACAGCTCACATTCTACTATGACGTTTGACATCTAAATATGATTTTGATCAATTTTACTGGACTTTGACACTTCTTTTTCATAAAGTGTTCGTCAAATGACCGTTCATGTATGTATGGCTGCACTAATCAAAGTTATCAGCAAAAGATGTAGGCCTAACTCTGAGCATTTCATAATTCAAGTTTGACGTCGATCTGAGACTATGGAGGGTTCTAATTCTTACCCTTTAACGAAGCCTTTGCTTTCGAAAAATCCTACAATTAGAAAATTATTGTTATATAGCTTACTAAACGAAGAAGGGGCCTAACTAAAAATTGAATAGATGTGCATGGCTCATCGACTTCAAATTTCTTTAACGAACAGTTCATATTCTACTAAAATTTTAGACATCTATCAACTGTTTTGATCAATTTTGCTGGATTTTGACACTTCTTTTTCATAAAGTGTTCGTCAAATGAACGTGCCTATATGTATGGCTGTATTAATCAAAGTTATAAGCAGAATATGTAGCTCTGAGTCTTTCATAATCCAAGTTTGACGTCGATCTAAGAGTCTGGAGGGTTCTAATTCTTTGCGCCTACATATAATGTCACTTTCATTTAATTAGACACTTTGCACAATAGCATGCACATTTTAACGAAATCTCTGCACAGATTTGCTTTCGAAAATTCCGACAATTAGAAAATGATTGCCCTATACAGCTTGCTAAAGGTCTGGAAATTGCCAATTCTCCATCTCACAGTATTTAGGAAATGATCGGAATTAAAGATCTAAAATCACTAACTATGCATGGAAGCAGTTCATGTCTGTTAGGGCAGATATCTTTCTGCTTTATATATTTTAAAAGTGAACTTTACATCTATGGCAAGGCCAGGGATATCAGTTTCAGGTCAGTGAGCATTGACTTAATGGAAAAAATTGGAATTTGAGCTTGAGCTGCTTAGGGCCTTCAATTTTGGGTCAAAGTTTTCGAGTAAAGGGCAACATGTTCCTTGCAGCATGGTGCATAAAAGTACAGTTATTTGAGCCACCACCAATTAAATCTTGACAGATGAAATTCAAAAACTTGGTAAAAACTTTACTCTTTCAGACGGCTCATAGGGTGGCCCCGATTATCTATGCAACTTGCTAGATTGCCTCAATGCATTAGGAGATGGGATGGCATTTTCCAGTCATAGATTGCTAATTGCTTTTTCCAAAACTGGAACAAGGCCATAGAACGTCCATCTAGCAGGTCTGATATATTTGACGTCATACATCTCCAGCTCATTACATTAGATGATGGGATGGCATAGAGAGTTACTGGGCAGAGAGAGAGTTGATATTGCGATATTAGGTCCACCTAGCACGTCTGATATATTTCAAAAGTTTTGTCAGCATGGAAACATCATGGCATTTCAGATGCTTGTGCTTTGAATCAAAGGTTACTCTTGGTTGATGTCTACACTTCAAGCGCAATACCAATTTGCAATGAATGCAGCAAGCCTTAGGACATTATCAACCATTGTCAATATGCCAGCACTTTGCATGGCCTGCATTCCTGTGGATAAGCAACATGACTGAATTACGTTGGGTATAGACGACTAATCTTGTGATGCCATTTAATATCAATTGATTCAAAAGGAGTGACATGATAAGAAGTAAGTCAACATAGACTATTAAAAATTTCAGTTGTTATAAACCAGATGTGTTATAGCTCAACTGCACAACTTAGTAAACAGTCATTTCAATTGAAATCAACACTGTTCTATTTTGAATTCCTAAGCCTCAATCAGATGATGTATGTGAAATTATTTAGTTTATGTAGATAATGATGATTGTGATTTTTATCAAAACATCCGAAATATGTTGTGTTTGCGACATTAATTTTTAGCTTCAATTTTCTAGCAAAATTTGAATAGCAAGCTCACGTAGACTAAGTGACAAATTAAATGACACACCAACTGCTTTTAGACGCTTGATATACGTCATCATTTTTGTCCATGTTAATGAAGACATGTCTTATTGGGTGACTAAAAACAAATGAACCTTCCGATACCTTTGTAGTCGGATAGAGTCGGGCATTTTTAAGATTTTAGTGCACCGCTCTTTAATTTTAAAAACTGGACTTCCTGTTTCACGTTTGAGAATCATAACGCAAATGTTATAGAATAGAATCGTCAGCGAAGATGATGCGTAAGGATATAATGTAATGCAGATTGAGCTTTCATACATCTGGTGTTTGCTTTAATGAATTAATTTCCTTCCTTTTGCATGTTGAGGTTTTACCTACATCTAATGAAACGAAGTAAGGGCCTAATTACAAATTGAATAGCCAGCTGATAGAATTCAAATTTGGGTAACGAACAGCTCACATTCTACTACAGGACGTTTGACATCTAAATATGATTTTGATCAATTTTACTGGACTTTGACACTTCTTTTTCATAAAGTGTTCGTCAAATGACCGTTCATGTATGTATGGCTGCACTAATCAAAGTTATCAGCAAAAGATGTAGGCCTAACTCTGAGCATTTCATAATTCAAGTTTGACGTCGATCTGAGACTATGGAGGGTTCTAATTCTTACCCTATAGTTGGAATCAATTTGTATAAAATATCATACAAATTTTAACGAAGCCTTTGCTTTCGAAAAATCCTACAATTAGAAAATTATTGTTATATAGCTTACTAAACGAAGAAGGGGCCTAACTAAAAATTGAATAGATGTGCATGGCTCATCGACTTCAAATTTCTTTAACGAACAGTTTCATATTCTACTAAAATTTTAGACATCTATCAACTGTTTTGATCAATTTTGCTGGATTTTGACACTTCTTTTTCATAAAGTGTTCGTCAAATGAACGTGCCTATATGTATGGCTGTATTAATCAAAGTTATAAGCAGAATATGTAGCTCTGAGTCTTTCATAATCCAAGTTTGACGTCGATCTAAGAGTCTGGAGGGTTCTAATTCTTTGCGCCTACATATAATGTCACTTTCATTTAATTAGACACTTTGCACAATAGCATGCACATTTTAACGAAATCTCTGCACAGATTTGCTTTCGAAAATTCCGACAATTAGAAAATGATTGCCCTATACAGCTTGCTAAAGGTCTGGAAATTGCCAATTCTCCATCTCACAGTATTTAGGAAATGATCGGAATTAAAGATCTAAAATCACTAACTATGCATGGAAGCAGTTCATGTCTGTTAGGGCAGATATCTTTCTGCTTTATATATTTTAAAAGTGAACTTTACATCTATGGCAAGGCCAGGGATATCAGTTTCAGGTCAGTGAGCATTGACTTAATGAAAAAATTGGAATTTGAGCTTGAGCTGCTTAGGGCCTTCAATTTTGGGTCAAAGTTTTCGAGTAAAGGGCAACATGTTCCTTGCAGCATGGTGCATAAAAGTACAGTTATTTGAGCCACCACCAATTAAATCTTGACAGATGAAATTCAAAAACTTGGTAAAAACTTTACTCTTTCAGACGGCACATAGGGTGGCCCCGATTATCTATGCAACTTGCTAGATTACCTCAATGCATTAGGAGATGGGATGGCATTTTCCAGTCATAGATTGCTAATTGCTTTTTCCAAAACTGGAACAAGGCCATAGAACGTCCATCTAGCAGGTCTGATATATTTGACGTCATACATCTCCAGCTCATTACATTAAATGATGGGATGGCATAGAGAGTTACTGGGCAGAGAGAGAGTTGATATTGCGATATTAGGTCCACCTAGCACGTCGATATATTTCAAAAGTTTTGTCAGCATGGAAACATCATGGCATTTCAGATGCTTGTGCTTTGAATCAAAGGTTACTCTTGGTTGATGTCTACACTTCAAGCGCAATACCAATTTGCAATGAATGCAGCAAGCCTTAGGACATTATCAACCATTGTCAATATGCCAGCACTTTGCATGGCCTGCATTCCTATGGATAAGCAACATGACTGAATTACGTTGGGTATAGACGACTAATCTTGTGATGCCATTTAATATCAATTGATTCAAAAGGAGTGACATGATAAGAAGTAAGTCAACATAGACTATTAAAAATTTCAGTTGTTATAAACCAGATGTGTTATAGCTCAACTGCACAACTTAGTAAACAGTCATTTCAATTGAAATCAACACTGTTCTATTTTGAATTCCTAAGCCTCAATCAGATGATGTATGTGAAATTATTTAGTTTATGTAGATAATGATGATTGTGATTTTTATCAAAACATCCGAAATATGTTGTGTTTGCGACATTAATTTTTAGCTTCAATTTTCTAGCAAAATTTGAATAGCAAGCTCACGTAGACTAAGTGACAAATTAAATGACACACCAACTGCTTTTAGACGCTTGATATACGTCATCATTTTTGTCCATGTTAATGAAGACATGTCTTATTGGGTGACTAAAAACAAATGAACCTTCCGATACCTTTGTAGTCGGATAGAGTCGGGCATTTTTAAGATTTTAGTGCACCGCTCTTTAATTTTAAAAACTGGACTTCCTGTTTCACGTTTGAGAATCATAACGCAAATGTTATAGAATAGAATCGTCAGCCGAAGATGATGCGTAAGGATATAATGTAATGCAGATTGAGCTTTCATACATCTGGTGTTTGCTTTAATGAATTAATTTCCTTCCTTTTGCATGTTGAGGTTTTACCTACATCTAATGAAACGAAGTAAGGGCCTAATTACAAATTGAATAGCCAGCTGATAGAATTCAAATTTGGGTAACGAACAGCTCACATTCTACTATGACGTTTGACATCTAAATATGATTTTGATCAATTTTACTGGACTTTGACACTTCTTTTTCATAAAGTGTTCGTCAAATGACCGTTCATGTATGTATGGCTGCACTAATCAAAGTTATCAGCAAAAGATGTAGGCCTAACTCTGAGCATTTCATAATTCAAGTTTGACGTCGATCTGAGACTATGGAGGGTTCTAATTCTTACCCTATAGTTGGAATCAATTTGTATAAAATATCATACAAATTTTAACGAAGCCTTTGCTTTCGAAAAATCCTACAATTAGAAAATTATTGTTATATAGCTTACTAAACGAAGAAGGGGCCTAACTAAAAATTGAATAGATGTGCATGGCTCATCGACTTCAAATTTCTTTAACGAACAGTTCATATTCTACTAAAATTTTAGACATCTATCAACTGTTTTGATCAATTTTGCTGGATTTTGACACTTCTTTTTCATAAAGTGTTCGTCAAATGAACGTGCCTATATGTATGGCTGTATTAATCAAAGTTATAAGCAGAATATGTAGCTCTGAGTCTTTCATAATCCAAGTTTGACGTCGATCTAAGAGTCTGGAGGGTTCTAATTCTTTGCGCCTACATATAATGTCACTTTCATTTAATTAGACACTTTGCACAATAGCATGCACATTTTAACGAAATCTCTGCACAGATTTGCTTTCGAAAATTCCGACAATTAGAAAATGATTGCCCTATACAGCTTGCTAAAGGTCTGGAAATTGCCAATTCTCCATCTCACAGTATTTAGGAAATGATCGGAATTAAAGATCTAAAATCACTAACTATGCATGGAAGCAGTTCATGTCTGTTAGGGCAGATATCTTTCTGCTTTATATATTTTAAAAGTGAACTTTACATCTATGGCAAGGCCAGGGATATCAGTTTCAGGTCAGTGAGCATTGACTTAATGGAAAAAATTGGAATTTGAGCTTGAGCTGCTTAGGGCCTTCAATTTTGGGTCAAAGTTTTCGAGTAAAGGGCAACATGTTCCTTGCAGCATGGTGCATAAAAGTACAGTTATTTGAGCCACCACCAATTAAATCTTGACAGATGAAATTCAAAAACTTGGTAAAAACTTTACTCTTTCAGACGGCACATAGGGTGGCCCCGATTATCTATGCAACTTGCTAGATTGCCTCAATGCATTAGGAGATGGGATGGCATTTTCCAGTCATAGATTGCTAATTGCTTTTTCCAAAACTGGAACAAGGCCATAGAACGTCCATCTAGCAGGTCTGATATATTTGACGTCATACATCTCCAGCTCATTACATTAAATGATGGGATGGCATAGAGAGTTACTGGGCAGAGAGAGAGTTGATATTGCGATATTAGGTCCACCTAGCACGTCTGATATATTTCAAAAGTTTTGTCAGCATGGAAACATCATGGCATTTCAGATGCTTGTGCTTTGAATCAAAGGTTACTCTTGGTTGATGTCTACACTTCAAGCGCAATACCAATTTGCAATGAATGCAGCAAGCCTTAGGACATTATCAACCATTGTCAATATGCCAGCACTTTGCATGGCCTGCATTCCTATGGATAAGCAACATGACTGAATTACGTTGGGTATAGACGACTAATCTTGTGATGCCATTTAATATCAATTGATTCAAAAGGAGTGACATGATAAGAAGTAAGTCAACATAGACTATTAAAAATTTCAGTTGTTATAAACCAGATGTGTTATAGCTCAACTGCACAACTTAGTAAACAGTCATTTCAATTGAAATCAACACTGTTCTATTTTGAATTCCTAAGCCTCAATCAGATGATGTATGTGAAATTATTTAGTTTATGTAGATAATGATGATTGTGATTTTTATCAAAACATCCGAAATATGTTGTGTTTGCGACATTAATTTTTAGCTTCAATTTTCTAGCAAAATTTGAATAGCAAGCTCACGTAGACTAAGTGACAAATTAAATGACACACCAACTGCTTTTAGACGCTTGATATACGTCATCATTTTTGTCCATGTTAATGAAGACATGTCTTATTGGGTGACTAAAAACAAATGAACCTTCCGATACCTTTGTAGTCGGATAGAGTCGGGCATTTTTAAGATTTTAGTGCACCGCTCTTTAATTTTAAAAACTGGACTTCCTGTTTCACGTTTGAGAATCATAACGCAAATGTTATAGAATAGAATAGTCAGCCGAAGATGATGCGTAAGGATATAATGTAATGCAGATTGAGCTTTCATACATCTGGTGTTTGCTTTAATGAATTAATTTCCTTCCTTTTGCATGTTGAGGTTTTACCTACATCTAATGAAACGAAGTAAGGGCCTAATTACAAATTGAATAGCCAGCTGATAGAATTCAAATTTGGGTAACGAACAGCTCACATTCTACTATGACGTTTGACATCTAAATATGATTTTGATCAATTTTACTGGACTTTGACACTTCTTTTTCATAAAGTGTTCGTCAAATGACCGTTCATGTATGTATGGCTGCACTAATCAAAGTTATCAGCAAAAGATGTAGGCCTAACTCTGAGCATTTCATAATTCAAGTTTGACGTCGATCTGAGACTATGGAGGGTTCTAATTCTTACCCTATAGTTGGTATCAATTTGTATAAAATATCATACAAATTTTAACGAAGCCTTTGCTTTCGAAAAATCCTACAATTAGAAAATTATTGTTATATAGCTTACTAAACGAAGAAGGGGCCTAACTAAAAATTGAATAGATGTGCATGGCTCATCGACTTCAAATTTCTTTAACGAACAGTTCATATTCTACTAAAATTTTAGACATCTATCAACTGTTTTGATCAATTTTGCTGGATTTTGACACTTCTTTTTCATAAAGTGTTCGTCAAATGAACGTGCCTATATGTATGGCTGTATTAATCAAAGTTATAAGCAGAATATGTAGCTCTGAGTCTTTCATAATCCAAGTTTGACGTCGATCTAAGAGTCTGGAGGGTTCTAATTCTTTGCGCCTACATATAATGTCACTTTCATTTAATTAGACACTTTGCACAATAGCATGCACATTTTAACGAAATCTCTGCACAGATTTGCTTTCGAAAATTCCGACAATTAGAAAATGATTGCCCTATACAGCTTGCTAAAGGTCTGGAAATTGCCAATTCTCCATCTCACAGTATTTAGGAAATGATCGGAATTAAAGATCTAAAATCACTAACTATGCATGGAAGCAGTTCATGTCTGTTAGGGCAGATATCTTTCTGCTTTATATATTTTAAAAGTGAACTTTACATCTATGGCAAGGCCAGGGATATCAGTTTCAGGTCAGTGAGCATTGACTTAATGGAAAAAATTGGAATTTGAGCTTGAGCTGCTTAGGGCCTTCAATTTTGGGTCAAAGTTTTCGAGTAAAGGGCAACATGTTCCTTGCAGCATGGTGCATAAAAGTACAGTTATTTGAGCCACCACCAATTAAATCTTGACAGATGAAATTCAAAAACTTGGTAAAAACTTTACTCTTTCAGACGGCTCATAGGGTGGCCCCGATTATCTATGCAACTTGCTAGATTGCCTCAATGCATTAGGAGATGGGATGGCATTTTCCAGTCATAGATTGCTAATTGCTTTTTCCAAAACTGGAACAAGGCCATAGAACGTCCATCTAGCAGGTCTGATATATTTGACGTCATACATCTCCAGCTCATTACATTAGAAGATGGGATGGCATAGAGAGTTACTGGGCAGAGAGAGAGTTGATATTGCGATATTAGGTCCACCTAGCACGTCTGATATATTTCAAAAGTTTTGTCAGCATGGAAACATCATGGCATTTCAGATGCTTGTGCTTTGAATCAAAGGTTACTCTTGGTTGATGTCTACACTTCAAGCGCAATACCAATTTGCAATGAATGCAGCAAGCCTTAGGACATTATCAACCATTGTCAATATGCCAGCACTTTGCATGGCCTGCATTCCTATGGATAAGCAACATGACTGAATTACGTTGGGTATAGACGACTAATCTTGTGATGCCATTTAATATCAATTGATTCAAAAGGAGTGACATGATAAGAAGTAAGTCAACATAGACTATTAAAAATTTCAGTTGTTATAAACCAGATGTGTTATAGCTCAACTGCACAACTTAGTAAACAGTCATTTCAATTGAAATCAACACTGTTCTATTTTGAATTCCTAAGCCTCAATCAGATGATGTATGTGAAATTATTTAGTTTATGTAGATAATGATGATTGTGATTTTTATCAAAACATCCGAAATATGTTGTGTTTGCGACATTAATTTTTAGCTTCAATTTTCTAGCAAAATTTGAATAGCAAGCTCACGTAGACTAAGTGACAAATTAAATGACACACCAACTGCTTTTAGACGCTTGATATACGTCATCATTTTTGTCCATGTTAATGAAGACATGTCTTATTGCGTGACTAAAAACAAATGAACCTTCCGATACCTTTGTAGTCGGATAGAGTCGGGCATTTTTAAGATTTTAGTGCACCGCTCTTTAATTTTAAAAACTGGACTTCCTGTTTCACGTTTGAGAATCATAACGCAAATGTTATAGAATAGAATCGTCAGCCGAAGATGATGCGTAAGGATATAATGTAATGCAGATTGAGCTTTCATACATCTGGTGTTTGCTTTAATGAATTAATTTCCTTCCTTTTGCATGTTGAGGTTTTACCTACATCTAATGAAACGAAGTAAGGGCCTAATTACAAATTAAATAGCCAGCTCATAGAATTCAAATTTGGGTAACGAACAGCTCACATTCTACTATGACGTTTGACATCTAAATATGATTTTGATCAATTTTACTGGACTTTGACACTTCTTTTTCATAAAGTGTTCGTCAAATGACCGTTCATGTATGTATGGCTGCACTAATCAAAGTTATCAGCAAAAGATGTAGGCCTAACTCTGAGCATTTCATAATTCAAGTTTGACGTCGATCTGAGACTATGGAGGGTTCTAATTCTTACCCTATAGTTGGTATCAATTTGTATAAAATATCATACAAATTTTAACGAAGCCTTTGCTTTCGAAAAATCCTACAATTAGAAAATTATTGTTATATAGCTTACTAAACGAAGAAGGGGCCTAACTAAAAATTGAATAGATGTGCATGGCTCATCGACTTCAAATTTCTTTAACGAACAGTTCATATTCTACTAAAATTTTAGACATCTATCAACTGTTTTGATCAATTTTGCTGGATTTTGACACTTCTTTTTCATAAAGTGTTCGTCAAATGAACGTGCCTATATGTATGGCTGTATTAATCAAAGTTATAAGCAGAATATGTAGCTCTGAGTCTTTCATAATCCAAGTTTGACGTCGATCTAAGAGTCTGGAGGGTTCTAATTCTTTGCGCCTACATATAATGTCACTTTCATTTAATTAGACACTTTGCACAATAGCATGCACATTTTAACGAAATCTCTGCACAGATTTGCTTTCGAAAATTCCGACAATTAGAAAATGATTGCCCTATACAGCTTGCTAAAGGTCTGGAAATTGCCAATTCTCCATCTCACAGTATTTAGGAAATGATCGGAATTAAAGATCTAAAATCACTAACTATGCATGGAAGCAGTTTCATGTATGTTAGGGCAGATATCTTTCTGCTTTATATATTTTAAAAGTGAACTTTACATCTATGGCAAGGCCAGGGATATCAGTTTCAGGTCAGTGAGCATTGACTTAATGGAAAAAATTGGAATTTGAGCTTGAGCTGCTTAGGGGCCTTCAATTTTGGGTCAAAGTTTTCGAGTAAAGGGCAACATGTTCCTTGCAGCATGGTGCATAAAAGTACAGTTATTTGAGCCACCACCAATTAAATCTTGACAGATGAAATTCAAAAACTTGGTAAAAACTTTACTCTTTCAGACGGCACATAGGGTGGGGCAAGACTGAAAAAATAATATGTTGGCAGCCTAAATTGGCGGCACCCCTTTCCCCTTTTGTATTTCTTAATTGGAGTTCGTTGATTATCTCTTCTTTTAAGTTTCTATTCCATGTTTTGTTGAAGCCGACGTGCGTTACTTCAAAATTTGATGGTGATAGTTCTGATATTTTCTTCACTACAGCTTTCAACTGTGATCAATTTTTGATATCTGCTTTTAAGTCGATGTATCAGTTTCCTTAAAGAGGTTGCAGAAGTAATCGATTGATGTTACAATGGAGATTATTTTTTGTTAACCTATTGTCGATGAAATCCTATTTAATTTCTTTTCACACTAGGTGAAATCAAAAACACAACAAGTTTATAGTTCTTGTTAGAAATACTGTCCACTTTGAAGTTTCAAATAATCGAGTAGTTCATCAAGCTTGTGATGCTACTGTAGCATGTAATATCTGAAACAATATACTATCTCAGTACCAGTCTCGCTCTGTTTAATATTTCATTTCAGAATGCATTTCAAAACAAATTGAGTAGCAGCATGCGTATGCAGATCCATTTAGATTTAACTTAAAGGCGTGTCAGTCTTGTTAGGTAGGTACTTTTATCTTTCAGATTTTTATGAACATCGTTGTTGCCGTTCACTTCAAAGTGAACATTATTCATGGTATCACGATGAATTGAAACAATCCATTGAGTATAAACATACATTACACATACAAATATCAGTCACCATCTTGATACAAAATACATAGATCTAAATATTTCGATGATAGATTTGATTCCATTCTTCTCTTCACTGCTCATTTCTGCTATCAAACCAGTTCGTTAGATAATAAACTGTCACTTCTTCATAGTACCAGTCGAATGTCACAAGAACAACAATACACAAGTTTCTTTGACAGTTTGATGAGAATAGCAAATTGATCAGCTTGATTTGGTAATTTCAAGTACACTTTTCATCTTTGAATGACCGTCTCAATGCTGGAAAGCAGAAGTCAATACTGAAATCCGTGCAGATGTTTGCATATCCATCTGAAATCCTGTGAGCAACGATATGGTTGGATGTCATGATTAATTCGTAGGACTCGATAACTTCTTTCCGAACAGTTGACACTAACTCCCAGAAACGAAGAGGACAACAAAAGTCAACGACCACGCCGTGAACAACGGACAAAAGCTATGCCGTCTGCGAATAGCAATGCGTTACTTATGGCTCTGCTCTCACTCTGTCATGTGACACTAGGATTTCTTAGAAATAGAAGTTCCATTGATGATCCTCTGTCTGCTTCTATTAATAGTAAAGGGAACCCTTCAACCATTGATAACAGAGTAGTTGTAAATTGATGGCTTTATATCGTTAAATTTCACATGTCGTAGCGTAGACATTCGACAAAGGAGCATTAAGCAACATAAATGATCAATTTGACACAATGCTGCAGTGCAACTACTAACGGATGTCAAGTAAATGAATAGCTTCCTAATGAGATGTTGAGACTGAAATACTTGGAAATAAGACGGGCAGTCAAAAATTCTGTAGCGAAACGCATCATCGTCTTGCAAGCTAGGTCAATGAACATAGATTTTTTCAATGTACATAAAATTATGCCATAATTCTGTATCATGAATTACGCAGATCTCCTGAAAATAAAAAAAATACCTCTTCAATATATCTCCAAAACTCAAAAGTCCATCGTCAGTGTTAATAAATAAATTACCACAACAAAATACAATCTCTTTAAACGAACTACTATATATAAATGCTTCCCCAATCATTAAATTTTCATAAGCGCATCATTAGCATTCCTATAGCAACTAACACTGCTTGGACGGGTATTTTAAAAAAATGTAGCGAAATTTTTCGCCCCGTAAGCTAGTTAGATATGAGAATGACGCAGTGATCGTAGAGCTTGTAGACATCTAGAATTGCCAACAACCTTGCCGGTTGAGACAACAACTATGGCAAAAGGTATATAAAAATTTTGTGCGTTGAAAGCCTTGTAATTTAATTATTATTTAATTTTATTTAGCACTGATTATTCTTTTGCTTGAGGATTTAAAATCAGATTGCTCCCTTCACTGATTACTTTTTCGATATTATTGCTAATTTCATTCTAAAATTTCTCTTCGCTTCCGTTAGCAGTGTACGTCAATATATACTGTTAATGAAGTTTGACTTTTTGTTGTAGTTTTCTAATTTAAGAAAAACTAGCCGGGAGATGGTGTTCCATAATTGAGAGACAAACAAATAATTATTCACTTACTTCATCATTTGATAAGTTCCATAATTTTGATATCTAAAAGACTAGGACATTTTGGAAATCAGACCACAAAAATTTTTACGAGATAAGCTCTTGACGCTTCAAGTTATTTTCTGCTTAAAGCTATTTTGCATCAAACATGTAGTTTATCGACTATCTAAAGAGAATAACAACGATTAAGTCAACAAAACACACCAGCACCCTTGATTCCCCGACCGCACCCGCCCGACCCAGGAATCGAACCGAAGTTCGCGGTGGAGACGAGCTCGCACCTTCCCTCGGCCACGCTGACGGTTCAAAAGGAATGCTGGTAGGAATGCGACAAAATGACATTTCATTTTTTCTCACATCAGTGTCGCCTTGCAATTTTTTCTACGATCAATAGCAGTATTCAATGATCCGTGTTGAGATAACAACTTCTGAATAAATAGTCACTTGCTTCTTTTAAACACTTTGCTTATGCCTTCACTCGCATTCCATTTGAACCGTCAGCGTGGCCTGGTGAAGAAGGTGCGAGCTCGTCTCCACCGCGGACTTCGGTTCGATGCCTGGGTCAGGCGAGTACGGTCGGGGAATCAAGGGTGTTGGTGTCTTGTATTGACTTATTCGTTGTCATTCTCTTTGGATATTCAATATAGGAACTGCGACAGACCTTTGGTGTCAATAGTTTATCGATGTTCTCTCTATTTCCAGTTACGATTCTGAGTACTGCACCGCCTCAGTAAGTCTACATTGGTAACGTTAATGATGTACATATACACGTATGGGTGTTGTTGATTCATTCTTCGCGAAAATCACCTTTCCAACGACACTTTTCATTCATCTTAATCGTGCTCATCATTCGTTAATCCAAAGGAGAAGGATCAGTTAAGGAGGAGACTTAAACGTGTGTCTAAACACACTTCTTCTTTGTCGATAGCCTTTATGATGCTGGATTAGCCACATGCTTTGCAGTTTTTGCTTATCCAGAAAGTGATCTGTCTAATGCTTCATAATGATAATGGTATGAAATTTCATATTGCGCATAGGTCAAGGGATATGGCATAGGTCTAATGGAATACCTTCGGTTTATCATAACATGACAGCATGACACAGTCAATTAGGATGAGAAGAGCAGAATAATGGAGTCAGCTTTCAAGAATTTTGGGATATTATCTGAGTTATGTACATACACTATTGCTCGATGTACTATTCCACGAAATACTCAAATTTTGACATTGTTTAGTGCTTCTGTTTTATCAATCTTATGCAATTTCAGATCAACTGCGCCATGTGCTGGTGGAAACATTCAATTTAACAATACGAATTTTAAGGGAGGAATGGTGACAAATATTCAAAATACACCAAATGTCGTGAATATGCAACAAACTGGAGAAGAAAATGATGGTAAGTTAAATGTGGGAAGACTGCACGATTTCTCATAAACATGTCAGTCGGACGTAGCCATTAAATGCGGATTCAGATGACCAGCTCGCCTAGGAATATGAAAAGGAAAGTAGTCTCTAACTAAAATAGACATTGTTACTGAGTAAATAGGGTTTTTTGCCGATATTTCACGTCATTTTCTATGAAAGTCGTTCATATATCTCCAATTGCAAATTAGACGGCCTAAATTGCATGATCAAGGCCGTCTAATTTGCTATGTAATGCCATTGAGTAGGAGTATATTCACCGACCATCTCAGCATTCCCTGTGAAAATGGCATTGAAGTGACTTCTAAGGTTCACAATTTGGACTCGTAGATATCTCAAGCTTTATGTGCTTTAATGTTCTGAGCTGCATGGGCCATGGAAATGGATAATAGTACACTAGAATGGAAGTTTGATATCTTGCCTATGTGCAATGATGGCACATGGAAAAATCTATGGTTTGTACATATATCAGCTTAGATCTAAAACATCGTATCATAGTCAAACTATTCGCAAAGTTGGTTATGGAAGTTGGTGACAGCAAATTGCAGGATTTTTATGAAGAGAATTTCACGCGTGATGGTAGCATTGTTTCATGTGAAATAGCCTACTGTTCCATGGATGAATATACTGCGTCTATTTGTAGCAGTCACTGACAACTAGTTTCCAATTTTTCAATGCTGGAATGCGAATCAAAAATTGGTTCAGAGTCATAATCGAATGTGGTCAGTGTACTGGTTTCCTTCTTTGTCATCCTGTCGCTGCAGTATTTTGTAAATTCACTATTGCTTTTGTGTACATGATCTTTGAACTAGGGGCAACAATCCAGATCACAAATTGACTTGATAATTAAAAATGCCAACCCGAAAACAAGAAAGCCAGCTCGCAAAATTTGCTTTTTGCCCCAACTAAGTTCCTCCGGAGTGTGCCATAATTTTCATGCAATTTCCATTCTAGGACTTTCTATGGTAGTATTAATTTCTATGGCATGGGCTATGTAGAAAATTATCATAGATTTGAGTCTTTGGATCTTGGATTTTTAATGTCATAGACTTTAGGGTCAGTAACAAGAATTTATCACCTTTCAAATGATCAGCCTAAATTGTCTGGAGTAGTTAGTATTGCGGACGCACTGATAGTGGATACGAACATGGATAGGAACATGTTCCGAATTGCGAATGCGAACATGGATATGAACATGTTCCGAATTGCCAATGGATGCGAACATGGATAGGAACATGTAAATAGGAACCGCGTTCCGATTGATAGGCGAAATGAGATCATACTTAATGATTCGGTACACTTATTTGTGTGTTGGGATCGGAACGGCTTGTTCCGAAAATTGAATTAGAGTATGTGAATTAGAATAGGGATGCGAACATCTATTTCGGTACTTAAACAGGTGTTTGTTTTGAGACTGCTTGCTCAAATGCGACAATTGTGGCCATTGTGACTATGATGACAATTTTATTTATTTTCATAACTACCGTATATACTCGCATATAAGCCGAGTTTAGAAGTATAAAATACAATGCTGAAATCAGGGGGTCGGCTTATATGCGTATAAAACAAAATGAACACAAGGACAGATACTAATGCCAATTTTCCAGCTACACGTTTTCATCGCTATCTGCCTTTTTATTTGGTTGTGTGTCACCAGTGGCGAGCCGTAACCAAGCTAGAGGTAATGATGAAGCCGACGTCATTGGTACACGGTTTGGTTTCTTAGAAATAAAAAAATTTCTTCTATTTCTTTTAGTATGTAACATAAAAGTAAGCATTTATCATCTTTACAGTAACAAATTTCTATGAACCAAAAATATAGTGTAAAATTAGATAAGTTGAGTACCGGCTTATATGCGGGTTTTTGCAAAAACTGGTAATTCTAAAGCAATTTTAGATGGTCGGCTTATATGCGAGATCGGCTTATATGCGAGTATATACGGTAGGTTAAGTTATACATACGTGGAAGTTGCTTGATGGTTAGTTTCCCAATTTCATGGATTGTCGCAAGAGACCTTGGTTATTCGCTAAAGGCTATAGAAACTGTTACAAATTTAAATGAAAATATCAAAGCTGGTGATTTAGTTGAACGACTAATGGATCTGGATGAGCATACCATGAATTCTAATTTGGATCGTAGTTGGATAGAAGATTTCTCAATGCTACATTATAAAGACAGTGAAATTAGGAGGATGAAATTGGAACTTTCTGAAACGGAGATAAAAAAAGTGAAACCTTCAATTGATTTATCAAAATGTTCTATCAATGAAAGTGACTTCAGAAAGAAATTAGAAACAGAGACGTTTAAACTATTATGTGAACGGAACTGCATTAGGTGTTTTGAACGGGAAAAATCCCTTCTCTTGTTACCATGTTCTCATTTTGTCATGTGTTCTACATGCTATATACCCTTGGAAACTACATTTTGTCCCCTTTGTGATGAAGAAATAATTTCAACAGTCACTGTATATCGTTCATGATGAGTCATCATGCGTGTCTGTGATTGGTTGCTATTGTGCAGCTTTTGTATATAAGGCTATCGCACTTCTATTACAACCATACTTGTTGAGGATTGTAGACATTAATAAACATGCCATTTACCACGATCATTCCTGTTTCAATTATTCACAAAGACGATCTGTTTACTAGCAAGATTTTCTACTCTGAAAATGATGTTATTGGTTACAAAGCTGATCTCATAGATCTGATGGAGGATATTGTCACATTCTATCATTGTGAAGATGATATTGAACTTCAGAAACTCTTAATGAGGACATTGACCAATGCCCTTACGCGAGTACTACGATTTTGGCTCGATGAAGTGTTCAAGCCTCTGAGTTTGACGGAAGCTATTCCACAGAGTTCTCGTTGCTATTGTGAAATGAGAACACGGAAATTGAAGACTTGTTTGCATGATATAATCGTATTTAGCCACTATGATGAAAATGGTGGTAAATTCAAGGTGGACATGTTTACCGGACCCCCGTCGATGAGCGTCAATGTAGCAGTGCAAGATGACCGGGACATAATCAAGTTTAGAGCATACTATGCTAATCTTTTAAAAGTCTTCGCTTCAAAACCATGCTGTTCATGCTGTCCTCTATCAAAGGATTTAATGTGTAATATAGAACAGCTTATAACTGCAACGACTCAGACTTTGAGTGATGTTGATGACTACGACCTACCATCTGTTACCGTTTGACTTTGTTGCATGGAACTAAGGAAAAATGTATATTTTCATAAATGCTTTGCTTTTAACACAATAAAAATGACTGCAAAACGAAAGGCATCTTTTTCTCGGAAGAATGGTTCTTTTAGACCTTCAAGTCAGTTTAAGAAGGCGTTGCGAAAAAGAAACAGCATGCGAAACAATAAAGTTAAGTGCAAATTAATTCAAAACTCAAGTGATGATTTCATCCGTGATTTGGCTTTTGCAATACACAAATGCCTCCCAATATACAAGCCTTTATTGAGTACTGATTCTCTAAACAGCATTAGAAAATTTTCAAATCAAAGAAGCAGTGATATGAAAAGGTGGAACTTAGTTCAGCGTGGAGGTGGTGGGTTTTTGAATATGTTGAATGATATTGGAAACAGCATTTACAATGTACTCAACAGTCCACTAGGGAAAGTTGTAGCAGGTGCCGCAGTGTTGCTATAGACGACGAATCATGGATTGACACGTCATCATTGATTGATGACTCATGTGAATATGTATATAAGAGAGACGCGCTTGTACTCTTTAATCACTTTCAAGCTATCATTCATCGCTGACGGTTGAAAAGCTCCGAATAAGTACAACATTGAATTATGTCTCAAAAAATGTTTATAGTTAGAGAGGAGAGCGACTCATTTGAACGTGATCTCTTTAAATTCCGACCGACAAGGAAGGTTCAAGGGATTGGAAATACCTTTTACTTCCAAACGTTCAGCTATGGTGACGATAGTTTCTACCTTCAAGTTCCATTTTTCCACAGTAATGGTATGTCTTCATCTGGATATAGCAACATGAGACAAATGCGAGTGACCTTTCCGAAATGGCAGCAGATGATATTCAAAACCATCGACTCTTTGGCGAAGGAATGCGTTGTGTTGCCCGAAAGTGCTCCTACACATTGGAGGAAGGCGTTAGAGGAAGGAAGTGGCTATAAGGATTTACCCGAGTTCGATACGCTATTCTTGAAATTTTCCGATCACTTTGAAGCATTCGATCTACTTGGAAATACAATGGAGTGTGATGATCTGAAGCGCGGACGATACATGGGTTTAATACACGTCAACGGACTATACATTGGTGCTCACGGCTCAACCGGAAAAGTGGCATCGTTACAAATGAAAGTTCTACAGTTGGTTTATGAGCCAATGCCGATTGATAAGTGTCTAATCACCATCGATAAAACTACTTCAAAAGATGGGAAGGATGTTGAAGAAAGCAAAAAGCGGGGACGGAAATCCAAGGAAGGGAGTGTTAAGTTAAAATTGAAACGCCAAGATGCTCAAATTGACGCGAGAAGTTATTTTAATGCTGACATTGATGAGGAAACACAAATGCTGTGAATGTGAAATGAAAGTTTCTAAATGTAAATAAAGTTGTTATGGAACATGACTTGTTTTATTCTAAGCAAACTGGTGGGTGTTGGTCTTTAAAGCTTTTGAAATTTCAGGATGACAGATTTTCGCCTATTCACTGAACGCACAATGTGTGTGGCCGGACCAAGTCAGTCCGGTAAAACTACTTTTGTAACTCAATTACTACAATTTAGAAATGAGATGTTTAATAAAGAAATTAAAAGAGTTAAATGGTGTTATGGCATATTTCAACCACAACTACATTCTGCACTTCGCCAGAAAGGTTATGATGTAAAGCAAGGGTTACCGACAACTGAAGACATCAAAGCAGGTGACTTACTAGTATTAGATGATCTATTACGTGAAAGCAAATCTTCAAAGGATGTAACTGAAATGTTCATTCAAACTGCACATCATAGGGAAGCTTTTATTATCTTTATCACCCAAAATATCTTCGATGGAGGGAAAGAGCAAAGAACTAGAAGTTTGAATACACATTATTTGGCAATATTTAAAAATCCAAGAGACAGCAGTCAGATACATCATCTCAGTAGACAGATATTACCTGAACAACCTAAAGTTCTTTCAAAAATATATGAAGATGTAACTAAGAAACCACATGGCTATCTATTTATTGATCTAACTCAGGAATGTCCGGAACGACTTCAATTTCGAACTAATATCATACCTAATTCCGTTGAACCAATGACAGTTTTCTCGGTTCACAGCCAGTTTTAAGCAATGTACTTTGTTGCCTTATTATTATTACAAGCATGTCGCATTCAAAGATGGTAGTCATTCCTCAAGAGGAGTATATACAATTGACTACATTACAAAGTGCACAAGAAGTCAAAAATATAGATCAACCTATTACGAATCAACTTAAGGAACTAACACAAAAGGATATGGAAATTCAGAAGATTAAGGATCGCTATCGACGAATGCAGTTAGCAGCTGAAAACATTGATGAGAGGCGACAGATTCGTGATAAGTTGCGACGATTTATAACCTTGTCAACACCTCGACCATATCGTGTGCGCGCTGAGCGATCATTTGACTTCATTGATCCACATGTGAAGTTCAATGAGAGAGTGGAGATAATAGATGAAACAACTGGTGATGTTATTAGAAATAGTCACATAGATGACCTTTTGCAATATGCTGTCAGAGATGTAAGGCGAAAACTAGGTGCACCACAAGGGTGGTCATATTTTCAGAAAATTTTATCTGATCAAAATGTACCACACAATATTATTAGAGGACCGACTGTGAATGAGTTAGACAAGGGTCACTTACAAATGAAACAAAAAGTAAAACACCCACGATGGCGGTCAAGCGAGAGCTTCATGATCCCGATGATCTTCAACCAAAAAGAGCTACTAAGCCCTCAATGCGTGTTGGAAAGGATTATAGTAAATATTAAGCAAATATAAATTAAGCTTTGCTTCTCTCATATCATGTCGCTACAAAAGTTTTGCTGCTGTTTGAAATCTGCGCTCGAAGGTAAAGGAGAAGAGGGCATAGAGGATGATATCAATTGTGTTAGCAGTTGCTGTGAGAGTAATACGCGTGCAAATCAAAACAAAGACGATGAGTACAGCAGTGAAACTCAGAAAGATTTATTACGACTTAACCCTCATATGCATGAAATGGGTCCCCGGGGACCCATCAGCTCTTAAAATGTCTGTATATTTTTTTCTAGTGGACGTGGAAGTCCTACATTTTACGTATTCCTTCATTTGTCATCCCTAGGCACGTGGCAGAATAATAGTTGGCTTATCTTTCGTATATTAGATGACACATAAAAAAATATGACAAAAAAAATTCTGGGTCTCCGGGGACCCATTTCATGAACTAGACCAATCTGATGTGAAATATCACTTTTCTCTCGCATTGTTTGGAACCGTATTGCATAAGAGGTCAGCTAACGACTAATTCAGCTCGCTGCAATCATCCCATGCCTCGATCATCACGCCTAGTAAGACTAATAGCCAATCAGATTGCTCAGCCAATCACCTTGCTGCAGCTTTCCTCATGATCAAAATTTTGATGCAAGTTTAGTGTGAGTGCCGGTATGTCTCGACGTCCACCTAAGCGCATATGTGCTCAACAAGCGACGCGTCTTATTTTGGAACTAGATACCGACGACGAAGACGTCGACGATATTGCAAACTCTGAAGAGGAAGTTATTGATCACCCCGATACTGAAATCGAGACTGCTTATGAGATATCGGAAGATGAACCCGCCGTCGTCACCGATGATGCTGATCAGTAATGGGCAAAAGACCGTTCCAGGACACCATAAAATTCAAAAAAATAGTATCTTTAAAAACGACATAAATTCATGAATTTGAACCCTTTTTCAGGTTTTTAAGACCTAAATACATGAATTTAGTCCATTCAAAAAGTACCATTTTTTCAAAAATGGTACTTTTTAAAAACGACATAAATTCATGAATTTGAACCCTTTTTCAGGTTATGAAGACCTAAATTCACAAATTTGGGTGTTTTTAAAAATACCCAATTTTCAAATTTTTCAAAATCTCAAATTTGAGAATTACAATTTTCTCGCTTAAATCATGACCGTTCCAGGACACCGAAAAAAATCAGAAAAGTTAAGAATCTCAAATTTGAGAATTACAATTTTTACCTTGAAAATCATGACCGCTCCTGGCGTTCTTACAATTTATCTACTGCTTTGCACTCAGATGAACACTCAATTGTAGAGAACATCTGCTTCTCGCATTTATGAATAAAAGGTATTTCAGTGTAAAGAGCTGTGTCCTCCAACTCAAACATTTGCAAGGAAACAATGTATGAAAGAACAAACAGCTGCTACTACTCTGTGAAACAATAAGATTTTAATTGTACGTTAGGCAAATTGTTTTAATTCTTGTTAGTGCGTCAGCACACCCGTATGACGTTAAGATATCTGCCATCTGTACTGTTTTCATTTATCTCTCTCGTCTGTCATTGTATCGTATGCTCAGATTGTTGTGATATTATTTCAATTAACACTTATCATCTGCTTGCTCTCATCGTTCCGCTATCGTTAATTACGTTATTCTTATATTTTCAACATAGTGATTTGTACTAATTTATCCGTCAATCATGAGTCAAGCAGTCGTTGAACAACAAGCCAACATAGCAACGGTACTTCCAGAGTTCTTCAAAAATATTGCGGATTTGTTCATTCCATCGGAGAAACATTCTGAATACTTTTCGTATATAGACCAGCAAGTGAAGAAAGCGCCTCTACTCTTCAATCCTGACGCTATACGTTCTGCTCGAAAAGCATACAAAGAGCAACATAAAATCGCAGCCAGAGCAAGGAAGGAAGCAGCACTTCCCTTCAGAATCGAAACATTTACAAAACAGTTGAAGGAAAGTGTTGTTGAACGTCATACATTCATCGAATCAGTGGAATATTTTACAGAACCGGCGGGGGACATTTCAACGACAGTGAATTCTTTGAAACAACACTTGAAATACGAAAAACAAAGCCATCTTTTGAGTGTCACATGTAAAATTTTTATTGGAAAACACGCCAATCATATATTATCCTTGTGTGAGAATAATAAAGGAGATTTCACATATCTCTTAAAACATCACAATATTAACTTTTCACGAACTGAACTGAGTTTCGCAATGAAGTTGGCAAAACTGGCAGATAAATATCAGACTCTTTGTAGAGTCTCGCTTCCTATACGACTGTTAAAAACTAATCTTTCAATCTTGGAGCAGTGTCTTTCACAAGATGAGTGTTTTTGGAATAATTGATTATTCAACCCTTCTGTTTTCAATCCTTTTCATTATGTTGTTATATGACGTCATTTTTCTCTCATCCAATGAAACCTTGTCCACCCGTGGACAGAAATCCCATTGTTTAGAAAACTTGTATCTGTCGGTTTTATATGCAATGCTATTTCCTGTTTTATATGCAATGTTATTTCCTGTTTTATATGCAATGTTATTTCCTCTTGCACATGTGAATACAATAGAGTGTTTCAACCAATGAAACCTTGTCCACCCGTGGACAAATTTACATGTATTTCAATGTATCCAAATTGAATGTATGCAAAGTGGATGTAACCAAATTGAAATATCCATGTGTTGTTTTTAATTTCTCATTTACGGGAATATAATAGAAACATTGTATCTTCTATAAAAATGAGAAACATTAGAGACTTCCAAAAAATATACGGCAAAGAAACTACGAATTTCGATTTAAATGAGATTGCTAAGCAATTGGGAATAAAGAATTTTCACATATTGATGAGTAATGAATTACTATTGATAAAAGATGTTCGAAACACTAACTCTACTAATACAATGCAACAATGTAACGTTTTAATTTAATCTAAATTAAATCATTTCAAAATCGAATAAGTAGTAAGGAAAGTCATCATTAGAGAACAGTTTTAAATCAATACTCCCCCCCAAGTAGTAAGGAAAGTCATCATTATGAAACAGTTTTAAATCAAGACCCCCCCAAGTAGTAAGGAAAGACATCATTAGAGAACAGTTTTAGATCAATACCCCCTCCCTTCTGACTTCTAGGGGTCCCTTAAGAAATTTTTTTATTATAAAATGAGCAACATAAATGAGTTTTTGAAATTATATGGAACACAAACGACAACAAAGTTCGACCTAAAGAAAATCGCTAATCGATTAGGAATAAAGAATTTTCATGTTCTAATGAGAGACGAATTACAATTCCTAAAAATTAGGCCAACAGGAACCTTCAGTTCCCGGAACAAAGTTCCATCAATAACTGTAAATTTCATAACAAATCTTCATACGTCAGATGAAAAAGGTGTACATTGGTCAGCAGGACAAAGAAATATAAACTGTTCTAATTATTATTTTGACCGCCCGGAGGCTGAGAACTATTGGTTCTACTCATACGGACTTCCACCTACGAATGAAGTAAGAGAAATATTTGGCAATGGAATTTATAATACGTTTCAAATTCAAAAACCGGGAACTACTTATTGTGGTCAATTATGTCTTTATGTTTTATTTAAATTGCAAGAAGGAGTGCCATTTCTTGATCTTATGTTAGAATTGAACGAACCGTAGGTTCTATGGCTACGCCTAATGAAAATAATGATAATTAAAAATCAGTTCGTTGTAATTCATTTTGATAAAATCGGCCTCTGATATCTTCATCATCTAAATCTTTAATTTCATAAGTAATCGGATAACTTTGATTTATTTTAGAAACTTCAAATATTTCTTTAGTCCAATAGCCAACGAAGCCTTTTTCAAATTTATTCTTATATTTAAATATTCTAACTCTATCTCCAATTTTAAATTTCGGTTTAAGTTTCTGCAAATTCGGATTACTCTCATTCGAATAATTATTCTCGAATATTTTTTTTCTTATCAAATCAGGGTCGTCAGAAGCATTCTTTGGAGTTTCTTCAATACCAGAATGAACTTTATTATTGTACTCTTCTACAGCTCCTGGTAATATCTTCAACCATTTCTGATTTCTTTGCTCAGTAAATTTCTTGAATAATTTATTTTTTAACGTCCGATTGAATCTTTCTATCACTACGGCCTTCCCTGCATTTTCAGTTGAATAAACAGTTTCAAATAGTGGCTGAACGTTTCTGTTATAAAATTCCGACCTTTATCAACAAACAATTTTTTTGGCTTTCTCTTACTTTCTTTAAAGATTTCTTCAAACGCATATTTAACTGATAGACCACTTTTATTTTTTAAAGGCTTTACCCAAGCGTATCGTGTATATAAATCTATAGCGGTCAATGCGTATTTGTAGTCCCTTTCATTCGGCATATGAATAAGATCAGCACTCCAAATATCATCTTTATTAAATACTTTTACTTTTAATAAATATTTAGGCCTTCTGTATTCTTTATGAGTTTCAGACGCATAGGTTCGAGCGTTGCTCTCAGAGTTATTAGTTCGAGCGTTGCTCTCAGACAACTTTGCTGTCGTTTCATTTAAACCCTGACCGAATAATATTTTAGCTTGTAAAGCTTTCTTAACAAACATTCTTTCAATTTTTTCTCTAAATGTAGGATTTTGAATACTATCTAATTCTTGAATCATCTTCTTATCAGCTCCATGTCGAGAACTCAGATCATGATTTCGATAAGCTAAATCATGCCTGTAAGCTGCGGCATCTACTCTATTTATCGGTTCTTCACCTGGTTTCGGATTATTATTCTCATCTAGTCTTATATCTAATCGAGTTCCTGGACCAGTATATGAATGACCAGGAAGATGTTTTTCTTTCGAATATTTACTCCAAATAAATCCAGGAAAGTTTTCCAATGTTTTTTGTATATCACCACCGAAGTGGTATGGAACTTTGTTCTTGTCACCTCCAATATGCTGACAGTTTGAGTTTTTATTTTTGTTTAATAGATAATTCAATAAATCTAAATTAGAAATTTTTAATTTAGTTAAATTTTCGGAATTTGTAGAATTCATTTTAAAAGATAAAAAAAATTAAAAAGATAAAATAAATGTTTTACCTAATAGAACCAAAGGTCCTGAGGTTATTACCGAATCATACTAGGACTTAGATATATTCCAGAACCATCTTTAGTTTCTTTAATTTCAATTAAATCATCAACATTGTGGAGAATATTTTTAAGAACTCGTTTTCCTTCATCAACTAATTTTAATTTACTAATAAAATTATCTACTACTCCTTCACCCCTAGCAACTTTCTCTAACTCTCTATTATGACGTTTTTGTTCTTTTAATGCTGCCTTCTCTGATTTATTTTTATTTACTGCTTGGACAATACCAGCTGTCCCACCTGCAACACTTCCTGCAGCTGCTATGCCTCCTATTATTAGTGGAATTAATGGGAGAATCCCGCCATTCTTTTCTTCTTGTAATTGAATATTCTCTATCATTGGTTTACTTATGTAATACTTTTTTTTGTTAATCGTAATAGTTTTAGGGGTATTTTTGTCAACAATATTACGTAATTTTAATTCAACAGTTTTATTATTATTACTTTTCGGTTGCGACATTTTTAATAAAAAAATTTTAAGTTACGAAAATTTTTAATCTATTCTAGTTATGAAAAAATTTCAAGTTACCAAAAAATTTTAATCTATTCTAGTTATGAAAAAAATTAATTAATCGACGAAGTCTTGGGCTTTAACCTATTCTAGCCATCTTCCCATTAAGAACTTCAATAGAATATTTCACATCTTCTAGCAATAAACCATAAGCCATCAATGAAGTTGTGGAATCTTTCTTTTCAATATTAATTGTTACATCACAACCAGTCTTGATAATATCTTCAGATTGTGCACTTAAATCGAAACAGAAAACAGGATATAAATGTCTCCAATCTCCAGGAGTTAATTGTGGTTCAACTCCAAATTCTATACAAAGATTTCGATAAGAATCATATCCTTCCATAAATTGATTATTGGTATCATCGAATCTTAATGGATCAATTGGATATCGGGTTTGATTTAATGAAACTTGTAAACTTCGAATTGTATTAATATGGAAGAGATTATTGTTCTTATCAAAACTTGGAGAATTATTTCTTTGAAATGTTAGTAATAAATATTTTGGAGTATTCGCAGTTCTAGTAAAATGCCAGTTAAATCTTTGTTCGGAAAAAGTTACTGAACTAGCAGTACGCTTTAGAAAATTTACTGGAATTGGTTTGTTAGTATTTAATCTTTTTGCAATAGCTGTTTCAACCTCTAAACTAGGAGTAATATGCTTAATCCACCATTCAAGTCTATCAATTTTTAAATATGCTTTTTTTCCAGTCTTACCAAAAAAGATTAATTCATTATTTGCTGTACGATGAATTATTAATTTAAATTTTAATTGATATCATATTTTATCATAATCTAAATATCCGAATAATGGAGACAATGACCAATTAACTGTCTGTTTACTTTTCTTGTTAAACTCACGTCTTTCTTTATATGCATCATTATTTGTTTTATTTAAATATTTTGCAATATTTTCTACATCTTTCGCAATTCCTGCTGCATCTGTTCCAGCGTGAGTTAAATCATCAACAATTATACCATCATTAGTATCAGGAAACCAACCTTTGATTTCATACTTTTTATTATTTTCACCAATTGTTACAAATCTAAGCATTGTATCAATTACACCTGGAGAATCACTTATTGTTTCTATATTTTGAGTTGCAACATCTAAACGCATTTGTGTAAATAATCTTGGAAAAATATTATTCTCTAGTGCAATATTATCGGTTTCTGGTAATGGTGTTGTAAAATTGGCATCACTATATAAAGAATATTCACAGTGTAAAAATGAATCAGGTAGATATATATAACTCTGCTGATTATCAACTTCAAAAATTAAATCACCTCCAGTATTTACTCTACTGGAAGATCCGGGATTCATAGCAATTCTTATATAGTCATTCTTTTTTTGATTATTACTGACGAACGGAGGATCGTCTAATCTAAATTTATTTTCAATTAGCGAAGACATTTTTATAAAAAATAATTTGACTTTTTGTTTTTTCTCACAGACAGAAAAAATTCTGCTAAAATAATTTTATTAAATAATTTTACTAAAAAAATTTTACTAAAAAAATTTTGCTAAAATATAATTTTAGAATTTTACTAAAAAAATTTTACTAAAAATAATTTTACTAAAAACATAATTTTAGAATTTTGCTAGACCAGCTCCGCTACAGCTTTGCTGGTTAGACCGAAGGTTGCTATTAATACCATTACCTCTTATCTCTTCAATTGTTTTTTTATTATTTTTATTTTCATTATGTTTACTATCAGACGGAGCTCCGCTCCTCAAGGTTTCCCCAACAGCAATGTTAGCAATTTTATTTTTTGTTTCCTCTGAAAGTTTTTTTAAATTTTTTAGTTCTTCAGAATCATTCTTAAGTTTACGAATAGTTTCTAGTTGTTTTAATTCGTTTTGAGACTTGACAGCATTTGATATTTCACTAGCTGTACTACCTATAGCAGCTGCTCCTTTTGCAGCAGATGTAATCAAATCTTTATTATTTTTAATTAAGTTAACGATACTTCCAATACCAGAGAAGATCCCAGCTCCTTCCGTGTGAACGGCACCTGCGGTGCCTAGGAACTTTTGTGTTCCGACTGTTTCTCTATTATCATAATGGTACACAGATTTCATAGATGGTTCATGAGCAATTTTTTGATTTGAAGCAAAATGTTTAAGATTGTGTTTATAAATTATAGGCATTTTTTAGGATTAAATTTGACTTTTGGGGAAAAATATCTACGTGTTAAGATTTACGTTTGTGAATGGACAACAACTTCGAGATAACTTTATTAATTGACTGTTGCACTTTATCTATTGCGTCAAGCAGCGTGTGATGTACTTTAATTTCTTTTCTATTAACTTGCATTTTCTCCTGATTCATCTTCAACGCCGTTTTAAGTGCATTTAACTTAATTTTAAGAACATCTAATTGTCTTTTAACAGCATCTAACTGTTCTTTATTTTCTTTAGAGTTTTCTTGTAAATTTTTCTTTAATTCATTTTCTAAATTGATTTTAAGAGTTTTCATTTTATCAACTTTTTGATTAAGCGAGTTTACTTCATTTATTATTCTATTCATCTTTTTCATTTGTTGAGTAATTTTAGAACTTAATTCATCAACACTTTTTTGGAATGTAGTTTGTAACTGCTTTAAATTTTTTTTAATTCTTTCAGGTAGTTTTTCTATTTCATCTTCTAATTGTTCTTTTAACATTTTTATCTGATGTTTATTTTTAATGACTGCAGATTTTAAATTTATAGAAAGTAATATTAAAATTTTTGATTGTTCTGAAATCTTTTTAAAAAGTTTTGCTATATCTGCTTCTACCTCTCTATCCTTTTTATCAAGTTTTAATAATTTTTTGTTTAATGATTTGTCATTAAGTTTAAGCAACTTCAATTCATTCATCAGTGGAACCAAAACATCGTTTATATATTTTTCTTTTAAGTCATTGATTTGTGTATCAACATATTGTTTATTTGTCAACTCTGTATTTTGTTGCGGAAGAATAGAAAGATGCAATGGACCAGATAAAACGTCTCCAGTTTTCATGATATAATTTTCTATCTCTATTTCTAATTCACGATTATTCGGGATATATGCACCTCCACCAACATTTGGTAACATCATTTTTTAACAATAAAAAAATAAAATTTTTTCTAATAAAAATAAAAAAATGGATAAAGCAAATTTTAAAAAATTATATTCGCCCGCATCATCCTGTTCTTCTTATTCGACGAGATCAACGGGATTTGAAAATAAATGTTTTGATAATAATAATAATAATAATCCATGTATAGATGTTAATATTTTATTTCAATTACAAGCCGAAATATTTAGAGAACAGACTAAAGGTTTACCTTCTATAGAAACTAATTATTGTTTATTTCCAGGTGATCCATTTATTAAATTTATGGAGATTGTAAGTAAATATAATGATGTAGCTTATGTGGAATTAAATAAAGAAAATATGGTTATAATAGGTCATAATAATGTTTATGGATATTTATTAGAGCAGTGTTACCAATTAGTAATACTGATTGGATAGAAACTAAAATTATTAATTATATCAATATTAAAGAATTAGTTAAAAAATTAAAATCTTTTTCCAAAGAAAAAATTAGATTATTTGTTGATGAACAAAATCAATATAACATTCACATAGAGAGTAAAAAACATAATGAAGAATTATTATGTTAAGTTTATTATAGAGACACAATTTATAAACAAGAAACATTAGAAATGCCGCAAAGATATGATGATGATACTTATATAGGTTTATATTCAAACTTAAATATTAATTTATTAAAATCTTATATAAATGGTTTAGCTCAACAAGAGAAAATTTATATGTGGACTACACCTTATACTATTAACAATGACCATAATCATATTCATAATAAACGAACTGAAGGTTCTAGGGCTTTGCCCGATCTTAAAGAATCTTATGATAATAATGATGATTCTGTAACATCTGAAAAAGGTGTAAATGGTAAAAAAGATTATAAAAATATTAGTAATTATAAAAATTTATCTAAATTTCATTTTCTTACAATTGAAAATAATAATGATGGTATAGTTGAAGATACTGTTAGACAACTATGTGTCGGGTCTACAAAATTTAAATTAGGATTTACATCTAATCAATTTAAAATTTTATCATCTTTAATAAAAACTAAAAGTGATTCAGATTATAGTGGTGTTATTAAATTTTCCAAAAGAGAACAAAGACCAATATTTTTCTCTATTATATTATTATCAGATAAGAAATGTAATTTAGAATTAGATATTCCTATCAGGGAATGGTATCCAATCCCAAAAAGTGTAATTTATGATGATGATGAAGAATCAATTTATGATGATGAAGAATCAATAGTTAGTGAAAATAAATTTAAATTATCTTTTGATAAAACATTATATGATAAAACTTAATATGATTAAACTTAATATGATAAAGAAAAAAAATAACTAAAGAACGTGTAATATATAATAATATAAAATAACACTCAAGTCCTTGATATTAAAATGTTTATATCTAAAATTAAAACGCAAATTTTTTCTTTAAAAAATAAAAAAATGGAAAATACCAAGTTTTATTGTAACTTATGTAAAAAAAAGTTTCAAACAAAAAGAAGTTATCAATCTCATTTAAATAGTAAATTGCATTTACAAAATGTAGAACGAGTTGATGAAGGAAATATATTAAAATTAAATAGTTATAAAAACTATCTAGAAACATTGTCTACTGATATAAAAGTTAAAAAAATGTTTGATGATTATTCACATTCGGAATATAAAAAAGTTTTTAATAGTGAAGATGAGACCCTACCAGATGGAAGATATTTATTTAGCGATACTGATGAATTTGATGAAGCTGAACGAACCGATGAAGCGGTAATAGATATAAAATATTTATTTAATGAATCTGTTGAACATAATGAAACCGATGAAACTTTTTATAATGTATTAAAAAACTTTTTCAAAATATTTAAGAAATCTTTCAAATGTTATATGAATGTAGAAGTACTTTATACAAAAAATGGACCTGATCGAATTCCTGAAGAAATAATACAAGGACATTTTACAAATTCACAAGAAATTCATAATGTAAATGATATACAACCCATATTTGAATCGATGATACTTAAATTAGAAAATTGTATAATTGAAGCCCAGTTACGTGAATCTGGTTGGAGATTTGTTAAAATACTATCTAAGAAAATAGTAATTGATAAATATAAAAATAATACTGGTGGTAGTTATGTTCCTTTGCCTTTCAGTTCACCACAAATAATCAACATAAAAAATGAAGATGATTATTGTTTTCTGTGGAGTATTATAGCACATTTACATCCTGCAAAATATCACAAAGAAAGACTAAGTCATTACAATAAAGAAGAATACATAAATGAATTTGATCTTTCTGATGGCTTAGATGAATTTCCATATGATTATAATAGGTTAAAAAAGTTTCATAAAAAGAATAAAAATTTAATAGAAGTAAATGTTTTTGAATTAAATGTGAATTATGTTTCTATTGGTAAAATTACTCCACTTTATTCAGATTCAAAAAAGTTTATTTGAATAATAAAAATTTATGTCAATCAGAAATAGTATATAATGATAGGGGAAATTACATGCATCATAATATTTTTTACCAAGGAAATATAATATGTACTGAAAAATTTGAAATTATAAAAACACTATCACCAATAATGATTAGTCATAATAATTATAAAGGACGTAATTATGATTATGATTATGATACCGATTATTTATCTTTATCTTTAGAATATCAACAAAAATTACAAAATTTAAATGAAATTTTACAAAAATGTAAAACAGATTATCAACAACAAACAAAAATATTAGTACAAGAATATGGCCATAAATATCAAAATAAGATAGAAACGATTCAAAAATTAAATGAAGACAATAAAGAATTAAATAATGAAGAAAATGAAACCAATCAAAAAAAATGAATCTTTAAAAAAATGTCTACAACAATATAAAGAACAATATGATAAAGAATATAGTTATCAGTTACAAATATTAAATCAAAATTTTCATCGAAATACATTTAATCTTACAAAAGAAATTGATGAAACACATGAAATATATCAAGATAAATTTGAAAAACTAGAACAGACAAAACAGCCAGCACAAGCGAATATATTATATTATCAGGGTCATTTTATATTGTGTAAAGATGTTTCTATATTCACAAAAACTTCAGATAATGCCAATTTTCCTTGTCTCCAATGTATGACGAGCTTTAGAACTAAAGAAGAAATGAATAGACATTTGGAGAATTGTCAACAAAATGAAGCAGTCAGAAACACATTTCCAAAAGATGATTATTTAGAATATAATAAATGGTATTTTAAAAATAAAGTACCCTTTACTATTTATTGTGATTTTGAAGCATATAATGTTAATATGACACAAAATCGAACGGAAAATTCCAGGGCTTCACCCGATTCTAAAAATGATAATTCTGAAAATGGTACGGGCCAAGCCCTAGAACCTTCGGTTTGTAATTATGAAAAAAGTGCAGCTGAACAAAGTAAAGAAAAATATTTATTTGAACAAAAACCATTATGTTGGGGAATGTACATTCATTCAAATTATCCTGAATTATTTAAATCAGAATATTTTCAATACTATGGTGAAGATAGTTCATAAATGTTTACAAAAAAAGTAGAAGAATTACAAGGTCGCTTTTCACAATTGCTTGAAACAAATATTCCAATGATGCCATTAACAGAAAAAGAAAAATTAAATTTTATTAATGAAACAAAATGTTATTACTGTGGAAGAGAATTTACAAAAAATTATAAAAATGGCAAAGGTAGATATCTTGATAAGCGAAGCGACGGCTCTGCCGTCAAGGTAAAAGATCATGATCATCTAAATGGATTATATAGAGGTGCAGCACATAATTCTTGTAATCTTAATGCTAATAAATTTAAATATAACTTTGTTCCTCTATATTTCTATAATGGTTCTAAATATGATTTCCATCTAGTAATGAAAGATATATTTTCATCTGAAAAATTACAACAACAACAAATAAATGTACTATGTAAAACAGAAGAAGAATATTTTTCAATGCAATTAGGTTGCATTAGAATTTTAGATGCATTTAGATTTTTTACTCCTTATTCATTAGATGTTATGGGAAAAACTTTGAAATCTGAACAATTTAAAATATTAAATAAATATAATTTAAAACCTTTAAAAGGAATATTTCCGTATGAGTATATAGCCTGCGGCTCACAGTCGAAGACTGATATAACTGGAGATTTTAATTCTGTGAATAAAATTATGGAAGAAAAACAACTTCCTCCAATAAATAAATTTAAATCAACATTAAAACAATCAAAATTATCTGACGAAGACTATGCAGAAGCTGAAAAGAATTGGAGAGAGTTAAATTGTAAAACAATGTATGATTATACAATGAAATATCTTCAGATAGATGTATTAATACTAGCTGATCTTTTTGAAAACTTTCGTGATATGTGTTTAGAATATTACGGAATAGATCCATGTTATTGTTATTCTACACCAGGTTTAACATGGTTAGCAGGATTAAAACATACAAATGTTAAACTTAAACATTATAAAGAAAACACATATGATAAATTATTATTTTTTGAATCTGGAATTAGAGGTGGAGTTTCATCAGTTTTAGGTAATAGATATGTTAAATGTTATAATAAGAAAGTAAATCCTGATGATTATGGAATAATGAAACCTTTATCTCCAGAAGAAAGTGATCAGTTTATAAAATTGTTTAATCAAAATATAGAAGGACTTATATCAAATGAAGATAGTCAAGCAGTAGTTGATGAAATCATGAGAGAAAACTATTTGTTATATTATGATTTTAATAGCTTATATTCTTCTTGCATGATACAAGAATTACCAACAGGTGAAATGTCATGGTGTAATATTCTAGATTATCAAAAAACATATGATGGAAATTATAATCATGGTTATATATATGAAGTTGATTTAGTATACCCTGATGAAATAAAAGATAAAACAAAATATTTTCCTTTCTGTCCCGAAAACAAAATTCCCAATATAGAAGATTTTTCAGATTATCAAAAATCTATAATTCCTAAGAAATACAGACCAACAAAAAAACGTATGTTAACACAAACCAATAAGGGAAAGTATGTTGTTGAAGGAAGAATGCTAGATTGGTATTTAGATCATGGAATGATTCTCACCAAAATACATCGAAAACTATTTTATCAAAAATCTAGGTGGTTAAAAATTATATAGAGTTCAATATTGAAAAACGTAAAATAGCTAAAAGAAATAAAGATGATTTTGGAAACGTGTTCTTCAAATTAATGAATAATGCATTTTATGGTAAGACTTTAGAAAATGTGCGTAATAGACAAAATATTGAAATAGTTTATGATAAAGATAGGTTTCAAAATTTAACAAGGAAACCTACATATAAAAGAACTACTAGATTTAGTGATGAACTATGTGCTGTACATTTACGTCGAATTAGCGTAAAACATGATAAGTTTAATTTCATTGGATTCACTATATTAGAATTAGCTAAACTATTTATGTATAAATTTATATATGATTATTTAGCACCTGCTTATGGCAAAAACTATAAATTACACTTTACAGATACCAATTCTGTTTTCTTAGAATTAACAATACCGTATAATTCTACACTTGATGAAGAAATAGATAAAATAAAAGATATCATTCATCCTTCTGATTTATGTAAAGTAAAAGATGAATTAGAAGGAAATGAAGATTTCATAACAGAAGCTATATTTTTAAAATCTAAATGTTACTGTTATGATACAACTAATAATATTAAAACACATAAAACATTAAAAGGAATTTCAAAGGCATCAGTGGCTAATGAAATAACATTTCAAGATTATAAAAATGTATTATTTAATAATGAAATAAAAACAGCATGTAATTATAGACTTAATTCAAAAAAACATAACATGTATTTAAAAGAAGAACATAAATTAGCATTAGATCCATTTGATGATAAAAGAAAAATTTTACCTGATGGAATAACTACTGAACCTTTTTAATTTTCTAATTTCTAAGATAGACAAATTTGATATATACATAAAATAAAAAAATATTATAACACTATATTTGTATATTTTTTATCACTCGGTAAACAAATGTTCTATAACTCTATCATGAATTTTTTTATCAATATTAATTGTGATAAATCCATAATCTTTTGACCAAGCATTGTTACACGATTGTTTAAATTCATCTTTATTTCTTACACATAAATCTCTTAACAAATCACTTAAGTTTCTTGCATTTATTTCAAATAGTATAAATATATTTGCATTCTTTCTAATAACACTTCCGTCTAATGAATACATACTTTGTGTTAAATAAAAAACACTACAGTTATTATGTCTACCTCTTGTGAAATAATTTCTCTGAACTGACTGATTTCTATCATTAACACAATCATCAAAAATTACACAATGTTTCATTGTTTTATCTAGTTTACTAGGATCTTGCATATTACCACTATCATCTATTAATTGTATCTTTATATGCTTATTTTTATTGGTTTCGACTAACTGATTATTTTTTGTTGCTTCTTCACACCACGAACTTATTTCTTCTTCATCTTCAGATTTTTCATATTCTTTGAATAATGAAGCAATTGCTGTTTTTGTAAGATTATTTTCAAATCCATATTTTAAAAATTGATAGACGGGTTGTTCTGCCGTTGTTGTATAAATTATAAGATTGTTATAATCCAAAAAATTTGGAGTCGTTAAAATTTTAAATAATAGATATGTTTTTCCACATCCTGATCTTCCACAAATAACTGACAAAACTTTATTAGATAAATTTGGATGATGATTAAATTTAATTTTTTTTATTTAATGGAGGTAGTTCACTCATTTTTTAATAAAAAAATTTATTTTTATTTTTTTTTATTTTTTGTTTCTAAAGAAGAAGAAGATTAAACTTCTCTAGCTTCGCGTGGGTGTTTATACCTCTCGAACCAAAAGATCTATCATAATCTCTTCACCTCCAAAATTTATTTCTTGTCCTTTTTCATCAGTGATTCTAATGCCAATGTTGTTAATAGTTTTTCTTGTAATAGGAAAATATATTAATGTTTGTGGAATTACATTTAATCTATAACCGATTGGTACAGTAAAAGCTGGAAAACTGAATATTAAATTTGATAATTTACCATTTATATATCCTCCTTCAATAATGTCACAATGTACAACAATTGAATTTATTTCAGTTATTTTTGGAATCTTCTCACCTAAATGATAACCTTGACTATAGGTTTGTTTATTAAATCCTAATAGCTTTGACAATGATCTATCATGATTAAAATCAACTTGATGATTTTCGTCTAAAGTAAGAGAAAATTTATTAACTGCCGGTTCAACTGCAAAATGTAATTGTTTCTTATCTTTAAATGATATACCTAAATGTCTCTTAATTTCATTTGATATTGATTCAACTTCGTAAGAACCAGGAAGAAAAGTTAGTATTTTCCATGTTTTGCCTTTATCAGTAGAATATCTAAATTGATCATTCACATCTTTGATAACGTTTTGAATAGTGTTAAATGTAGAGAAACTAGTCAATGCAATTTGATAATTTTTATTTTGTTCCAAATGTAGAATGGGTTCTAAATTACAAGTGTGTGATGAAGTAGTTGTTATAATTTTTAACGTCGTACTAAATTTTGATGAACCCAAAATCTCTGTTAAATTTTCTAAATGATTATTAATTTTGTCTAAATCTGCTGAACACATTTTTTAGTTAAAATTTTAAATAAATATTTTTTATAAAAAAATTAAAAACAACAACATATTTCAGCTACGGGCGAAGCCCTAGAACATTCGGTTCGTTATACTTTTATAATCCTCTTCATTTAGAATCTTCTTTTCTAAGTCTTTTCAATATAGCATGAATTTCATTGAAACTAGAATTATGTCCTTCTTTTATTGCAGATATTAAAATATTTAATCTATTTAGTAATTCTTGTGGATCATCTGGTAAAAATACAGTTGTTTCAGTTTTCTGTTTTTCAGATAAACCTTTTCCTACTTTAACCCCCGTTGATAATAAATTTTCTAATTGTTTATAACGTCTTAGAGATTTTACTGCACCAACTCTATCTAACATAGCTTTATATTTTATGAGATCTTCTACAGCATAATTATTTAAATCTGCTCCTCTTAAAAGATTAACAAAATTTCTATCTAAATTAAAAGGAGATTTATCTGGTGAAAAAATTAAACCTCGAAAAGGTCGTGGAAATATTTCTTTTTGACCGAGATAAAATCTAAGTATTGTTTTTCCATCTATAAATGAAATAGAATGTTCAAATTGCATAGATTTTGGTAATTTCCTATTAATGTTTGATTCTAGTAATCCATAGTCATCTAATATAGTTTTGTGCTCTGGATCTGTTATATCAATTTGTTTATCATTATTTGTACTTTCTTTTTCAAGAGTTTTAAATGGTTTCATAGTTTTTTCAAAATCAGTTTTTACTTGTTCGGTTTGCTGCATTTTTTCAAACATATCAGATTGAATACCAGCTTTTATCATTCTATGTTGAAGATGATTTTCTTTCATAATATTTCTTTGTTTTATTAACTCTTCTAATTGTTTTATTCTTTTAAAATTATCAGCTCTAATTTTATCCATTTTTAAAATATAATATTTAAATTTTGTGGTAACATTGGTATACAGCAAAAACATTTTACTGAACAAATTATTTTTTTATTGCTTTGTTGTCTGATATCTTTTCGTTTAAAGTTTTCTCGTTTTAAGTTTTGTTTAATAAAGGTTTGTTTAATAAAGTTTTGCTTAAATTTTCGCTTAAAGTTTTTAGCTCTTCTAAAAAAAATTTGTCATTTTCTTCATTAGAAATTTTAGCATCACTAGAAATTTTGCCATCCTTTTTATTTTTATCATCAACTTTTTCGGACTGTAATTGAAAGGTTTGATTTACTTCATTAGCTATTTGATCAAATTTTTCAATCTCATCTAACGTAATAACATTATCATCACATACTCTTTGAAAGTAGTAGTGTAATTTGTCATAAACTTCTTTAATATGTAAATGCTTAGTTTTTAATGATTTTCGTTTCTTAGTTATTAAAGATTTATCTAACATTGTAACAAGTGAAGTTGCAAAAACACCCGTACCTGTTAAAGCTGTAGCAACTACTGGAATTACTAAAACACCTGAAGATATAACAATTGTTAAAGCACCTAGACTTATTGTTAAGAATATACCAATTCCCTGTGTTACATTCTTAACTTTAGTCCATCTCTTTCTTAATTTTTTATAATGCTCTAATCTTAATAATAATTGAGATTCCTTATCTTTCATATACCTAACTCTATCTTTGTGTTTTTCTTTATTCATTTTTTCAATGTTAATCTTTTCAATGTCCATTAAAGTAGAACTACGTTCATATGATAACGAAGGATATATTCTTGAGGTTCCTTCCATTTCTGAAGTTCCTTCCACTTTTGTTTCTTCCATTTTTAAAGAAATATTATTAGTCACATGATATATTTTAAAAACCTGAAAGATGGATAAAATTCATGAATTTGAAATTCTCAACTTTTATGATTTTCGGTGTCCTGGAACGGTCATGATTTAAGCAAGAAAATTGTAATTCTCAAATTTTGAAATTCTCAACTTTTATGATTTTCGGTGTCCTGGAACGGTCATGATTTAAGCGAGAAAATTGTAATTCTCAAATTTGAGATTTTGAAAAATTTGAAAATTGGGTATTTTTAAAAACGCCCAAATTTGTGAATTTAGGTCTTCATAACCTGAAAAAGGGTTCAAATTCATGAATTTATGTCGTTTTTAAAAAGTACCATTTTTGAAAAAATGGTACTTTTTGAATGGACTAAATTCATGTATTTAGGTCTTAAAAACCTGAAAAAGGGTTCAAATTCATGAATTTATGTCGTTTTTAAAGATACTATTTTTTTGAATTTTATGGTGGCCTGGAACGGTCTTTTGCCCATTACTCTGATCAGCTATGTCTATATCATACCACTTCCATTGATACTGAAATTCCTGCTCCGTCTCATCGTGAAGAAATTTCGAGTGACTACGTCGGAAAAAGCGGAAGAGTTTGGAGCAAAATTCCCCCTCCTCCATCACGAACTCGAGCTGAAAACATTTTCAGAACAAGAAGCGGCCCTACTTTGACTACTCAAAGTAAGACTGAAGCATTTGACTTGCTTCTGTCAAGTGATATGCGTCGGGACATTATTCGATTTACTAAGAAGCACGGTTCTAATGATCCAAAGTGGTACAATATTGATGAGTTAGAGTTCGATGCCTTCATGGGACTACTGATTCTCTTCGGTGTCACGAAGGGAAACCACGAGAGCATGCGTGATGCTTGGAGTGACGGCCCGTTGGCCAGACCAGTTTTCAAGGCAACCATGTCTATAAACAGATTTGAGAGTATTCTAAGTCACATTCGATTCGATGAATCCGATACTCGTCAGTCAAGACGACAGACAGACAAGTTCGCTCCATTTCGGGATATGTGGCAAAAGTTTACACAAAATTGCAAGATTCATTTTGATCCTGGTGTCAACTTGTGCATCGACGAGCAACTTATTCCGTTTAGAGATCGTTGCTCTTTTAGACAGTACTTGCCGTCAAAACCCGACAAATATGGGTTAAAAATCTTCATGTTAGTCGACTGTAATACCGGATACTTGTATGATGGAATTCCTTACACCGGTGGAGCACAGGACGGCACTCGTACAAGTGGGTTGGCATCAAAAATTACGAAAGATCTTCTGTGCAATTTGTATAATACCGGAAGAAATGTCACCGCCGACAATTATTTTACTGATTTTGATCTGGCGGCTGAATTGCTTAGGAAACGGTTGACATACGTTGGAACCGTGAGAAAAAATAAGCGGGACTTGCCAGTCGAATTTCAAGCTGAAAAAGATCGGCCAGTTGGATCCTCTTGTTTTGGATTTGATCAGAAAACGACGATTGTCTCGTACGTTCCTAAAAGAAACAAGAGCGTGATTTTGATGTCTCCTATGCATCATGACGACAAAGTGGATGAGACAACAGGCAAACCAGACATCATTCTGTTTTACAATCATACGAAAGGAGCAGTGACTACTGTAGACCAGCTCTGTCACTCATACAGTGTGCAGAGAAAGACAAGACGTTGGCCGCTGGCTTACTTTTTCAACATGCTTAACCTGGTAGGCATCAATGCCTTCATTGTATTCGTCAAATCTCTTCCACTCTGAAACGCTTCAAGTCTCAGTAGAAGAAAGAAATTTCTTACTGAGCTTTGAATGGATTTGGCAGGGCCCTATATGGAACATAGAAAGCAGACCTTGACAGGAGTTCAGCGCCTGATTCAACATGCAATGGCAGTGTGCGCCAACGACGAGGAACACGCTGGGCCTACTGATGAAGTAGGCCTACCGACAACTTCCCTCAAATCATCCAGGAAAAGATGTCACCGATGCGCAAGAGATAGAAAGGCCTCTCGAACCTGTCATCGATGCAACAGAACTTTATGCGCTGAGCATTCGTTGAAGAGAGAAGAAATCACCTGTACAGAGGATTGTGCGATCTAATTCATTCATTTGAACACAACAGTAGACAACGTTTCCCCTACAATAGACAAGTATTATTCTCCTTTTTAGCAATAATAATAATTTGTTTTTACAAGTGGATGTCTTTTGAATTGTAGCATGACAGGGATGACTGATGCAATAAGATTAACTACAGAAAAAAGCCAACCTCACTAGAAATAGTCATGTATGAATACACCTCATATGTCTTTTGAGCTCTATTTAGACATGTTTATTTGTACTATCTTAGTGGTATTATTGAATTATTATGAGAAAAATGTCAGGAGTACACGTTGGTACAGTTTCATTATCAACATGGGCATTAATTACAATTTAAACGCAGATTTCTGACAATGGGTCCCCGGGGACCCATTTCATGCAGTAACGTCGGTAAAATATTTCATGCATATGAGGGTTAAATCACCCCGCAAGTTTCAGTCGTCCGGAGGTTCTAGCTCGTGCAGCAGGTGTGGGGATAGAGAAAGTCAAGAAGTGGTTAAGGAGTCAACCGACTTACACTCTTCACAAAAATGCGAGAAAGCGGTTTCCTACGAGAAAATATGTTGTTAACAATATAGATAGTCAATGGCAAGCGGACTTGGCTGACATGAAACAGATATCACAGTACAATGATGGCTATAAATACATCTTAACCGTAATAGATATTTTATCTCGCTATGCTTGGGCACGTGCGCTGAAATCTAAACGAGGACCAGAAGTTGAAGCGGCTTTTCAGAGCATTTTCGATGAGGGGCGTGTTCCGCAAAGAATACAGACCGATCAAGGGAAGGAATTCGAAAACTCTCATGTTCGAAGTCTCCTTAAAAGTCATAATGTGGAATTGTTTAGTGTCAAAAGTGCTTATAAAGCTGCCATGGTTGAGAGGTTCAATCGCACACTGAAGACAAAAATATGGCGCTATTTCACTGCAAAAAATACACATGTTTGGATAGGTGAGCTGCAGAAATTTGTTAAGAATTACAATGAAAGCTACCATCGAATCATTAAGATGAAACCTGTTGATGTTACCCCAGATAATGCGATGGATGTATGGCTTCGATTGTATGATAAGAAAGCGAAAAACATTTCCAATGAAAAGAAAATTAATGTTGGTGATAGAGTTCGGATTTCAAAGGTTAAGTCTACATTTGAGAAGGGGTATCTACCTAATTGGACTGAAGAAGAGTTTTTTGTAGATGAAGTAAATACAAAATTTAGACCCACCATGTATAAATTAATAGATTACCATGGCAATCGAATTGAAGGAAAATTTTACTCTTATGAATTGCAAGTAGTAGACAGAAGTGAAGAGGTGTATATGATTGACAAAATAATTAGGAGGAAAGGTCATGGCAATCAAAGGAAATATCTAGTTAAATGGAAAGGATATCCTGATTCATTCAATAGCTGGATAACGCACCAGGATCTACAAAATGTGGAGGTTGGAGACACTCGTAACTTTTAAGCATGTGACTTCTTACATATATGAGGTCAACATGTCTACTAACTTCAACATCATTCTTCCAAGCAATAGCAACCCCAAGATATTCCCAAGTAACAAACCATCCCTCTACTCTGTTGAATTCGCTAATCCAATTACTCTGCATGGACCCCATGAAGTTGCTCTAACTGAAATTACTTATTACAACGATATCACTTTGCTAAAGAACAACTATTTTGAATTACATAAAGAAGTGCGAGAGAAGGATGATTGCTTTCGCATATTTCAAAATAGTCTACATGGTACATGGGCTTTTCATCATCTAACTTTACATCCTTTTTCAACATCTTTACCATCTGTCCAAAACATGATTAAAATTCAAAAGGCATTTGCAACGTCAACTTTTGATTCTAAGGTTCCCACAATGAGCTTGCAAGATACAGAAAAGGAAATCGGTAGAATGTTTGAAAGAATAAATGATCTCTTCAAGCTGACTTTGAATAAATTCTACAAACCGGTCATAAAGGGGTCAACAAAATTGATGAAGGAAGGGAAGCATGTTCTTCTTGTATTAGGTAAGGATTTGAGTCATACTTTTGGGTATTCCAGAACAACTTTCTCATCAAGGTATTGGTACAATGGACGTGGGTGGAATTCGGAGAGGAAAGTCACTGATTTTCAATGTAGAATTGTGCCATTGTATGCATTACAAAAAAGGAGCATCCGAGTAAAAAATAAATTTGAGGTCATTAGAAGTGTTGAAGACTTTGCAAGAAAGTTTCAAGGATCAGTGCCAGAAACGTTAATGACTTGTGAATATAAGAAAGAGAAAGTAACTTTATTTACTGTTGAAACGGAGGCAGAATTTATTGTTTTTACTAAAAAGACACCATTGGAAAAGTCTGAGTCCGCTGTTATTGAATTCGGATCTGCAATGATTGGCATGTTTAAGGGCCTTGAAAGCGCACCTTGGTTGACAGAGTTAAATGATACATTCAAGGTTCAATTGTCCTCTTCTAAACTCAAAGCATCAACAAATGCTTCATGGGATATCCACGTATACAGCGAAGACATATTGGGTGATGAATTGTCTACTTCCAGTGAACTTGTAAAAAGAGTTAATTTGAACATTGAAAGCTTGAAAACGCCATCTGAATTGTGTACAAAGTTAAATGAGTTTGGTGTAGATTACCTTGATGCAGATGAATATCACTTTTCTTATGATCCACATAAGAAACGCATGATTCTAAGGTAGGGAAGAACTCTCTTATCAAGCTGGATAGCGTGTTAACGTCCACATTGGGATTCTCAAAATCAACTATTTATGAAGGCACATCAATAGGCGATACAGCTCCATCACTAGAGCGTGATATAAGTAACTTATACGTCTATTGTAACATTATTGAATATACAAGGGTTGGCGACATTGAGGCCCCACTTCTGCGCACATTTCCTCTCTCATCCGTAAGGAAGCAACTAATCAATCGAGAATTTATTAACACGATGTATGTACCAATGAGCAGAAATGTCATCAATAGAATTGACATATCAATTCATGATGATACAGGTGAAGTAGTACCATTCTGTGGTGGTGTTACTGTTTTAATACTACACATCAGGACACGAGATTAAGGCTTTACGCTATTGTGGGATCTATAATTATCTACAGGACATAATGTCAGGCATTTACAGTGGTCCAGCCTATCAGAGCGGCTATCCCGTGTTTGCTGGAGGTAGACGACAAGTTGGAGGAGGCATGTTCGGTGCACTAAGACGTATGGTTCTCCCAACACTCAAAAAGTATGGCGTACCATTCATGAAGCGGGTTGGAAACAGAGCTTTAGACTTTGGTGCAAATGTTGCAGCTGATGCACTTCAAGGGAGAATATCGGTGAATCCATGAAATTGCGTGCACAGCAATCTGCCATAGACGCATTAGATGATTTAACAAAGACGAGGCGTACAGTTCGGAAGAACGTAGGAAGTCAAGACAAGTTGGATCAGGCCGAGTTACTAAGCAAAGGCGTAGGAGAAGTAAAAAACCCACCAGAGCAGCACGTTCTAAATCAAGACGTCGTGTGAAAGCAAGAAAGCGCAAACGAAATTCCACAGCGACTGGAAACAAGTCAAAACGAAGGAAGACAACATATTTGTAAAAGCTTTACAATGTTTTTGAGTATTTCAATTTTGCTTTGTGTTTCTTCGATTCACCACCAATTCATCAAACTGACATCAAACGACATTTTTTTCCCTCAACAACTATTGTTGATATTTTACCCCCCAACCAAATATCGATGTAACCATTTAACCAACAGCCTCTTCTTTCAGTTTTTATACCTGGTAATCCCATTACCTCAAGATTATATTGA
>CAJQUW010014957.1:0-71316 GCA_907163375.1 Prostheceraeus crozeri
TAGGTAAGTGTCAACTGATGTTCACAGATGAATTTAATAGGAAAGGAAGTGTTATCAGAAGGAACACTGAAATGCATAGTGACAAGTATACTTCGTCATTCAAATGCCCAATTATGAAAAATATCCATACGAATGTTTCATTATACTCTCTTGAAGTTAGGCGTCAGTAGTCCTAATTGTTCTTCGTGATTGCCACTCCGAAATTGACAACCACATTAGTAGGCATGCGCTCAAAACGTCTTCTTTTGCCCTAAAACGCAGATTTTTTTATTTAGTGTGCTCATTATTCTATCGTGTACGCCATAAGGCGTCTATACTCACCTAAGTATTTACAGGAAGAAGAGTTCCATCTTGAGAATCTTTAATCAAGAATGGATATCCCAGATGATTTATAGAGAAACGTACTATCATGAGAAAAGAAACCTATCCAACAGAAGAGAAGAAACGCTTCATGGCATGTACGCCATATTACGGATTTAAAGGCAGTCTCACGGCACAACAAGTCATAATTCAACTACTATTTTAAGACGCTTGTGACAGGACTATTTCCCGTCGCATTGAAAGATCCAATGCCACTTCCCTTTATCTATGAATTTAGTTGCGTTTGCGGAGCTACGTAGGGAAGTCGTAGAGGGCTCTTCATGAACGGGTCAAAGATCCCAAAATGGCTAGCAACGTTTGCCAGCAGGCCGCGGTCACCAAATCATTACCAGACACATGCCGAATCATGTCATCACCGAACTGCAGTTTCAATAACGATTTTAATTTTAGAAAAAGTTTCAAAAATTTGCTTGATTTATGTGTAACTGAAGGAGTGGCTATTAACTGCTCAAAATCGATTCTATGTGTACAGAATGAGTTTATATTTGCACATCGTTGTATTTAACTTGTTTTCTTCCATTTTCCTTCTATGTATTGTCTCATTCTATGACTTAATTTTTCCGTTCATTGTGTCACGTGATAAGTTCATGACTCAGTCAATAGATGAGGCTAGAGCTAAATTTTCTGTGTCAGATTTCTACAGAGCAAGATAGCTAGACAATTCACACCATCTGCCAGACTGTCTTTTGTAATTCCTGTGAACACACTTTAAAGAACAGACGAAGCGCCTTTGATCGCCTAATTTAGGCGAAGCACATCGTCCACATCTGCCAAGAAAATCTGAGATTGGGTTATTCAAGTCTGAGGATTTTTTTCGATTGAATTTTGTTATACAGCTGATTTATGGAATTGCATTTTCAGATCAATTTGATTACTTTTTATTGGGAAACCGCGCCAAGGCTTTCCTTTCAATCGGGAGAAGCAGTGCAGCCCTTGACGATAGTACTCAAGCCACGAAAATCAATCCGTTTTGGACAAAGGTTAGTTCGTCATTGTTCTATTGAAATGAATTTATTCTGATTCATTGCTGCGTGATCTTTGACAATTCTTCTCTTATTATGCTTTTAGTGGTTTTTATGGCTGTCAGTTTAATGGAAACTTAGTCCGGCAGCCAGAACGAATTTCTGCAGGGAACGAGGCCGAAAGTGAGACTGTCACAGAATGATGTACACTCTATGCCTACGTCTGCACGTCCGCCGAGTTCTAGTGAGTTCCTCTTCTTGCAGACAAGATCAAAGGAAACACACATGTAAATCCAGTGGAAAGCAGATTGTAGTTTTTGGTTGAAATGAAATTTTGTATGTTTTCTCTGATTAAACGAAAAGTACTAACCCCAGAGTCATAATTGTTGGCATGGAATGTTTTCAGATCATTTCCTCTCATCTTCATGCACCCCTGTCTATAAAGCTAAACACATTTAGATGTGGCGAGCCTCTTAATGTCGGCAAACACAAACATTTTGAGCAACTTTAACCACAATCAACCACATTCTCACACACATTGCCAATTAGATGCATGATAAAAGCACATCATAGGAAGTGACCTGAAGACATTCCATGTCAAAAATTATGACTCAGGGCTTAGTTCTTTTCGTTTAATCAGAGAAAGCACAGAAAATTTCATTTTAGCCAAAAACTTCAATCTGCGTCCCATTGGATTTACATGCGTTTTCTTTGATCTTGTTTGACAAGAAGAGGAACTCACTAGAACTTGGCAGACGTGCAGATTCGAAGTATGCATAGGGTGTACATCATTCTGTGAAAGTCTCACTTTCGGCCTCGTTCCCTGCAGAAACTCGTTCTGGCTGCCGGACTAACTATAGAAAAGCAAGTTCTGACAAAATTGGAAAATATGTAGTGTTTTGATTCTCTTTGAAATTAATGAGAATACTTCTACAACTGTACTGGATGCATTAAATTCCATTGATCCTGAAATTGATTTCACCTCGGAAGTTCCTTGAAATAATCATTTAAACTTCTTAGACATGACCGTGTTTGACATATAAACAATTTGAGTGTGAATTATTTTAAAACCCATACCTTTCTGGGAATTATTTAAATATGCGAAATTGGACCATGACATTTGATTTAATCATCACCTCATTTTGGTATGTGACTGAAAGATGTTCTCATAATGTTATGCTGCCAAACACTAAGGAACATTGAAAAATATACCTACTGAAGAATAAAAGTTATAGAAATTAAGACATTGAAACTCAAAAACAATGAATACGAGCCAAGGGATATGTGTAACTTTTATATCGATTGTGCTGGTGATGACTGTTAGAAAGTTGCGGAAATTATCTGAAAAATCTGTTTTGCCAATTAAAGTGACTGTTAAGCCTGGCATTCTCCGAATTTCTGTGTCTTGATATGAACAATAACTCTAATGATTGCTGTTGTGACCTCTCCTGCTATTTGCCGCATTTTAAATGCAACAGAAAGAATTTTGTCTATGGGCTTGCGTGTTATCTCTGCCAATCTTTCAATATCAGTTCTACATGTACAAATAGGCCATTTACTGCTCTGCTACAAGAGATATCAACGTGTAGTACTCGCACCAACAATAAAGACAGGTAAAGCGCTCTGTCTGACCATCTTCGATGTATTCACATTTTTGACTGCAATATCAGCAAATTTGATATTGATATCTTAGATAATTAATGCAATTCTACCAAAGCTCTTTTGTCTAAGGATGATTTCATTGAGAAAGATCAACTGAGCATTAATCGGAAACATAAGCGCTTGGTCTGTTATCAGCCGCGGTGTAAGTTGGTTTCACAACTATTTACGGGTTATGTGATGACTGTTGACCCTTTACAAATTTGACAAAGATTTCGTGAGTTGAAATATTGACTATACCTTGTATATATTTTTTTAATGGCTAAAAAAGCCGAGGAAACAAAACCAAGTTTGAACCAATGGCATCCTTCCACATGCCAGTATCAACTGTGCACATCATTGTATTACACACCATTATTATGACGCACTTAGTTGTGAATAATATTGTGATAGTAAGATCGTAGCTCTGGTATAAATGCTATAAGCTTATTCTCTTCATAAAAGCTCAATTAGGCATTTCAACCGACCTTAGCCAAGTTGGAGAAAACCACTCCTCAGTACAATTGAGAAAATTGAACGCAGTCGCTTAGTTGCTGTGAAGGAAATACTTGCGATGGAGAAAGAACACTTAGAGGTGGAAAAATTCGTTTGCCAGTAGAGACAGAGCGCTTGAAAGTAGAAAGGAACTTACTAATGATGAAGGCAGCAATGATGCAATTCATAAAGCATATGAGTAAATCAGGTTTTTTTCAAAGTTTCGTTTACCCGCCCACTCCCAAAACCTACCGGCCAATCTAAAACCAAGCAAAACAAGGCTTGTAGATCTTTCTTTCAATTTCCTTTCCAGCTGTAAAAAGAAAGCGGAAACAAAGTTGCATCTTTTGAATATTCAGCAAATTAGAGGTGGTGGAACAATATATGCCTACATGACGTACATGCACTAAAATGTGCACAGCAACAATTGCTGGATAAGATGGAGAGGAACAGTGGAAAATTGTCTCTTGAACTTGCAGTAAAAACATATATGATAAATGCATAATACACTACATGATTTCACAGTGAATATGGCGAACTGCAATTTATATAAAGACAAATTGCATTCTGCAACGTCATTCCTCATCGACAATTGAGCCTATTGATGATCAACGAAACAGTGCCGCATATCAATGAGAAGTGAAGTTAAAGAATGTAAATAACCGTTGATAAGCGATGAATGTGTTATTTGCACTGCAAAAGTCTGAAAATTGCTTAGTTAAGTCATGGATGATGAAAAGTTGTGTTACAATTATTACTTAAATTGAATATGCCTAGTTTCTCTTTAACGATCGAAATTTATTGTCAACTACGTATAGGGGGCATACATACATGTACTGTACAGTTGTACACCTCCATAACTTTCAGTGATGCAAATTCTATAAATGAAGTAAGCTATGTGAGACAAGAAAGCACCACTGCGAATGTATTTCTTCATTCGCAACCAGTAAAATTTACTTTGGCATGGTCCACTACATGACTACATAGTATTTCCGTTTTGATAACTTCCTACTTTTAAATGCGTGTGAGTGAATGAAAGTTTTTGTACTTGTTAACTTGACGATGGTTGCGAATCGCATAATCGAACATAAATAGGTTTCGTATAGATTATCCACACCTGAAATAGGGTTGGGTTTAATAATTTTTAAATTCGAATTATGCGAATAATTCGAATTATTCGCCTTATGTGAAAAACAACAGAGACTGACATGGACAGTGGTCCGAGTTGACATCCGAAATTTACCCGCCCGAATCGGGCGCGTATATCGCCTTAGAAAAACCCTGGAGTAAATGATTTGGAAATGGTTGTTTTGTCTCAAAGAAAATAATATCATGATAATAAATATCATTAAACAACCCATAATTACATCAGAATTAAATTTCTTTATATACTGCATGGTGGAAAGTAAAAGAAAGCTTCTTTTTATTTAATGGTACTAGCTTAAGACTGGGTTGAAACAGTCTTAAATACTTGTTCTAATTTATGACAATTTCAGTGAAGGTATGCTTTATGACAGCTTCAAGTTACGTGTTTATTTGTGTTTATCATAAGATAAAACTGTCGTAAGTTCTAAATAAATTTATGATTTAGCAGTGCTCAGTTACACCAGAAAATTTTATTGTCAGAACTTAGCATTGTCTTTAAAATTAGCTACTCACTGACTCTGTTTTAGGCCCAGATCTGTTTGTCGCCTTTATTAATGACATTGATGACACCTTGACAAACTCTTCTTTATTGAAATATGCTGATGATGTAAAATTGTACTCCGAAATCAAGCGCACTGATCCCCTGAAAGCCAAAGAACTTTTGCAAGCTGACCTCAACGCTGTAACCACCTGGTCGAAGAAATGGCAGCTATCGCTCAATCCCCAAAAGTTCTCCATTCTACACTTTGGATTTCGCAATCCTGCCTCGGACTACCGTCTGGATGGAAGTTTCCTGAATAATTCCAAGTGTGTCAAAGACCTTGGAGTTCTGATTTCAAAAGACCTAAAATTCTCTCGGCACATTCTGACCTGTGTTCAGAAAGCGAATCGCATTGTATCTGCCATCCTCAGGACATTTGTCTCTCGGTACGCCGATCTGCTTATTCGTCTCTTCAAGACACTGGTCCGCCCTCACCTCGAATATGCCATCCCAATCTGGAATCCATCTCTGAATAAAGACATTCTGGCTATCGAATGTGTACAACGTCGATTCACCAAAAGCATCCGTGGTCTATCCTCGTTACCCTACGAAGAAAGACTGAGAGCTCTGAAACTCCCAACACTACAATGTCGTCGTCGTCGGATTATGGACCTTACAATCGTGTTCAAAATATGTAACCACCTTACTCCAAGTGATCCTAATTCCTTCTTCACCTTTAGTGTTTCCCGAACCCGTGGACATAACTACAAAATTTTCCGCCACCCAAGAAATCTGAATTGTCGCCTATCCTCCTTTTCTCACCGCATTATAGATGACTGGAACCGCCTCCCCGACGATATTGTGAACAGTGAAACGGTGAAACAGTTTAAACGAAAGCTTTTTATGTTTTATTGTAACTTCTAATTGTTCCCTCCTGAATGTATTTCCTGTGTTGCCTTGGTGCTCATTGCACTTATTGGTGTACTAAATAAATAAATAAAAAAATAAATAAGTTATAGTTTAGGATAAGATTTAAGAGTTATGACACGTTCAGGTGACGACCCCTGGGTTTCCCCCTGCATTTTCGGTCTACGATATCTATTGTCTTCGTATCTACTACTGCATTTTTTCGAGTACAACCCGCCCCCAAGTAGAACCCACACCTAAATTTATCAATGAAGAGGTTTCACGAGTTGCCAATGCAGTGTGATTATAGATAAGTCAGATGTCTGTATGTTGTCTAACAATGACTGTCAGTTTTGTTCAACAGTTGGGTATTATTACCAAATGTGAGATAGGCAAATGTTCGCAGTTTTGAAGAAATTTGCACGGAATTGACTGATCATGATAGCAATGCAAAAGGAATGATAGTATTCTACAGATCCTCCGTGTCATGACAGCTTTGGAGAGGTAATGTTTGTTGAATTCGCAATTCGATAGGTTGCCATTACTTTCATGCTCAACCTCAAGAGTATTTGCTTAAGCGTGATCATATATCACAAGCAACCTGCCTCTGGCAATGCAAAATAACATAATCAAAGACAATGATTTCAATTAACTTTGAAAGATGCAAATGGATCCACATCACTTTAACAGAAAATAGAATTAAAAACTTGAAATGTCACACAAGAAAGCACGGTAACATCTCGACTTCTCCATGAAGACTTCCATTATGATGCGGTTCATGGAATTTCCTTTATACGAGTAATCAGCTTAATTTCCGCTTACTTAAGATGCTTAGTAGTAGTAAATATTCATTCCTTTGGATATCCAACTTGTTTCATACTACTTATAAAGGGGCTTCATCTCGGTAGTATATAAATTTGCAATATTGTAACTTATCAAGAACTGCTCAAATAACTTTTTGGACCGCAGGAACGTAATCTCCGCAAAAAACTGAATCTTTTGATATAAAAATTTTTGCTATATACAGAAACTTTTTTGAGTCGACTCTATCTTCTATATACTCACTCTATGAACAATACTATGAGCTTAACTTGACTGTGAGTTTCAGGTATTTGCTGTACCTTTTTATTCTTATTCGATCATGCGACAAAAGCCTCTACAAAGGTAATAAAAATGGCCATGATGCTGCGCTCCAAAAATCTTGATCACGCTAAATTGTACAAATGAACGTAACCAGTATTTACAAACACCATAGTCACAATCTTAAAGTAAATGATGCTAAATTTGTTGATATCTATCGCTATGACAATCTGCGGACGTGAGAAAGGACATCTAGGAACCACAACCGCTTGTTTCGGCGGCACCCTCCATTATTCTATTCATTCTATTGACTTCTGCACTGATCATTTGTGCGGGTTTTTGAACACAATTTTGGCATTTCTATTTCAGGGATTTTACAGAAAGGCAGCTACTCTGAAACATTTAAGGCATTTCGCAGACGCAGCTGGCAATTATTTCATTTGTTTATGCATCAATCCATCGGTTTCTGAGGCGAAAGATGGTCTTCAATTCGTGAGTATATTAATTCATACAGCTTGCCCAGGACTTCACCGTAGTGATCACCTTGAGACAGTTAGTTTTTGTAGGGGGAAATCCTAAGCATTTCTGGTCGATCACAATCGGTGGTGCATCCAGGACTTCATCGTAGTGATGACTTTGAGGCACTGAAGGGGAAATCCTAGGTATTTCCGGTTGATTAGAATCAGTGGTGCATCCAGGACTTCATCGTAGTGATGACTTTGAGACACTGAGGGGGAAATCCTAGGTATTTCCGGTTGATCAGAATCAGTGGTGCATCCAGGACTGTACCGTAGTGATGACTTTGAGACAGTCAGCTAATGGAGGGGAAATCATAGGTATTTCTGGTCACAATTGGTGGTACATCCAGGGCTTTACCGTAGTGATGACCTTGAGACAGTCAGTTATTGGAACTAACAGTGATCGCACAAAATTCAGTAATGTGGGATCTACAAAAGCTTATTGGACGCCAGAAAAGCATGAATGGCTGCTTGAGAACGAAATTCATAAGTAGCAATCAATAATTTTACTTAATTTTTGTCATTCTATGCTGATGAAAGTAAATATTCGAACGACGATATTTTGCCAATTTGTTTGAAGCTAAATTTCTCAAATATATATTTTAGTGCTTACGACAATTATTTCGCGGCAAATTGGATTTCTTGTCACTTTTGGACAAATATGCAATGGACTATATTGAATTGTTTAAGAAGGACAAACTGTCGGTAAGTTCAACACTACTCTGAACTTTGATTTCTTTCGTCTAAAGCTGGCAGATATTGATCAATACAAGGGATCGTCAGTACGACTCTGAAAGTAGCCTAAAATATCTGGAATGGCTGAGCAAGTTGCAGGACTGCCGTGTTTATTTATCCTGGCTTACTGTGCGGCTGATGACCATAAAGATTGTCGATAGCCAATTCTAGATTCTTTAAGCCAGTCTGGGCCATTCCGAACCGTTCTGACGAACCCTTGCAAGGCTGTCACAGAATTTTCGTGCTTGAAATTTTTCAAATCTCAAGACATCTCTCTATTAGATTTGCTAATGTTTTACAAACGTCATAATGTCTGATAGTTTGGTTTACTTGATGTATAATTATGCTTATTTCAGGACTGATATAAGAAACAGTAAATACCTACACTCCTACAACTATGTTCGATAAAAGATGATTGATCAGGGCCAAAAGAACCAAAACCTGGAAATAAAGATATCAGTAATCTACTTTATAGTACATGTAGGCCCTACACGATGTAGTACTTGTGGTACTTGTATGATGACAGATTTGCGGTAGAACCTTAAAAATAGTTCTTATAAATAAAGTATCAAGACTTTTCATGCCTTGTTTGCTACTTTTTATGTATTCTGATTTATTACGCTGTTTTCCCAAACATTTACAAATATAGTATGACTATCGCATCAATTAATAGGGTAGTTATAATTTTTCAGTCTACATAGACTATGAGTGTCGCATGCTCTAAATCTCAATGGAAATCATCAAACTTCTAATGAAAAATGGTCTAGAAATCAAAAATAGGCCTAATGTAAACTGGAATAACTGTAAACTTCTAGTCACTCAATTTCAACACATTCAGAATCGCGCGGAAATCGAATACTGCCCGCCACTACCCCCAGGACAAACGCGGTACCAACCTTTAATTCAAATTACTAACACCTAGATATCAGTAACTGCGCGTCTTGGTGGATTTAAACCAGCAATTCGAATCCACTTGATTTGAGAACAAGTTTATTAAAGGGCTGCATTAACTTTCGGCCATGTCAAATCAATATTTATGATTTTAGTAGACTTCTAGTTTGAGGTACTTTAAACTCTAGAATAATGCAATTCAAATATTTAGGGGGCTAGCTCGTATCTCGAAGTCTCGCCTCATTCACGCAACACGCAATATCAAAGTAAAGTTCTCAAAATATAATCAGTGTCAGCTCCTTTTATCCGCATCTGACGTAGAACAAGAAAAGCTATGTATCTTGACCGATGAGTTATAATTCAAGTCTTAAATAACTGTTAATCGTCAGTTCTTACATGTAAACCGACAATCTTTACTATGGGCGGCAATGAAAATCCATAAAGTTGATGCATCCCGTAATGAATTCCCTTGCATTTTTTCTTAAATTGTAATTAGGTATAATCAGTCATCACTCCCGTAAAGGGTTAACATTTGTCACTGGAATGACATTTTGCAAAATTAGGGAGGGGTGGCAGCATTACAGTCGATATTAGTTATGACTTCAAATATTTTTGTAAATGCTTTTTTGGCATCTCGCATACCACGTCAGCCTTGAAGTAGTGAACGAGAGCGAATTGTTGAACAATTCCATCCGTTGCTCATTGAATACTGTCTCATTTTTAACACACTATTGACAGATTTCGTCTAAAGTAGTACACCAGCAATATTCCAAATGATGGGTTTTGATGACACAATGAAAATAAAATCACTAAATGTTAAGCTGCATCCTCAATTGAGAAGTGAGAACAGACCTGCGTATTCTATTAATGACTATAATTATCATAATACAGTACCGGTGTAATTCCGTTATAGCGTACACATTAAATATTCCCGAGAAGAAAATCGCATCGGACAAAGATATCCTATTAATGACTACATTGCTATAACGGACAGAAATGTCACGCCCTTGAAGATTGATCGCACAAATTACGCACCGGAACTCCTTGAAATTGCCATATTGATAATTCAGATTCCCAAATTCATTTTCCTCACGATAGAAGCCAATCAACTTGCCCTGCACCTTAAAATAAAGATAAAATAGATAAATGAACCTTGCTTACACTCGGAAGCACATTAGGCACGGAGCCTTTCTTCCATGTGGCCGAGATATTATTTATCCCACTCTCATTCTCTTGTGCGCTGAGTGTTTAGCAGGAATGCAGACTGTACCTATTCTAAAAACTCAAGGTTTGAACCAAGGTCTTCCTGACGGAGAGCGAACACTCTACCACAAGGCCACAGCGCCAGTAAGTGACTATTCAAGGCCCGATAATTTGTTATGCTCTTATTGATATTAATCAATACCTTAAGATCTGCTTCTTAAATGTCAACATAGGCCTATCAGATGACTTCTCTAACATTCAATTTGCTTCAAGTAAAACAGTGATTTGATGCTCCGAACATAGAGATAGTCAGGGAGCCCTAGATGGTAGTGACATGGCAGTGTCGCCATCTAGGTTTCCCTGAGATAGCCCTACCTCTGCTATTTCTATGACTTCAGGTATCTCTACAGAAATATTCAATGATTCTTCTTGTTTCTTGGCAGTTGTTATGGAAAATGGTGAACACAGACATATCGTTTTGGTTTAACTCTCTCACGGACGAATCGACGCATATTCCGTATCCGATTCTGAGAACGAAGAGGCGTGCGAGTGAAATTCTCTTTCCAATCAGCAAGATTCCTAAGAAAAGTAGAATGTGTGAGTATGAATTAGTTTTAACCGATGTCAGTTACGACAGATTATTTGAAAACGAATTATCACTCACTAATCATCAAGAAACACGACGTCATCTATTACTAACCCATCTATTACTCCATGGAAATACCTTACGGTTTCATAGGATCTGCGTGGTACTGTGGTCAAGTGCTGCGCCTCGGTCGCTCGCATGGTCGAGCCCCGTCAAGCTCAATGGTGATGGAGGAGTAGTGACCATGTCATCTCCGTCCAAGCCTCCGATGAGGATGTAGAGACCATTTCAGCACCGTCCAAACCCATGGTGGTGGGGTAGTAGTGGCCATTTCAGCACCGTCCAAACCCATGGTGGTGGAGGAGTAGTGGCCATGGCATCACCGTCCAAGCCTCCGATGAGGGAGTAGAAACGATGTCAGCACCGTTCAAGCCTCCGATGAGGGAGTAGAAACGATGTCAGCACCGTTCAAGCCTACGATGAGGGAGTAGAGACCATGTCAGCACCGTCCAAGCACCTGGTGAAGTATCTAGAGTCTCTCGTTTCACTGTTCTATCAGTTAGGCGAACATTGGAATCTGCGTAGTCCTTCAGATGTGCTGATATTCCTAATACAACTTTACACTTTTTGAAATCAAATTGGTGCAGGATGCGAAGGAATGTTCCTGAATGTCAAAAAATAACTTAATAGCATTTAGATGATTGGTTGGAAGGACAATATATGACATTGGGCATGACAGCAGGACATTTGAGTGAAGGATACAGATATTCAAGTATTATGAACATTTCTTTGATGAAAGGGAATACTTAGTTGTACTTGCATCAGGGATGCGGAGTCGGAGTCCCGGAATCCTATCATTTTTGCTGGAGTTGGAGTCCTTTCAAATGATAGGACATAGGACTCTAGACTCCGGCCTATAACTAGACCCGAAATATAATACAAGCAAATTATTTGCCCTCTTACATGTAGCTGTCACTGTCTTGATGTCAACTTCCTCCGTCAAACAAAAGTACAGAGACAGCAGTACATGCAAAGCTTGTGATAGTTCAGGGAATGAACCGTGATAGTGAAAAAAGGATTCTCTTTTCACTAGGTCATTTAGTAGAGAAGACAAGCCTTCCTAGCCTCGATCACACCTACGCACCAAAGGTCACATCAGAGACAATAATGAAATACTAGTTTGTTTGAGAACATTGCCTCTTACACTCATGTCAATCGTGTATGTGATGGCTCCTCTAAAGCTCAGATTAAAATCGAAAGTGTACTCATATTTTTTGGAGAAGGATGGAGGATTTTCCTACCTGTTAGAGACTGAAGAAAACCGTGTGAAGCACACATCAACAAGATGGGAGGAGCCGAGTCGCATGCATCCAACTTAAAGCGACATTTGATCAACTTTCATCGAAAATGATTGATAATTGATGCAGCAATGATTGTTCAGGTAAACGTATAATTATCTATGATGTAGGTCACCAGTTTATTTTAAAAAACTAGGCTTTATATACTTGACACTCGGAGCCGGAGGGGACTCCGCATCCATGACTTGCATATCCCTCAGTGGAGAGGTGGCTGGACTAACTGCAGACTGCTTGTTTCAGATGCATCGGATGATGAACATATCACATACCATTCGCAAGACATACTCAAACCAATGCTCCGTTATGAAGAAATATTCACAATGGACGATTTTGAATGCTGTCTGTGCTTCCGGTAAGTGTGTCAAAATTAGGCAAACACGGATACTGTAGATTTCTGAAGAAGTAGGTGTTCTGTGGGCCTTAGAAGTTGGATTGTTAGATAACTGTACTATATTCGTATAAATAGTCCGGTAGCCAGAGCAAGTTTCTGCAGGGAACGGGACTTTCACACAATGACGTGCACCCGCAGAATTCATAATTAAAACGTCTGAATTTAGAGCTGGAGGACCATGGCTGAAACATTTGGCCTTCATGTTGACGACCAAGCAATTAAAACGGAGGAAAGTCAAGAAACTAATGACAAAATAATCATCTGTGACAAATTAACGTAATCATTAGACACCGGCATCTTAGGTGAATATTTTTGTCATTTCAGGTTTTTTATAGGTAAATAATTTTACAAATTTCGGTTATTTATTTAGGTGAATCAAAAATCCATTAAAATATCTAGATTCATTGAGAGCAATGGTATTTTTATGTTTCTTTTCATGAATTGTGCTTTTTTCGGTAGATAATTTGTAAACAAATACCGTGACAATAATCTACGTATAAGTTTAAAAAAGAATTAAAGAAAAGAAAATGACAAGTAAGTCCTAAATTTAATCGCTACTCGGAGCGATTTTATTTCAAGCCATAACAACTGCACAGATCAAACATCAACAACTAAGTATATATGTTTCAAAATGTGTATTGACAATTCAATTGTACAATTGTGTATGCGTCAAATAGATCAAAATTACTTGTATTTCAAGTGCAATACAAAGTCTATAAAAACTCTATAAAAGTATATAGAAGAATTAGAAACTATGACCAGAAACATGTGGCACTGCCCAGAATCACTCATCAATGTCTTCATTATTCCGATTATAAAAGTAATTCGTTCACACGATTTTCGAAACAATTTTAAGAACAAAGTTCTTAGTATAACCACTGCATTCAAAAATTTTCAGAATTTTCTCAATTTCATCATGAAATATATTCCAATTGCTGGCTACCGTATATGCTCTACTCAGCATTCCAATAACCAGACCCCGGTGCCACTCTCTTGGACAGTTTGCTTCAAAATTCTATAGCACATTTGTGAACGTTTCTTTTCTAAAGATGCTAATTTTCAAATTATTCGTAATATATATTTTAACATCCAAGAATGCTATACTATTCCCTCCAATATCTACAGTAAATTTTAAATTTTTGTGTTGTCTATTTGAAAATTGGTGAAACCGTTCTACTTTTTTTATATCATCAAAAACGCAAATACAATCATCTACATATCTTGCGTAATAAAGTGGACTGCATTCTTCATTCAACCAATTTTGTTCCATATGTGACAAAAATAGATTTGCGAGTGTAGGAGCAAGGGGGGAACCCATACTTGCACCATCTATCTGCTTAAACATTTGATCATTAAATAAAAATTGACCACTCGTGGCAAACAGGCATAGTTTTTTAAATACATCCCTGCCAAACAAAGGCTTATTAGTTGAATTCTTATCATGGACTAAATTAGCCGCCAGCTCAATTGTTTCAGGTATGTTCGTGAACAGTGATTCAACATCATAACTAATTGAAATATGTTTGTCATGAAAAAGTTCTTGATTTTTATTAATTTCTTCTATCAAGTGAGAGGTGAAATTCAACATATGTTTCGAATTTATATGTGGTTTTATTAGATTATCTAAAAATTTTGCCAAATTGTAACTTGCAGAGCTAATAGTATTTATTATTGGTCTCATAGGTTTGTTATCTTTGTGCACTTTCACAGTACCATAAAGCCTACCGGGCTCACTGCCAGAAGGACTAATAAACTTGTACGTTTTCTCATCAATATATCTACGCAAATACTTATAAATGTAACGATACAATCTGCCTTCCTCGGTTACTGTCGGATGTTTGCGAATGTCATCCTCATCATATTCAATTTTTTGGAATTTAGTTACCTTTTAAAATATCACTCATTTTTTTATTGTACTCAAATGAGTTGACTATCACCAATCCATTCCCCTTATCAAAGGAACACACTTTTATATCCTTGCGTTTCGCCAACTTTTCCAGTACTTTGTGGGTTTCACGATTGTATTTATCATTACATATCTTTTTTCCAGCTTTAAAGAAGTGAGTTGCAGCTTCCTGAATTTCAAGTTTTACCACTGGTGTTAAATTAAATTCATTTTCATTTTTAATGTTAACTGCAATAGCTTTTTCTAATTGGTATTTAATCTTATCATTACAAATATTTTTAGGAATCACACTATGTTTAAGGCCAAACCTTAGTACTTCACGCTCTTTTAGGGTTAATTCATAGTTACTTAGATTAATAAGGCAATCCGGAGATTTGATCCGATTATTTAACCATAACCGTTTTAGTTTATCATTGTGTTTATATTCAACCTCCTTCAACTTAGGTTGAATACTACGTATCACTATCAGTTTCAAGACCACAAGTCTAAACCAGGACAATTGATCCTTAATTTTGCAAGTAATGTCATCAATTTGTTTGGTGTTATGTTTAATCATTTTTTGTACATATTTAATCTGAGCTTCAACCACTAGTCTATCACAATTATCAGCAATCTGCGACAGCGATTTAAGCTTCGGAACTTTGATCGTTAAGAACTTTGGTACAACTTTTAGGAAAATACATTTCTCAAAGTACGCAAGGTCAAGTTGCAATTTTAGCTTTTTCTCAGTCAACTTTTCAACTTTTCGAAAATAACAAGCTCACCAAACAATGAAAGTACGTGGCTGTTTTTGCACTCTTATATAGCCATAGTAGCATACAGTTCAGTATGTTAGAAAACATCGTCACAGTGTTATGTCTTTATTGCAGTAAAACTAATCTCGCTAAAAGACCTCAACGCGTTTCGACATTAACAGAATGTCCTTCTCAAGAGTTCATTACTCATTAAAATTCACAAAATACACTGGACTATGCACAAGAGACCTACATGACAAATAAAAACTTCTGCACTTTAGGCTCCGGCTTGAAAGTGTAGTCCACACAAATACTGAACAGGAAATGACAGCGCGGAACGCCAAACACTTAGAAAATGAATCGTCTTCACACGGAGTGATCACAGTCTGCAATGATAGAAACATGATTGGATCGAAAGTTGCTATTCATCAACAATCAATACATCAGGCCATCCAACGCAATTACCCACTGTCAAACACCCGTAGCATAAAAGAAAATTCACTACGTTTGTCCCTTTTGTTTAATTTAGGTTGCTCACGTTTAATTCTTAGACTCTCAACAATCATTAATTCAAAATCACTGCGACCATTGTAAATCATCAACGTTACTATTACAGCTAGAGCAATAACTCAAATGTTCATTTACAACGATTTTCTCCATGTTTTCCTATGTGAGTACATGTAGATGAGCTAATCAAATAGCAAGTTTTTGTCGTAATGACAGCATTTAGGTGATTTTACAAAATATCCGGAATTTAGGTAAAAATTTCATTTTTGGTGATTCACCTAAATTGTCGCTGTCTAGTAATCATCATCATGGTTAACAACTTAGTATCATTAATATGTTAGTAGTGGGAATTTACTGGGAATAAATTAGGAATGGAATGATTTGCGAGACATTAGACGTCAGATACAGAACAAGCTAAATTCCAGCCGGTCGCGGCCTAGCTTAAATGTGGCAACGTTGTTGCAACTGTCAGACCAACAATGTGACCATATTAGACCTTTCTTCACACCAATTCCGAAAGAAAGAGAACGACATCATCGTAATCAAAAAACATTTACAGTCCGGCAGTCAGAGCGAGTTTCTGCAGGGAACGAGACCGAAAATGAGACTTTCACAGAATGATGTACACCCCTTGCCTGCTACGAATCTGCACGTCTGTCGAGTTCTATCTGGTTCTTCTTGTCAGACACGATCAAAGAAAAACACATGCTAATTCAATGGTACACAGATTACAGATTTTGGTAGATATGAAATTTTATATGTTTTCTCTTGTCAACTGAAAAGTATTAAGTCTAGAGCCATATTACTTCGCATGGAATGTCTTCAGGTACTTTCCTACGATGTGCATGTGTTATTATCATGCTTCAGAGCGGCGAAGTATGCGGGAATGTCGTTCAATGTGGATAAAGTGGACCAAAATGTTGGTGTTTGCCGACAGTAGGAGGCTTGCCGAATCTGAATTCTTCATAGACAGGAGTGCATGAAAATGATAAAAAATGACCTGAAGACATTCCATGCCAAAAATTATGATTCTGGGCTTAGTAGTTTTCGCTTAATCAGAGAAAACACAGAAAATTTCATTTCAGGCAAAAAACTGCAATCTGCGTCCCATTGGATTTACATGTGTTTTCTTTGATCCTGTCTGACAAGAAGAGGAACTCACTAGGACTCGGCAGACGCGCGAATTCGTAGTAGGTATAGGGTGTACAGCATTCTGTGAAAGTCTGACTTTCGGCCTCGTTCCCTGCAGAAACTCGTTCTGGCTGCTGGACTAGATTTCCTTTCTCCTAACCATGGACTACTGATTTATCTGAATTTTTATTTGGCCATTTCGGCTAAGTCATAAGCAAATACAATCAAAGCTAATAATAGCATAGGCCTAGAGTTAGTGAATACCCAATTAATGAGATGATAGCACATTGTTAATGATTTATCAGCTATTATTAGTTAAAAATTATGACTCTAGACCAGGGGTGCGCAACCTGCGGCCGTAGCAGAGGCAAAGTGCGGCCGTGACAATGAGAAGTAATTGTAAAAGAATATTGCACGTATATTGCAAATATTTCGAGAGTTCAAGGCAATCGAAAAACAATCGTCACTATAGTAGCATCACCTTGAAACTGACGAACACCTTTATGCCCATTCTGCTTGGAAAAATGCGCGCCTGCAGGCGCGATGAAGGCGTTCAGGCAGTTCGATAACTCATGAATATTTTAAGGAAGTTATAGTCATGTGCATTCATGGCTAGAGTCGTCAGCTAAAAGGAAAAAAAGGGACAATTGTAGTTTGCTCGCATTGTTCGCGCGCGTGAGCTTCAAGTCCATGACCTGTGAGATCAGTTTGTGAGATCGGTAGTGTTGTGTGCTTGTGTGGAATAACGGATTGAATCGGAATCGAAAGATGACTGCGCCCTTGAAGAGGAAGTGATTGTTGCCAGAAGAAAAACGCCGATTCAATAAAAGTTGGGAAGTTGAATTTTTTGTCAGTGCGATATCAAATGGACTTGTGAAGTGTCTCATTTGTGAAGAAGTAATTAAGACCTTAAAAAGTGATAATGCAAAACAACACTACCGTCGCCACGAATCTCATTCTATCACAAATCTACAAGGCGAGGAGAGAAAAATCTGCGTAGCAAATCTGATCAAGAAAATACAGCAGCAAACGACAAACGACGCTTGCCCTTACAAAAATATGCCTTCAACTTTTCAAGTGCTAATAACACCTTAAGCTTAAAATCTTTTAAAAATGACCGTCGGTCGTATATGGGTTAACTTACTAACATTATTTGCGAAGTAGGCCTTTATGCGATTTTCATTGCGCCATTCATTAGGGAAAGCTCTTTTGATTGGTGGAAATAAAAGGATTGGTTATTGACCTATTTGTTTGCTCACATATTAAGTGCGGCCGTGATTCTTTCGGCCTTCGAAATGGCGGCCGAATAATGTAAAAGGTTGCGCAACCCTCTTCTAGACTTATCGGCAAAGCAAGAAAAAGTAACTCCCCTTGGTTTTTCGGTCGAAATTCTATCAAATCAATCAAGTTACAAAGCAGACTGCTGCTTCGGCGTCACGCGCTTTCAATGGTCGATGGAATTAGTTGGATAATTGGTGGTAACTGGGTCCACCTTGTTCTATCTACCATGGAAGGCGTGGGACGCCGAAGCACCACTCTGCTTTGTAACTTGATTAACTTGATAGAATCTCGACCGAAAAACCAACGGAAGTTACTTTTTTCTTGCCTTGCCAATATCAATATGATCTCCCGTCGTTTGGTCAGGTACGCTCTAGACATAGCACTTTTCAGTTGCTAAGAGAAGACAGAAAATTTCGTTTTTCCCAAAAACGTCAATCTGCGTCCCATTGGATTACAAGTGTTTTCCTTTGATCGTGTCTGACAAGAAGAGGAACCAGATAGAACTCGTCAGACGTGCAGATTCGTTGTGGCATTTGTCGTACATCATTCTGTGAAAGTCTCGTCTTTGGTCTTGTTTCCTGCAGAAACTCCTTCTGGCTACCTTGCTTAGAGAGGACATGAGATATCTGCGAGTATTCTCCGTCTTGAGAGATGAATTTCATTGAGTCTCGTAAATCGTTCGAAACTGCAATAAAATCACACTCCATCCCAAAACCCTTATCATTTTTCAATTTATCATTTGAATGGTCAATGATCATGACAAAGCCATTTTTGAATTTGCAAAAATTGCGTTTCATTCGTAATCGAGATAGGAAATCAGCTTTTCTTTCATTGTATTGTGGTTTATTTGAGTCTGTCCCAAATGTAAATTCGTCAAAAAATTCGCAAAATATTGATGAAATTTGCCGAATTAGGTCTATTACTTGCGCTGTTGAGCGACAAGTGCAAGATTTTGTGACTACGATGAATGTGCAAATGTAACTCAATGCTTAGGATTACGATGAATTGCGATCATTTTTACAATTTATATCATTTCAATAAAACTATCAATACTGACTATCTATACTATCTATACTGGTCTCCATGGGGTTGACAAGGTGATTACTAAGTGTCTATTTATATGTGAGTTCCTAATCAATCGAGCCTGAAACTTTGACCAAGGAGATCACTTGTTAAGCGGCCTTGTACGATCTCGTACACTTAAGGGTGAAGTCCAGCCCGTATAGCGCTATGTTATGGACCCCGGGAAGGTCCGCCCGGCACGCAATCAGATCCGTCAAGTCTTTGTGCTTAAAGACCTTCATGCATTCATGCATTTGTCGAGGATCACAAGTCAAAGGACCATTAGGGGTAAGGTCCAGCCCCGCTTTAGAAGCGCTGATTGAAAAATGGACTAATGGCAAGGTCCTCCACACCGATCTCGTCAAGTTTGGCTCTAAAATGTAGTCCTAGGATAGTCAAAAGTTAGACGCGCCTTGAACGTTTACTGTCTGCCGGTGGGAACGCACCATCTGTCCTCTTAAGGGCAAACCTTAAATCTTATTAAATGTAAGTTTATTAGTATTATGAAACATTTAGACGTCGTTATGGGAATGTCCCAGCTTCAAATGTCTAGGATTTTTTTGGTAAACATAGTTGCTTCAATCCGACCAGCAACGTCGTCTCTCACTGATATGTAATCATCGGATCCATGAATAGTTGTAGAAATGATATTGTGAAGTGTTTCTTGTGAATAAGTAGTCCTGAAAAGCCTGAACGTTTTTAATAGCACGAGTATGGTTAGCAATTTTAAATAAGACTTTCTATTTTCCAGAAAGATAATTCATACATCTAATTATCAATTTTTTGAAAACAATGACAAAGAAGACAATTAAAGAAGAAGTCGCAAAATCCAATTGTAATCCAAAAATAAAACTCCAACTGTAAAATTGTGAAATCCTTTATATGTAGACAAACCAGAGTACCTCGTGCTCAGGATTGTTGGCAATGTGTTATGAAGATCTATCATGCGAGACAGGAGAACGATTCCTTAAATCTGTGGTCATAAGTTCAACTTTCACAACTTTCATGCAGTGTACAACCATTTTTATTGGTTCATTTTCCCGATTCAAACAAGTGAAATTTCTCAAGTGGATCTAACTCTGTGTGAGAACTTCATAAAGTTATTCGGCATGTACGAAGAGGATCATGCATCAGAGGTTGTCCCAAAACAAAAGCAGCGAAGTCCTGAACTAGATGCACTATCAGAATCCACTCTGATGCCACCGCGGCTATCTTACGACCTCTCTAGACTTCGATGGCATAGATTTCAGATCTGAGTGACCGCTAGAAAAGTTCACTTCATACAGATATTTTACGAGTCAGCAACGGCCCTTACCAGAGTAACATTGGAAAATGCAGCTTTATAGCAGCAAATGCATGATAATGGAATTTTTCAATTCAACAGCGGCAACTGTTGTTCATTTATATGAGAGGCAAAGCTTCCTTTTAGAGAATATTTTGACTAAACTCCGTCCAATTTCAATTGTTCGTTTACACACATCTGTAGTATATTTAAAGAGATGCTGGTTTAGTAGAAAGATAAATGAGCCTTCATTAATTTACCTGAGATGGATATCATGCATATGTGATAACTCTCCTCGCATTTGAAAACGTTGAACATGAGAATGCAGCAATTCTCTATCCAAGCAGATCCCTCTTCTTCGACATAAACCAGGAAATGTTAGTACTATTGCGTCATTCTATTTATTTCTGTATTAGAAACACCGTCTGGTTGTTCCCATTCTACATGCATCTCTTTGTTTCCGCGAGATACTGCGCCTCACAGCAGATGTCAGAGGAAAATGTATCATGTTAATGCGAACTGTCTCAGGTTTTCTGTAGAAGAAGATTTTCGTTCCTACTAGTTCACGAAATTTACTAGAAATAGAAGTCAACCGCTGTCAGCGCTTCGTGCCAATGACCCCTCAGATGGGTGATTTGAAATTCATTCTCAGTATTTATTCTACTCTACCAAGAGATCGGTCATTCTTTCATGTGGCCACGAATCAATTAAATATTCCCGAGAAGAAAATCGCATCTGACAAAGATATCTTGGTAATGACTACATGGCTATAACGGACAGAAATGTCACGCCCTTGAAGATTGATCGCACAAATTACGCACCGGAACTCCTTGAAATTGCCATATTGATAATTCAGATTCCCAAATTAATTTTCCTCAAGATAGAAAGCCAATCAACGTACCCTGCAGCTTAAAATAAAGATAAAATAGATAAATGAACCTTGCTTACACTCGGAAGCACATTAGGCACGGAGCCTTTCTTCCATGTGGTCGCGATGTTATTTATCCCACTCTCATTCTTTTTGTGCTGAGTGTCTAGCAAGAATGCAGACTGTACCTATTTTAAAAGTGTTAGGTTTGACCCCAAGATTTGAGCCAAGGTCTCGCGGACGCAGAGCGAACACTGTACCACTGCGCCGGTGGTACAACCAATTTTGAAATTTTGCCGAATTCTAGCTGTATAGTAATAAAATGTGAAGCTATTTGAGAGGACAAAAACAGGGTCATGTGATTGAACTTGGCAAAGAATGCAACTGTAATATACGTATTTGAATGTGGAAGATTTTCTTTCAAAAGTAGCCAGTTGAACAGAGTGGCTTTTCAATTGACCGGTGCTGGAAGTCAATTCTTTCGAGAACTTAGATAGATTCATTTTCTTTGTACAGCATTTCATTTTTTAAAGGCTACTGATAATGCAGCATTGAGTAGAAATTTTATTAATTTTAATTTACTTCCGTAATACACTGCACAACAGCATAGCGCAAAAAAGATTTCAGTCAAGTGATAGTAGTGTACGCTTAGCTCTCGCGCGTCATGTGAACCTAGCTTTCACTGATAGCCTACCAAAGATATTTAATATCATAAAGGGCTAGATAGGAAATAGACGTGTTTTTACCTTGTGTGCAACGAAACCAGTGAAAATCAGCTGATAATGCGTGAATTTGAAAATATTTGTAAGCGAGAAACAAATATTCCTTTTCATTGCCTCTTTTTAGTAATTGCAGAACTAAAACGCATTTTAATAATAAATCAAGACATTTTTTATACCGTATGCAACAAGCGTCCAAATTGCAACAAATAAGCTACTCTACTTTTTCAGATGTTTTGCAAAACGCAGTTGTAAATAAGAGCATCCTGTTGATACAATTCTTTCAATTAGACTTCATTGCATCATTTTATGTCAGTTGATTATTAAATCTGAAGAGCATATATAACATATGTTATATAGAAATAGCACAAATGAAAACCAATTGTTTAATTCTTAGATAAAAGCAGAATGAAGTTCACTTACAATTCACCAAATACATGACTAAGTGACTTTTTCTGAACAGAAAAATGAACCGCGTCTTGCAGATTGTTTCTTTGTAATAAGTACGAAGCCTGGCTATGGTTGTACATGTATATCGCAGCTGTGCGAACCGTTGCCCGGCCACACCAAACGCAATTGCCAAGCTTGGCAATAATCTAACGTGTAAATGTAATTTTGCGGTAAGAAATTACTTGATACAACAGAAAAAATACATATGAATTATCAAAAAATTTGATAAATTATGTTGCCTTGAGCAAATAAAAACAAACAGCATATATTACGTACCGGTATGTTATACAATGCACATTGACAACATCTTTGACACTGACAGACATCCGATGATTGATTCCACTTGGACCTAAAATGTCCTCTGTTAATTATTTGTAATACATAGATCCATGTTGTATTTTCAGCCTGGTGAATAACTCGAAGAGCGTTGCTGACGTGGCTGAGCTTTATTAATAGCCAATTCATCAGTGTAATATTGGGATTCTCACTGAATTTGTTAATAGTCATGAATTCAACAGAGGGAGTTGAGTGTTCATCAACACCCCATCAGTCTTCATCTGAATATTTTGTCTTCCAAATTGATAGTACTGCATTAAATTGCTGTATTACCGCTCTCATCTTTAACAATTTTTTTCAAAGAAACTACTGAACGAATATTCTTGAAACTTATCATATAATATCAGTAAATTATGCTTTACATCATGTGCCATTTCCAAGGCTTTTTGTCGCATTGCACGCCGTACAGCCGATAAAACAGTAATTTCGCCCCATTGCCGTAATGCTTTTTTTGCCACGATAAGGACCGTACTAAAATGGGTTCAAATTTAGGCATCTATTTCTCATCTAGCCCTTTTAAACAATTAAATATCTTTGTAGCCTTCAAATAAAAATATCGACGAGATTTTTGAAATCTTCTTTCACGAAATCAGCTGGATAAAGCATGTCCACTGCTATTTCACGATTTTCTTTCTACATTTTATCCTCAAAATGTTTGTGAATGTTATTTTGGAGCAAGAGATGTCAGAGATATTATTTCTTGTACAATGAACGTATTTCTCTTCAGACTTCTTTATCAACCTGTTACTACGCCGTGCGGCCACTCATTCTGTCGACAATGCCTGGCTCGTTGTTTGGACTATAATCCGGAATGTCCACTATGCAAACAATCTCTTGTTAAGGTAAGTTCGTGAATTTTCATCTCGGGTGAGAGCAAAGAGTAGAAAATTGAAAAGCGATGCGAAAACGAAAGTCACAATTAGTCAAACTGCTGTGTAATTGCTGTGAAAAAATAGATGCTCTAATATCACAATGTCTCATTGCTAAACACTTTAATTTACGTTAATAAACTTGATTCTCCGTGAAAGTTACGTTGCCTCGGAGAGACTGATTATTAATTTCATAGAGATTTGTTATTGTCTGCTTACCTTGCAGAGATCTGATGTCCTCATGATGTCAACACGGTTTAGAATGTATTATGAACAGGCGTACAGAAGGATAGCCAGAAAGATATTTGATCCCTTTATCAATACATCTTAACCTGAACATTTTGCTGACACTTCAGTATCACCTATCTGGACCAGGTCATCAAGTTAGTCTATACTTATTCAGAACAATGGAGATTAAATCAAGCTAGTTGCGAGAAATATTTCGTGCCGTAAGTTCATATTCATATATTCAAGTTTTACAAAACTATGCACCTAGCATGAAAGAAAACAATATTATACAGTCGCACTTCTACATAGTGAATCTCAAGGGACTAAATAAACAGATTCACTATGAGGAGAGTTCACTAGAAAAAGGTTTTCTGAAATTTGATGTAATATTGCTTTTAAATCATGCACATAAAGTCAAAACAATCATACATAACAAAAACTAATACATGTATTTAGAAAGCAAATTTTACAGGGGTGGGCCTAATTACCAGTGATACTGTATTGTCACAATGTCATATTAAATGATAATGCAAACTCAAGATGCAAAATGTAACTACTATAAAATAATCAGTACTGTATACAGTATGAGCTACATGTATCATTAATTATGAACGATGGAAATATCTGTCAATGCGAATCTGTACAGTACGTCGCTCGTCAACAGAAGCAATCATGTTTTCTACTCGATAAAAAGCTTATTGATAAAGTTGGCGACTTTTCCTTTCAAGGAATTCCCTGATCTGACTCAACAGTCGGTACGCTTGAAAACACAAAAAAAGTACTTAAAGCGCACGTAAACTTGAAACTATTGGCTGCATTATCAACTGATTTGTGTCTAAATTTAGATTGCAGACTCATAGACTTAGATATCTTAGGAAACTTTTGAGTAATAAATGTCATCGAACTACTCGCCTCACTAAAAGAAGTACACGTACATGGGATGCGCATTAATTGCGAAGTGTAATTAAAGATCACTTGATGTAAAATGTTCATTATGTAGAGGTTCACTATTTAGAGATATGTAACAAATGCAATGTATACGGTTTTTGATGGGATCACTAAATTCTCACTTGATTACTTGATTAATTCACTTTGTAGAGGTTCACTATACAGAGGTTCGACTGTATCAAAAATATCACCGGAAGTAGAAATATGGCATCAAAAATAAAAAGCAAGAGGAAAAATATAAGTTACATCATACATGTATGTTCGCAAGGAATGAATCACTTGAAGGTTTTGCAAAGGAATGGATATACAGTGCGCGACAAAATGTTGGAATATTGTAGATTTTGAGTGAAATAAATAACTTAGAAATTTATTTTCAAAAATTATTGTAATTTCGAGCGTATTATCCCATGAGATCGAATTGATAAATCAAAACAACAACATATTTCCATATAACCATGTATTTGCATACAAAACTTCAGTATTTTGTGTGATGACCCTTTGCGTCCAACAAAGCAGTGACTAGCTACGGAGCATAGAAAGCACAAGTTTTTGACACATTTCCTGAACTTCTCTGTCACGATGACATGATTTCCTGTTTCGTGAAAGCATCTCTTGCGCGAATTTTTGCTTTGATGATGATGGCCCATAAATTCTCAATTGGGCTCATGTCTGGAGAAGCTGTGGCCATGGAGGCACCCGAATTTCGGAATTTTCAAGGAAATCCATTGTTTGCCTACTGACTGGCAAGGTGCGTTATCTTGTTGGAAAATTGCTTCATTTGACGGATACCAGTCTTCGATTTGTGGAATAACACGCCTGGGTAATATTTCAGTGGTATATTTCTCACTGTTGAGCGTTTCCTCGATAACAAATGCTCGACCAGCCTCGTGAATTGAAAAGCAGGCCCATATCATGACACTTACCGGATGTTTGACAGTGTTCTCATAATGCTGCTTTGTTAGTAGATGACCGTCCACTACTCGTACAAACTTTGGGCAATTGTCGCGTACTTCTATTTTGGTTTCATCGCTGAAAATGACTTTGGACCATTCCTCCACAATCCATTCACAGTGTTGCCTGGCTCAACATAGCCTCTTTGTAACATGAACAGGGGTCAGAAGAGGTTGCTTGTGAGGCTTGATACAAGAAGCGCCTGCTCGATTCAGACCTCGTTAGATGGTCCGCAGAGACACAGTAGCTCCCATTTGTTCTTTGATGGTATTAGCGGTAGTTCTTGGTTGTTTGACCACCAGTTGTCGCATATGTCGAAGATCTCGGTTGTCGAATGCCTCCGGCCTACCACATCTGCTGTAGTCGTGATGATGGTGTCCACGGTCTTTGAACTGCTTTTTTCACCTGAAAAAAATAAAAAGAATGTAAAATCTAATAACTCTAATACGCATTAAATCATTATATCTTACCTTGCTAACCATTGATTGAGCAACTTTGAGATCAGATGCAATCTGAACCTGTCTTTGAGGTGCTCTGGTGAAGGGTTACAGTTTCAATCTCGTTTCGTTAGAGCTCATGATTATCAACATACACAAATAACGATGAAAAATAGGTATGCATTCACCCTTAAAGCTCTATCAATGCACACATGATCTCACGAAAGCGATAAGAGCTGAATTTGAAATTTGAAAACAATTACGATGTCAGATGATTGAATTCAGCATAGATATTCCAACATATTGTCGCGCACTGTAAAGCCTGAGGAACAAAGGATAAATTTAAATTAATCAAATAGAAATCAATGATAAGAAAACGAAATCAATAGGGAAAGGGATGAAAATAATTAAACGAAAGTATTGCTTTTTCTTTAGAATTTTGGAGTTTTATAGTTTTTGCGTGAATTTGAAGATTATTTGAGTCCTTAAAAGGACATGCGTTCCTTGCGTTTTAAAAGAGGTCATTGGCTGGTAACTTGGATAGGTAACTTGGATTACATATCATTAAATTGATCAGATATCATATTTAATGCATATAAGTTCATCTTTTCTTCTCGTTTGACCCTTAGTAAAAATTATTAGCAACAATGAATTAATTCATATTAATTTCAAAAAGGTTTTATTCATTCCTTCATGCAATTTTCACTTACGCGGATCAAATGAATGTTGTCTTAAATAATCGCATATGTTCAGAACTCATGCGATTTGTTCTACGAAGATGAATTCTGCATTTGTAAGACCAAAACCGTATTAGAATCTCTGCATCACATTTGAGTTGCATCAGACAGTTTATTCCGACTGTAAGCATTGTTGAGCAGTCTCCAGATAATTTCTCAATCAATTGCGCTCCTACTTCGCCAGGAAGTCGACTTGTAGACATGACACATAAGCGTCGTGCTGTTGGCGGAGGTGATGTTGTTGCATGTCAGTCCTCACAGGAGTTACGTCTCCTGCCATTACGTCAGAAGTCTGCAACTGTTCGCTCCAGGCATCGCAATCATACAGTGTGGGATGTCATCATTATTCCAGTTATCCAATCTCAAATGATTTGTAGCGCTCAGTACAGATGTAATAAAAACACATTATCACTCCAATGTTTTATAGTCCCCACGAGAATGAATTTACCGTCCACACAGGTGAACTGGGCAGCGTCAATCACTAAAAAATGACATGGATATTTTTGGCATGGCTTCAAGGTTGTATCGTGTCTCTTGGGGGACGGGGTACCAAGATTGGAAAAATTGACCATAAGAAGTTATTTCTGTACTTAGTGTGAACCTTATAATGTTAAAGCTCTGTTAAAAAGGTTGTGGAATGCTGGAAATGAGGGGCATTATCAACTTGCTCAATGTCAACCCTTACAAAGTTTTATTAAGCTTTATTTGTTGTATAACTGCTGATGTTATGACGCCAGTTTGTTGGACTGATTGAAACAAAGGCGCAATTTTCACAACCAATGTCAAAGTTTCACGAAGTTTGACAAATATTTTTCTTGTTTCATTGAAGTGCCTTTCCCTTTGTTTCCATCCCCAGTAATGAATTTATTGAACAGCAACAAGTGAAACCTTTGGACGTCTTCGCAAGACCGCAAAAACCTTGTGAACAAGCTTCGATTGAATAGGACCAAAAAGAGGGAAACTGAAGGGGGTGGAGGGGCACAGACGAGTTGACTGTGCAGTTGACGCCCTGAGTGTAGAAAGGTGAATCAACCTGACAGCTAATCATAATCACACTCGAATTATCTTAACAACGACTCTTCTCACAACATTCTAGCCACTCGCTCGTGGGGTGAAAATCAGATGTAGGCCATATGCATGGTAAAACATGCTCCACACACATTACTTCTTATCAAACGTTTTTATGATAAATAAACGAACTGAACACTGAATATTAACATGCATTTCTTTATAATGATACGTAAACAGGACATGCGGCTACTGTGCGCCTGAAAGTAGCCTTCATGCAGGTCTATGTGTAGTTAAATGCATCGTAAGCTTACTGCTTAGTAAGCAATTCAACAAAATGTTAGATAACATAGATAACAAAGCTTGAGATATTTTCAAAAATCTTTAAGAAACTTTATGTATGATAAGTTCACCAATCTTAGGGGTCTCCAAGATTAGACACAAGACGAAGAGTAGTCCCAACCATGATGTCTTTAACATTCTGTGAAACTGATTAGCTTTGATTGGCGGGTTTTTTCTAATGTCTCACAAGTTGTATTCTCAAGAAATGTCTCATGAAATGTATAGTTCTCACAAGAAGTCACCATGCTCACAAATACTTGATGTAACACAATATCAAAAGGTATAAGGAATAAAACTGCGCGCACGGAAATTCAGTCATTGCCACCAATGCAGCAGTCGTTCATTTATCAGAGTGGTAACGCTGCCTGGAATTTCACAAAACACAATTTCGCACTAATGGAAACTTCATTATCTCTTTCTGTGCAAGCAGTGTGGTAGCGCTGTAGAAAATGAAATACCAGTGGCATAACGGCGTTTCCCCGCGCTATCCTACGACTACAACACTAATTGCTAGGCACTTTTGGTCGTGTTTCGACCCTTAACCGGAGCACTTTTTGTTTAGCAAATGTTGTGTTTAAATGATTAGAAAAAACCGTACTGAAATAGATTATCCTAACCTAATATTGTATTGATGATTTCTACTTGCCGTCTACACTATCCAATTAATATCGTGATTTATGCCTATGGTGATAGTACAAATAGTTTCAGAAATTGTGTGTTTAGACAATGTCATCGACGTGCTTTCTGTGATAGAAAATAAACATTTTTGACTGTTGACACTGGAACGCATGGTCCCACACGTAGTGACTAATGGACGTTATTGCTGAAAACTGAAGTGATAAGAGTCTGCCGATTCATATCTCAATCAACACAGTTTTGGCCTCATGATTTCACGTTTGCAAGTTTGCCCGCTTTCATCCGCTTATGTCACCTCTCATTACTAGACAGAATCATCGATTGTCTAGACATCTTGCTACAAAGATGATATTACGGTTTGAAATTAGCAAGTTAGCAAAATTTCGACGGGCATTCATTAAATATCACTTTTAACTATATTGACAAATCGCCTAAGTTAGTGCGCCTGCAATACAGTTATACAGCTACGACATATGTACGACATTCCAAAATATAGCACTAGGCGAAGCTGAACGCTATATCTTTGAATGGAGTACGGATGGAGTAGTTGTATAACTATTGTCGAACGCGCTATGGTCATCTAATAGATTTAGATATCGACATCTATCTTTGCCTGCCGATCCATGGACTCCTAGATGTATATATCCTATTATATATCCAGTAAAAAGACAATAGATATATCACAGTAGTGCAATACAATATCTAGGAGTCCATGGCCGATCTCAAATGGACTACCAGATATCACTGTGGCCCCTCTATTATGTCTATGTTAATTTCAGTAGCGCAGAAATGGATCTAAAGACTTTCTGTTATTTCAACACAATTGTCAAAGAAAGACTTCGAAAGCATTATTGAGTAAAATATATTAAATAATAATAACTAAACAAGTCTTGGGTTGAAAGACTTGTTTAGTTATTATTATTTAATATATTTTACTCAATAATGGATCTAAAGATGGACATCTAGATATAGCATCACGCCTATGTAGATGTCCATGATCTATAGAGTTACGCCGTGAATTATTAGGTTGTTAAATATAGTCGTTTCCTATTTCCGTTCTATATACCGTCCTATGTTACTTCAAGAGAGAACTTTCAATGTGTTTCATCGTTCATTATCGCAAAATATGGCGCTTTTTCATTACTATGATCAACATAGACAAGCGTTCCATAATAATTGATAAATGTTGCTTTTTTGCAAACACAGTGTAAATAGAAGAATTGAATACTGAGTTGCATCCTCAGGTGTAAAATGGATAATTGGCAGGCTTGCCGTTGGGATTGGGCTACCAAAAATCCACCCCAATCCCAATAAATCCCAATAGATCCCAATAAGCCCTCTCTCAACAAAATATACGTGTAATCGTTGACATTAGTCAGTGCGTTACAAATGTTTTCGGGTTGTACTGAGCAGTTCATCTTGCTGTGTCTTCAGTCTGACCTTGCCTCTCTCGAATTCGAGCATTGAGAGCATTTAGTGTGATCTACACAAATTGACACAGTCAGCCTCAACCCGACTCTAGGGCTTTAACTTCCCTTAAGCCACTAAAAAGATTCGAAGGCTTTCTTGTGCCTCGACTCGTGCTTTGCGCGTGCGTGTGAACCACTGATTGAAACGGGTAATGGTAAGGCACTGTAACAGTGTCACACTGCGCAGGAACAATGGCCTCAAAAAGATACCGTGTGGCGACTTGTTTATTAACACCTCATTATCCGATGTAGGCTTAATTAATACCAAGTGTGTTTGTTGCTCGTACATACATATCAGCAATACACGTAGGCCCCTATAAGCTCTTATGTGAAGGCAGTCTCGGTGCAAAATTTAGCAATACAGTAGACCTATTATGCATAATTGTGTAAAATCATTTAAATCCCCTATTACTATTAAGGCCAATATAGTCCTAGGCCTACTTGGTCCTACGTACGTCCGTGGCCTTCGTCAATTCAAAAAGAATCACACATAGTAGGCGTAAGCGGTAAGCCCCGATGTAGCTTGGGGTGAACTTGCGTACGTTTTAAGCTCTAAAGCTGGCTATTGGATTGGGCTGGAAATTCATCCCAACGGCAAGTCTGATAATTGGATGTTATAATAAATAAAAATGTTATAGGATTAATTATTCTGCCCCAATATTATTCCTGCTCTGTCTGTTTCCATTTTTCAACTGAGGATGTGGCTGAGTATTTAATTCTTCTATTTGCATGATATTGACGTTAGCTTGAAAGGATTTCGTCTTTGTCTTGACTTCACTTTGCTCTCTTTGACATTTCAGTATTTAGAAGAGCGCCGAGAAGGAGAAACAGAGGTGATGTCGAAGATCATGAACAGATGTTGGCCACAGGATGTCGAAAATCGGAGGAAAATCTTTGACGAAGAAATGATGAAGTTTGAGAGGTTAGTAGACAAATACAAATATTTCGGCAGTCGGCCTGTTGGGGAAGTAGTACCATCACAGAATTGAAGTCAGCCTCGCTCTCGTTTCCATGTTCTATCAGTAACCAAGGAAAAATGAGAGTTAAATGTTCTACTTCATCAATGGCGATCACAAACATCGAACAGCACAAGCTGCAGGGTTAGTGAAATTTCGACAAATGGACAGTATAGAAAGGAATAAACATGTCAACTGGAATTTGCTGTTCGAATCATGAACAGAAAATGAGAATTACAGGGAGAAATTCGAGGAAAGTCATTAATACAGCCCAACTGCTGGGAAAGATGCCGCCGATCTCACTTGAAGGCCTGCTGACCACAGTCTTCTATTCTATTCTACCTTGCGAGACCTGCTGACCACAACCTTGTGAGACTGGCTGCGTAGTGGGAAGGTACCGCCACTCTCACTTGAAGGCCTGCTGACCTCAATCCTGTGAGACTGGCCGCGTAGTGGGAAGGTACCGCCACTCTCACTTGAAGGCCTGCTGACCACAACCTTGTGAGACTGGCCGCGTAGTGGGAAGGTACCGCCGCTCTCACTTGAAGGCCTGCTGACCACAACCTTGTGAGACCGCGTTGCTTGATCTTTTGTGTGTCAAATTGATTACTGAAATACAGGTGGTTGGACCCTCTTTTGGTTCACTAACCTATCCACCCGGTTTTTTTCTGAATTCTCGTCAATATTGTCATTTTTAGTCACATGCTCTTTCATGCTTGTTTTGGCAAAATCTGCAACATTTTTATTGTCTGTTAATCTCATGAAAATTACATAATCCGCTGCGAATTGCGATCCTGATGTAACAAAGACGACAACATACAACAAAGAATATCATGTGCTTCAAAACCCCTTTCCTCTCCAACAGTATTGATCGGAAAATCAAACATTTTCAAAAAGATGACATTGACATTCGATCGTAAAATATATTTGTACCTCATAAAACGTGCACTCTAAGAAACGCTCTGTCAAAAAGAAAACATGTGCCCCCTTGCAATATGTCCTCATGTACATTGAAAATTGAATTATGCAATATGAAGAACGTTGTATATGAAGTTAAATGTCTTCATTGCAACGATGTATACATTGGGAGCGCCATCCAACCCCTCCATACCAGAATCAAAGATCATCTGACGCAAAATACCTCGTCAATCTTCAAACATTTCCAAATATGCAATGCAGAACAACGAATTTCAGTTTCAATTATCACTGGTGACAGAGACAATGCAAATTTGAGACTGAAAGAGTCAATGATAATACAATATATACAATGATATACGCCAGCCTACCATTAACTCAAAGGAAGAAACTGACGACTATCGATTCTTTACTTTTCCGTGATTTTTCTAAACTCACAACATCACTTCGGGTGGGTCCTATTGTTGCCGCCAGCGGTTTTTATAGCATTTTTCTCATTTAATTTTGTCCTATAAGTTGGATACATCTCTGAATAACCACTCTTCTTAGTAGTTTGCTAAAGAATACATGGTTAGCTGACCTGATACTGAGATTCAGCTATCATGCCTGCGGTGGGAACCGCCTTTGCAGTGCCATGATCCCTACATGAATTGCCAAATTTACCATAGACGTTTTAGAATGCTTTGAAAATCATGCGAACCAGGGTTGGGCGCGAATATTCGAATCCGCCTGAACGAATCCAATTGAATCGCACGAATCTTGGATTCTACGAGTATAAGTGAATTAAAATAATAATATTTCTCTATTCATTAGACCTTTATTTCATCTAAAGAACGTTCGGTTTCTCCCATTTCATGTGAAGCCCTTGATTATTCCAAAGGCAATGTCTATTGGATGTTCTTTACTCGTGAAATGAATTGCCTGGTTGAGTGTGTCAAGTCTGCAAGCACTTTTCATACAATACTCGCATCGGTATGCTAAGTATGAAGGAACCAAGTTCAACACAGACTTGTTGTTGCAGCATTAAACCTTATCACGCAATGTTTGCATATGCATTCTTTGAATGTAACAATGAATAAAAAAATACTCTAATATCGCGCTAGTCTAGAAAAGTGTTTGCAGTTCAGTCAGGGATGCGGAGTCGGAGTCCTATCAAATGATAGGCCTCCGACTCCGGCCTATAACTAGACCCGAAATATAATACAAGCAAATTATTTATCCTCGTACATAGTTGTCACTAACTTGATATCAACTTTCTCCGTCAAATAAAAGTACAGAGACAGCAGTGCATGCAAAGCTTGTAATAATTGAGGGAATGAACCGTGATAGTGGAAAAGGGATTGTCTTTTCACTCGGCGATTTAGTAGAGAAGACAAGCCTTCCTAGCCACACATCACCTCTTACACTCACGTTAATGTTGTGTGATGGCTCCTCCAAAGAGCATATTAAAATCGAAAGTGTACTCATATTTTTGAGAAGGATGGGGATTTTGTTGCCTGGTAGAGACTGGAGAAAAACCGTATGAAGCACACATCAAGAAGGTGTGAGTAGCCGAGTCGCATGCATCCAGCTGAAAACGATATTTGATGAACTTTCATCGAAAATGATTGATAACTGATACAGGAATGATCACTAAAAATAGGTTCAGGTAAGCCTATAATGATCTATGATGTAGTTTGCGAGTTAATTTTTCAAAAAACTAGGCTTTATATATTGGCCACCGGGAGTCGGAGTCCTATCAACCCCCGGAGTGGGAGTCGGAGTCCTATCAAAATGATAGGACTCCGCATCCGTGGGACCAGTTGACCAGTTGTCCGAGCGAACAGGCATTTTCTAAGGTTGGTCAAGTTTTCAACGAGAAACACATGACTTTGAATCATACCAATTCCTCAGAAATTTTGTGTTTGAACGCCAACAACAAGGACTTTATCCAACTTTAAAAATATCCCTTTGTCTTCAAAAATATCTGCGCTAACAATTTGTTAGAATGATTGTAATTTATTTAATTTGCAATATTTGATAATATCTCTATGTTAGATTTTCTTGTGAGTCTCAACTGTAGTTTTTTCATATTTGTTTGGACATTCAGTAGTTGAGAGGTCATCACCATATTATGACGTGTGCAACCATGCAAAATACAAATTTCATAATTTTTTATTTAACAGTAAATATGTCGTAAAATCTAGTCACTGCACCACTGCACCTTAATTAAATTTGTCAAAGTTAAATATCTAACTTATCCTACAGATTGCAAGTTTATAGATATTGTCTGTCACAGTATTGAAGCCCACGCGAGAGTTAAAGTACTTGTGTGTATGGTTACATCAAAAATTAAGTTTCGATCAGCGATTGACGATCTTGAATAGCGATTATCTGATTCAGGCACTGATCAGCTTCCGTTCGACTTGACCACCTCTGCCTAATTCATTACCAAAATAAAAAAACCTTTACTCTGTCTGTTGTTACTTTCGTTATTATTTGAACCTGCCCCTATAGAAACGCAAAGGCGTGAAACGTCGGGCCTGCACATATTGTTTTCAATACGACTGATCTTGGCCATAAACTTGTCTTTACCAAGATGACAACTTGTTTTTTCCGATAACGGCAACCACCATGAATAGACATTTAATAATGAGTTATGTGTTTGAGATGGCCTACACGAACTATATAGAATTCCACAATAGATTAACAGAAAATGAAGTCGGCGGTTAAGTTTTCATTGCACAATATACGCATGGATCACACGTAGGAGGTAATCTTAACACTATAGAAAACTCTGTCTTTATGTTGTAATGTTAAGAAAGTAGTGTGTCAGTGACCAATCAGTATTTCAAGTAAATAAGTATCGCTAATAATTATCACATTAAAACGCAGTGATATTCATTATTATGCAATATTATATGTAATACTACATGTATCATATGAAAAAATGAAAAATGAAGCTTTTACGTCACTACTCCCCATACTTGGGGCTTGGACGGTGCTGACATAGTCAAACTTATGGAGCGTTGTAGTACTTTTAGTCCGGATGCCCTTCCTGCCGACTTCCAATGACACCTTCGGGGCTCGACCTCTGGACCAAAAGATCGCTAGGCCAAGCACTTAACCACTGTGCCACGGAGACTACATTGCGGATATATGTAATACGTATATGTATTATAGTAATAATGATAGCATTATTGTGTAGTTTTATGGGATTCGCGCGAATCCACCGAATAGACGAATCCAACGCGCGAATAGACGAATCGTTGAATTGCGGATTCGCGCCCAACATTACGAACTAAGATTTTGTAAGCCTTTGCTGCCTGATGATGGCTGTTGCAGCCGAAATATTGGGTAGAAAGAAATAATAATCAATTCTTGCAGCTTCGGTTCTCATTTCTTTATTAGACTCAACTACGCTGCTGAAACGGAATTTCATTCTACCCCATACAGAGTATTGTTCTTGAAATATGTCTAAGGTATCTGTAACGATTGATCCTCAAAGCGCTTGCCATGTCTCATGCTCTCAGTATGTTTGATGAATAGTCATGAAAGCAATGCAGTTCTTGAGGTCAATCACTCTTCTATAAACCGTCGCAAAGTGTGCCAATGCAGGCGCTGGACGCTGAAGCCTGTCAAAAGAGTATTTTCAACAGAGTTTGATTAAATTGGTTTCATTAAAGAGTCTCAAATATTTCGTTCTCAAGATTTTTTCAGCTTCTGCACGGTTGCTCCTGACTCTGATCAATAGCTATTCGGTGAACAAAATCGATCAGCCGATTTAGCAAAGGAAGAGAGGAAGTAATTCAAAATCCAAGTCATTTTCATGAATGTTGACTTGAAGGGGATAATGACCAGGCCATCTGCTGAGATATCGCATGTAAAGACTTCTTCCTTTTTACCCTCTCCTTCTTCATTCTACTTCTTCCGTGGAGTAATAATTTTGATTTTCTTCCCTCAAGCTTGTAATAAGACAAATTTAGCTCAAAGATTATCTTTGTTGCACCAGTTGACTTTTAATTGAAGGTCGGTGAGAGCTCTAAATGTGCAATTTTATTCAATTTCGCACGTCAAAGAGAGAATTTTGACATTTCCTTGAATTTACATATTCCATGTTTTAAAATAGAAGAAATTAATGTGTCCGAGATCGATTGAAAACCAATGGAAGGGCACAAGAATATTAATTTTATTCTAATTAAGAATACCAGAAGAAAGAACACGCTTATGTTATCTGTCTATTTATGTAAATCTCCTTATGTAATCAAATATGTATATAATTGCATTTTGAGATATTTCTCTAGAAATTAAAATGGTGCAGAATTGATCATATTAATCAATCTCTCATCAGAATTTGAAGCACAGTGTAAGAAGTGTTTTTTATTCTCTAAAGAATATTTGGTAACACCGAAAAATGTAACAAAAATTGTCGAAAAACTGATTTTCTGTTAAAATCAGATTTTAAATTCCACAATTTGACTGATCTCAGCTTTCAGTATAGTATCAATCAACATTTCATATATCGCTATGTAGAGCCAAATGCGATTATTTATTAACCAAAACATTATTTATGGAAAAATATCTGTTTTCGTAATTTAACTAATAAATTGTAAGTATAATTCTTTCACAGAGTTTTTTGATTGCATTGCTTTCATTTATTCGTGGCGAGGACCGACATGATTTCAAGCACAAACTATCTCATTGGTGAATCTTCCGTTCTACCGATGCAAGTTCCGCGCTCTACCTGAATGCATCGAAGTGTTACCTCGTTTATCTCTTCCCAATTTCGCGCACCTGAAATTGATAGCAATTTCTATATGGTTTCTAAGCAGGTCTAGTTGACAGTCTTGGTCATCATTAATCTACCGAGAGCGGTAGACACAGCATCTACTCAAGCCTTTGCGTCACCTCAAAGCGTATGCTGGACAAGAGGAATGGCCTTAATAAATCTCGGCTATAAATCTTCAACTTGAATCCAAATTTAGTTCTGATTTTTCTGCTTTACTCGTCCCCACATTAGACATGAATCCATACCAGCATTTCATGGGTGCAGCAGCCTTCATTCACCGACAGGTCAACAGGAAAGGATAGTAACTTCCTGAGAGAACGGTGGCACCTCCTGAGGCTGGCAGACTCGAACCACGAACCTTGTGCTCCTCCGCACCGAAGTGTGGTCATTTGCCAACTGAGCTATCCTAACACATGACGTTTGTTTAGTTTTCAAGATTCAATGTCTGGCAGCGATCGATATTCGATAGAAATTCACCGTGAAGACCAGAATTTTCATGCCATGCACTCCGAAATCTAAAACACAATTTAAGTGCTTAACCCCGTGCATGTGCACGTAAAAGTAAGGCCTTCTACAGCAACTTCTGTTATTCAATACTAATCAGGTGAGTTTCGGTATCCTCACATGTGGGAGGTGTATCAGGTGAGTTTCGGTATCCTCACATGTGGGAGGTGCATCAGGTGAGTTTCGGTATCCTCACATGTGGGAGGTGCATCAGGTGAGTTTCGGTATCCTCACATGTGGGAGGTGCATCAGGTGAGTTTCGGTATCCTCACATGTGGGAGGTGCATCAGGTGAGTTTCGGTATCCTCACATGTAAGAGATGCATCAGGTGAGTTTCGGTATCCTCACATGTGGGAGGTGCATCAAGTGAGTTTCGGTATCCTCACATGTAAGAGGTGCATCAGGTGAGTTTCGGTATCCTCACATGTGAGAGATGCATCAGGTGAGTTTCGGTATCCTCACATGTAAGAGATGCATCAGGTGAGTTTCGGTATCCTCACATGTGGGAGGTGCATCAGGTGAGTTTCGGTATCCTCACATGTGGGAGGTGCATCAGGTGAGTTTCGGTATCCTCACATGTAAGAGATGCATCAGGTGAGTTTCGGTATCCTCACATGTGAGAGGTGCATCAGGTGAGTTTCGGTATCCTCACATGCAGGAGGTGCTGCATCTCAAACATCAAAGATCATCACTGATGCGCTTGTCTTATCCTGAGTCCTGGTTGCCCTCACTAAGTCTCAGTTCTGGAGGTCGCACACTTCGTGTTCCAGCTGTTCGGTGTTCCTCAAGGGATCATTCCTTTCCACTTCAGAGCCGGCAGTGATCTGCAGCATGAGATGCCCATCTTTGTCTGCACTCTTGCCTATCCCTCCGTTCCTTGTCAACTGCACATCTTCGAGCCGCGCTATCGACTGATGATCCGAAGATGCATGGAATGCAGAACGCCCAAATTCGGAATGACAGTCGGAGTGAACGGACCGCAGCGATTTGTGAACGTGAGTGACTTGGAGCTCATCCTCTCATTTCATTATCACTGACAAGACATTTTATGAAAACTATTTGAAAGTTCATGAACTCTCTGTAGACCGGTTACAGCTATTTTTGGAACGAGCCAAGCACTTCAAATCTTAGCATTCGCCTACAGTAAGTTAAATGACAATTGGCTCAGTGGTCTTAACCTGCTTTTTGAATTCAATATAAAGTCGCCGATCAAATATGCGTTGTAATGCTTATCAGTTTAAAAACTAGCAAGAATAAAGGTATAGAAACATGAAAGCACGGTTTGAAAATCCTGTTTATAAGGTTCCTGCTCAAAATGGTCATAAAACTCGGTTCAGAGGCATTAAAAACCTATGACATGCGCAGTGAGCGCATTAAGTGAGATAACGGATATTCATTAGATGCATGTACTACTTTCAACACACTACTAACAAGTCGCCTAAGCAGTGCGCCTGTAATAATTAATAAATGCTGCTTTTTGCCAACACATTGTAAGTAGAATAATGGAACTGCATTCGCAGTTGAAAGATGGAAACAGACCTGAATAGGATGTGATCCCCTAACAACATGTTTCAGCGTCAGTCAGTATTACTAATGAATGAAATGGCAGCTATTCAGGTCTGTTGCCACCTTTCAACTGAGGATGCAACTCAATATTTAATTATTCTATTGTTTCTTTTTCAACGATTCTTGAGTTAAACTTGACAGTATTAGTCCGGGAGCCAGCGTGAAGTTGTGCAGGGAACGAGGCAGTACATAAAACTTTCACATAGCATAGTACACCTCTAACCTACTGCAAAACTTCGTGTCTGCCGGATCAGATCATTTGCTTTTCAGAAATAGAGAGGATAACACAATCCTATGTATTTCCAGTGGTAAAATTGTGACATTTAAGGTGTTGACTCCATTTTTTCGAATTTTTGCTGATAAAAGTTACACAAATTGGTATTTTGTTGAACTGGTTATTATAGAAATCATCTACAGATCATGATCTTTCAAATGAGTTATCATTCAGTGACAGAGGATGAAGTAAAGTGTACAAACAGACACTTTTCGTTGGTGTAACTGCAAATTTTAACATAGAAATTTCAGGAAAATTGTTGATATACTTAAACGAAAAGTGTCTGTTTGTACACTTTACTTCATCCTCTGTCATTGAATGATAACGCATTTGAAAGATCATGATCTGTAGATGATTTCTATAATAACCAGTTCAACAAAATACCAATTTGTGTAACTTCGATGAGCAAAAATTCGAAAAAATGGAGTCAACACCTTAAATGTCACAATTTTACCACTGGAAATACATAGGATTTTGTTATCCTCTCTATTTCTTAAAAGCAAATGATCTGATCTGGCAGACGCGAAGTTTTGCAGTAGGTTAGAGGTGTACTATGCTATGTGAAAGTTATATGTACTACCTCGTTCCCTGCACAACTTCACGCTGGCTCCCAGACTATACTGGCAGACTTGTGTCAATCACTTATCAAATGTAATTGATTACAATTACAAATTATTCCGCTTTTCTTCAGTTACATTTCAATTGCTTTGCAATTACTTCAGATAATTGTCAGCATTCCACCATCTGTTTCACCACCACTTCTTTTTCCAGGAGGATTTTCTTAGGTTAATCGCACTTGCTCCCCGGAAAAGCAGTGACGCTTGTGGCATTCATATCAAATTGCCACTTTTCTATTCTTCCCCTTGTGTTTTCGCCATACATCTTAACTGCGATTCAAACTGAAGATGCAGGATTGGGATATGAAGACTTGTGGCTTCTAGAAGAATGTATTTGCCTCTCTATTTCCGAGGGTAAAATTAAGTAATGGCAGCTTTTGATTTTCATTCTCAGTTCAGCAATGAAGATTAGGGGAAAGAGCATCATTCAATTTAGATTTTGGAAATATGTTTCGTCATAAATTTCTTTGAAAAAATGCCGGCAGTTGTACACCCGGTACAGTTCTAAGAACTTACTGTTACGAGAAGAGTCAAGTAATTCAAGCTGCTTGCGGAATGAATATTAAGCTGTGCTGACTGCAAAGTGATTGCAATTATTTCTCAATTACATGACTAAAAATGTTATCAAATTACTCATCAGAAAATTAGTTGATTACATCTACTAATTACAGTAATTGTAATCGCAGTTACGTAATTATAAATACAACTACAATTACAACACAAGTCTGAGTATTGGTGAAGAAGAAGGCATTCAATCCCAGGAAATGACTTTCTCATGTCGGTGCAGTTCCTGTTGAAGGCAAACAAATGACAGTGTGATCAATCAAGCGACTCGTCCGACAGGTGATGAAATTGCATATACTTCATCGCACTTGGATTACATGACACGAAGCCGGCGTGTTATATCATCAGCAAGGTCATTCACACACGTGACTGTATTCAGAATCCAGAACATTGTGTTACACAAGTAGAGGTTACATCAGAGAATTTCAGTGAGGTTTTGCAACATTGTGTTTTCATAACTTCAACTGCAGTGATTTAGAAAATGAAGAGAAGCAGTTGGCGGTGAGCTGCTGAAAAATCTCTGAGGATCAAGGCTCCTGGTCAAAATAGTCTTTTTATACAATGTTCCTGAAACTCGATTCTGCTAAAACTGTTCCAGGGAAATCATGAAAATATAAATTGAATGACAGAAACGTTCTCAGCAACATCGAAGTCCACATTTCTGTTACATTTTAGCTGGAAAGTCAAATAGCCTCTGACAGTTCGTGGAGAAGCTCAAAAGTCAAAGGTCAAAAGTTCTGGAGTCAAAAATGTTTATTTCCAAAGGAGCATGTACGCTCACATATGCATAAAAATACAATTTGTTGAGAGAAAACAGCGTGCGGTCGGTGTGTTGAAGAAAATGTATTCCAAGCAGGAAGGAGAGGAGAATTTTCAAAAGCTAATTTCCAGATTTCATTTAATGGTTTCTGTTTCCTTTATTCATCGTTCGTAAATCGTTTGCTTTTTGAAGAAACTTAACGATCGATTTTATCAACTTTGGAGTTGAAGTATTCATCAATTTATTGAATTCTGTTCTTCTGTTACAGTTGCATAACAAAGGCGCTGCTTCTTGTCGCAAATTTTGATACAGTGAGCATTCTATCATTAAATGAGTCTCCACTTTTGAATTATCACATGGCTCACAGAAACGCTCCTCATATCGTAATCGATTTCCATAACTGCCAGTTACGAAATCTAATTCGTGATCTTTTGTTCGACATTTTGATAATATATTGATGGCATGTATCAATTTTCTGAATAACAATTCAGCAGACACATGGATTTTAGTGATGTTGCTGAGAACGTGAGTGTTATTCAAATTTATTTCGATGCCTTCTGTGAGGCAGTTTCAGGAAGACTTGATGCCATGATGAATTTCTCAAGCAACAGCTTTGAATGCGTCACTGAGAAGGCTGACGTTGGAAAAGTCAATGTAGTTTCTCATTTTTTAGGGACTTTTAAATCGGGATTTTTTTCATCTTTTTAGGGACCTGCGAATCGGCTCATTTAGAGTCAAATCGAATCATAGAAAACTTGCTTATGACTACTTGATCTTACTTTTTGATTTACGATTTATTTAGCCAACTATACTATTAGCCATCTTTGTTAGGCAAATAGAAGCCCAAAATAACAAGCAATTGAACCATTGAGTACGGATATATGGGTAGAGTGTCGACCCAAAAAAGTATTTGTATACAGTGAAAATTTTTATGCGAAAAGATCCAGTTTTTTTGCGGAGATTACGCTCCCGTGGTCCAAAAAATTATTTGAGCAGTTTTAAAAAAGTCAAAATTTTGCCAATTGAGATGACTCCGAGATGACTCCCCTATATAAGTAGTATGAAACAAGTTGGATATCAAAAGGAATGAGTATTTGCTAATAAGCATCCTAACTATGCGGAAATCAAGCTGATTATCAAAAGAATTTTATGATCCGTATTATAATAGAAGTCTTTGAAAAAGGCGCGATATTATTCGTGCTTTCTTGGCTGAAATTTAAAGTTTTTAATTCAATTTTCACCGGCATTATTTTATGATTCACTAAATTCATTGTCTTTGATTTGTGATTTTGCTCTGCCAGTGGCAGGTTGCCTGTGATATGATCACGCATAAGAAAATACTCTTGACGTTGAGGATGAAAGTAATGGGAACCCATCGAATTGCTAATTTAACAAGCATCAAATCTCCAAGGCTGTCATGACACTGAGAATCTGTAAAATGACGGCCATCATTTCCTTCTGCATTGCAATCATGATCATTCAATTTCGTTGTAATTTCTTCAAAGCTGCAAAACTTTGCATATCTCACATTTCGTGACAATTACCAACTGTATCCCCCTCGAGTTCATTTAATAAAATCGAAAGTGTATACACATTGGGGATATAATAAATGCGGAGTTACCGCTCTACCTCATATACGTACTCTATGACTCTGATGAAATTATTCTATCTATGACTCTATGAAAATTAACAACATTTTCAGGTTGGAACAATTCTAAGTATTCGAGATGTTCAATATCTCCCCGATGGTCGCAGTTTTGTGGATACTGTTGGAAGTCGGAGATTTCGGGTAATACGAAGGAATATGATGGATGGTTATCACACGGCAGTCATAGAATTGATCAAAGATGATGTTCTGTCCTCTGACAAGAAAGAAGGTGAGTTCTCACAGCTTTTAAACCAGAGGTGCGACCTCGACTTCGACTTCGACCTCGATTAACCAGATTTTGATCGAGGTCGGCTTGAACAGTAGTCAGATAATTTCGGAAAGTTTTCACTATTAATTATTTTTTGTTTGTGCTTTTGTCTTTCATGCTGATTTGCTCCTGTATGCCTTCTTTTCGGATGCTTTGGACATAAGAATCTTGAATAAACACATAAAATCTGAATGATTGTAGCAAATGCGAAAGAAACATGTTTCACAGCATGTTGTACACCCTATGGCTGCTACGGAAATGCGCGCTTCCGAGTTCTGTCGACTCGTCGAGTTTCCTTGATCTACCAAGAAGATCAAAGATGAAGACATGTTTATTGAAGGAAAATTGAAGTTTTCGACCAATATATCAGTTTGGTGTGTTTACTCCGACTATGAGAGATCCATTAACTCTATCGCCACACTTTTCGGCAAGATATATCTTCAGGTCATGAAACACTATACATTTACCTACGAAAAGTAAATATATTTAGATTCAGCCAGCATCTCAGTATAAGGTAAACATGAAAATTTGATCAAAATTTATCTTCAACATCATCTAACCACATCTTTGTAAATATCGCACATAGAAGTTGTTTGTAGCACTTGATGGAACTTGAAAGAATACGATAGAAATATACATAGTGCCTAAAATTATGTAGCTAGAGTCAGATAGATCTTGAATAGTCGGAGTAAACACACCAAACTGACATGTAGGTAGAAAACTTCAATTTTCCTTCAATTAACATGTCTTTATCTTTGAACTGGACAGAACTCGGAAGGCACGCATTTTCGCAGTAGTCACAGGGTATATAACATGTTGTGAAGGCTTCATCTTCGGTCTCGTTCCATACAGAAGCTCGTCCTGGTGGCGGGACTAAGTATATTTCTATGTTCCCATAGTATTTGTTGCAATCATTCAAATTTTAAGTACGAGTTATGTATCTAAATTTGTATTCGAGATTCTTGTGTCCAAAGCAAGCACCTGTTGAGATTGGACGTTAGATCTCATGCCACTAGATAATCTCATGATTTTTCTGTGACTCCTTTCATTTACAAAATTGTCTTGTGACTATTTATATCATGTATTGAATAATGCTTTGAGCACATCTGTTAACAACTATCATTTTTTATCTGCAATTGTAAGGATACATCATATTTTGTTTTCAAGCAAAAGCATAAAGCGTATTATGCTGTAGTAATTAACTAATCAAAACTATCATAGATTATATTCAGATTTTCAGTGTGTTAAGTGTTGACACATTGTGATTAATGACATGATAAGCACAAATATTTTTCTTGTCTTTTTATGCAAGTGCCAAAGTCAATCAATATTACATAATTTATTTCGGTGCCGACCTTGACCTCGATTTGACCTTGATCATCGACGTTGCATCACTGCTTTAAACGTATCTACAGCACTTAAATAATTTGAAATGGAAAATTCATATGATGGTTTTATAGAATAACCTACGTCAATTGATAATTGAATTGATGATATATACAGATTGTTTCATAAAAAATGGATCACCCTTAAACATCGCCTTAACTTCAACTTTGTCTAACTCCGCCAAACTTGAACGAATTTCTCTGAAATTTGGAAGATATGTCAGTTGTGCTTACTAATATCATTGTTGGAAATTTCAAGCATGAATATTGAGTTGTTTTCCTGTTATAGATAAAAAAGTAGTAGATAATTTGATCTTCATTTAGCAATGTTACACAAAATCATACCTCACTCTTATAAAATTACATTTGTTTCCTTTGTTATGTAATATGTTGTTCTACAAGCCAAAAGCTATCAAGCAAAACAAAAATGAAGAAAATCGGTCAATCAGAGCCAATATAGCACCATTATTCATCAACAATAATGTAACTGCTACATGTGATTAACTGGACTTCATGTTCCATAGCTTCCTGACTTCGTTGCGGTGGTGTTGGCAGCACTCCTGATTGCTTTCAGCTAGAAATCTATCTCTTACCGGTTGAAAACAATACAAAGCACAAATGAACAATACCGAGATCGCATTCACTAAAGGCAAAGTGTCAGCCTTGCTAGAACTAGGGTTTTCTTTGCTAGCTACAAGCAAGCGACTAAATGTCCCTTACACATATGTGCATCGATGGCATAATGATGATTTTCGACTCTGTCGTAAAGAGGGCTCTGGCCGTCCACGCAAAACATCCAAACGTAGAGACCTCCTAATTTTGAGATTTGTTAAAGTTGATCCAAGTCTCTCGTTAACTGAGATGGCTGCACTAGTCTCGTCTATTTCTAAGTCCACTATTCGTAGAAGACTTATTGAGTCGAATTTCAAGAGTTGTAAGAGGCCCTCTCAGATCGAATTATCAGATCAGCATACAAAAAGACGTCTCAGATGGACAATGAGTCATTGTCAGTGGCGAAATCAATGGGATCGGGTTGCCTGGTCTGATGAGGCATCAGTCCGTCTGAAGGATAGTGATGGTCGATTGAGATTATGGATAAAATCTGATCAGGAAATTCTGAGACATTTACATCGTCCTCGGGTACAAGGTGGTGCGACTCTACTGATTTGGGCTGGCATTTGGACCAATGGCCGCTCTGAAGTTCACATACAGCAAGGAACCATGAATTCTGAACGATATGTGAATGTTTTACGAATGAACATTGAACAACAGATCAACTTGGTGATCCATCGACTTGGTTATTTATGGATGATAATGCTACGTGTCACAGGAGTAGTAGAGTCAACTTATGCAAGTCTCAATTAGGGCTTAGGACATTATCTTGGCCAGCTCGTTCTCCTGATCTGAATCCCATAGAAAATGTATGGAGTATTCTAAAACGTAACGTTCGTCGTTCACTGCTACCTACAGATGGCGTATCACAACTTACGTCACTGTTAAAAAGAGAGTGGAGAAAGTTAGATCAGTCAAAAATCAACGATATCATCGAATCAATGCCTAGACGAATTGGTAATGTTATTGACAATAAGGGAAGGGCCACAAAATATTAGCTTCTTAAGAACTGTTACTGTATCATAGCTTATCAGATTATATAAGGACATTTAAATATATTAGGGACATGAAATAACATGAAAAATGCTTTCTGTATCATACTTATGTTTTATTTAGTCAAATTTTAGGATGATCCACTTTTTATGAAACGGACTGTAATATTGCATAAAAACTAAAATTCATGCCTTCATATCATAGCATTCTATCACGGTTGCCGGGCATGAATCGTAAATTTCCAATTTATGCACGCCAATTTCAATGTATTTTCAATGAAGCTACAGCTTCCCATTTTATGACCTTCGTTTTCATATATACTCGCTGACATAAATAATTAAACCAACTATCATTGACTTGAATGGAAGTTTGTTTCATTTTTTTCTATGGTTTGAGATGATATCTCGCTTTCTATGTATCACCATTGAACTCCATATGGTAAGGGAAATGACATAGGACCATCAAATTTCAAAATTTGATATTGATGACAGTAACAGCTAGAAGTTGAACAGAATCACCACCTACTGCTGACCAGATTTGACTTATGAAATGGCGCACGATAACTTTACCAGAGGAATGGCAATTGGGATGATGCGTTGTGGGCAAAGTTCTACAACTGTTGCGAAAGAATTGAAAATTTCAAGGGTCGTTGTATGGAGGTGGTGGTGTCGTTGGAAAGCAGAAGGAAATGTGGAAAAGAAGAACGGATCAGGAAGACCAAGGGTATCATCCAAGCGGAGAGATGCACGCTTAGTTTTAGCTGCTAAAAGAAACAGATTTGTGTCCGTCCCGAAGCTAATTGTGTACTGGAAGGTTGCTGGGAACGTTGCCTGTAGCGTTCGAACTGCATATCGAAGATTGCGAGAAGCTGGTATACAGTCTCGACGACCCGCTGTGAGAATTCCGCTGAGCCTGGAACATCGAAGGAGACGAGTGACGTGGTGTCAAGGTCATCAGTCGTGGAGTGACAGTCAGTGGGAACGTGTGCTCTGGACTGATGAATCGAGGTTTACTCTCGATTTCAACGATGGTCGGATCGGTGTTCATCGCTTGCCAAGTGAACGATTTTCTCCATGTTGCGTCAAAGAACACGACCGGTACAGCGGCGGCAGTGTCATGGTTTGGGCCGGTATCTGGCACAATGGAAAAACACCAGCAATCGTAGTGAAAGGAACATTGACAGGACAGCGATATGCCGACGAGATCGTGACACCGGTCGTGGTTCCAGCAGTGACATCGAATCAATTGATTTTTCAGGATGACAACGCAAGGCCCCATCGCGCTTCAGTGGTCTCTAGCAGGATAGCAAGCAGTGGAATCCCAACCTTGGAATGGCCCTCACGTTCTCCCGACCTCTCCCCCATCGAGCACTGCTGGGATGAACTTGGTCGCAGAGTGAGGGAGAGGTACAACCACCCACCAGTGTCTTTGAAGATGTTGGCCGACAGACTGATCGAGCAGTGGAACCTCTTAGACCTGGCATTCATCCAGCGACTGTGCTCATCCATGCCCTCACGCATCGATGCCTGTTTGGATGCTCGCGGTGGTCACACCCGTTTCTAACTTAAGTTGTTAAATTCATGAGTATCAAATTAAATGTTTTTGAGTAAAGCATTCGAGTTCTCCTTTTACAAACAACAAACAAACGTACAGTACAACCAAGTTTAAGTCATAAGTATTCATATCAGGACTTGTTTCATTCTTTTTGTCACTGAGTATATCTATCTCAAACATTATCGTTCCAATGCTATTACTCGTTCATTGACATCCATGGACCACATCATAAGTGTCTTTTTATCCATGATAGTTCAGTCATGAATAGAAATTATAGCTATCTATCGAGGTCGTAAATTCCAAGATATCCTCTTGCGCTGCGCGCCCTTTCCAATTGATGCCCTCGACATATATTCCTATAATTTGAAATATGTGACATTGTTGGATGAAAAATCTCATTATTCTCCGTTAATGTCTGGTAATAGTGATGATGCTTTTAATTTACAAAAATCTGTTTTAGATATGCGCTGAGATTGCCGAGAATTGTCGAGTCAGAGCGAAGTAGAGAAGAGTCGATTGTCTATTGAGTATTCGAATATCTCTGCTATGGAGGTACCCTAGTTATCTGATATCTAACGAAGTCAATAATTGTAACATATAAATGAACGATTTCAACCCTTGTCAAACATCCACGTATCATCGGAGATTTTGACTATCACTATCGTTGATTTCTCGTATAATATCTAAATTTGAAATTCTTCTGTAAAGAAATCAGCACTAAAGCAATAAAAACAGCTTTGTACATTCGTGATATATAATTGCCTGTTTATCATCGAATAAAGTAGTCCAGATTATTGCATAGTTGTAGAATCGTATTTATAATCCCTTCTACCGAGTTGATCATAAAAAATGAACCACCTAAAATATGCCAAACTTCAATCAATTCTCCAGCCTTTCAATTTCCTTTTACATTGACAAGCCACACACCACTCGAGAGCTTATGCTCTCAAGCATTTAAATAAGCCACTATACATCTGTATTCGTCATTGTATAAGGTGGACAGAGGTCAAAATGTGAAAATCACCACTTCTCGAAATTTCAAATTTTCAATGTGAAAACATGTGAACATGACAATGAATCAAACACGAGGGGAAAGGGCTTTCTCTGAGCATTCTTTTGATGTATTACTCGTCGAAATTGGTTTACTTTTAGAGAAGTTGTGATGTCTATTCTTGAAAAGTTGTTTACATCTTTGGCGCTAACGAGGTCATTTTCACGCTTTCAATATCTATGGTGTCTAGACGTCTGCAATACACATCCAAATCAAAGTGTTGGTTGACCGCATAGAAATAAATTGTTTATCTGAAGTTGACTAGAATGGAAATTGACTCAAGGTCACGGCACATCCGGGGGAACTAAGTTGGGGCATGAAGAACCAATGAAAAGCTTATAATTGCACATGTGACTGATTCTAACCCAATGATACAGTCGTTGACAAGTGTATCTAAGTGAAAATGCGTGCGATTTTTGTGCCACTATTGTGTATTGCATGAAGCTTTACTTCCATTCTAGAGGTTTTATTGTCATCAATTTCTATGGTTGACCCAGATAAGCTGTAAACAAAGTTTCTATTCGGTTTTGAATTCATCTTATGTCATGATGACTGAGTCGAAGTTTGCGATAGTGTTTTTGAAGGGCAAGGTTTCTACTCTTTTCTCAGAAGGACAGTCTAAACGGCCGGTTTGCCGAAAAGTACATAGTTGTCCCAAAGACCATCATCCAAAGGTGGAAAACTAATTTTTTCTCCCTTCCTGGAAAAGTTGGATCCGATCGGGAAGGAAAGACAAACTTTCGAACAGCTCGGATGGTGATTCGCTTGGTAAGAAACGATTTCGCTTTGTCTTTGGCCAGTTGAGGAGTTCACATGAGATGCCGACGGTTTCTAAGCGACAGTGAGACGTCGCCTGAAAAGTGAGCACTTCATAAGCCGTAAGAGACCGTTAGGAATCGAATTGACCGCCAACCACAAGAGTTAGAAGCTAAAGCGGGCGATAAGCATTGCCGCTGGCCTTCTCAATGGAATCAAGTTGTTTGGATTGATGAAGCGTCCGCATGTCTCCGAGGTCACAATGGCCGTTTGAGAGTTAGGATGAAGTCAGGTGATGCAATTCCTGATCATTTGACATTGCCTGAATCAAGGAGGTTAAAGATTGCATATTTGCCCTGCGATATGGATGAATGGTCGAATTGAACTCCATTTCCAAAGGGACAACATGATTTCGATGTATTTGCAAAAAGGCAAATCTACTGAAGTGCGGGGTGAATCTATTAATTCTTCCTGGAGATGGTCTTTCTCGACTTGAAGTTTTGTCAAGGCAAGAGAGGGAGAGTTTGGATCAAGTAGTGATCAATCGCCTGATCGAAAGCATGCCTTTCCGGATTCATTCCCAGGGAAAATCTTGGTAAAGAGAGATTCTATCGCGGATATCTATGGTCCTACTTCAAAGTAAATAATCTGGCATACTTTATTACGGATAGAGGATAGCTACACGATTCTCGAGGACATAGCTCGTGAAATTATTTGACAAATCCCTCGGACCAAGGAGTTCTAGATATCTATAATTGTACAGGAGGCAGAATGACGCTTTCTGTGGAAGAGCTTCGAAGGCCTGTTGCAGAGATAGGATGGTTCAAATTCTACTTGCTTATGCATGCTAAAGCAATAAACAGTTTTGGAATTTATCTTGCATTGTCAAAGCAGGGTCAAAGCTACTTCATTCATTCTTGATAATGAATAAGTGCAGTGTTCACAGGAGCAATTATAGATATCTAGACCTCCTTGCTCGGGCTAAAGCCCTCGTGATTCGCAAAGGTCACGAAAGGCTTCAAAGAGTCACCGATAATTTCTAGCATCATTGGGTCAGAATAACAATGATTCATGTACTTTCATCGGATGTCTTTGTGTACTCCGTGGCAGGATGGTCACAACGCTAGGCCCAAACGATGTTTTGATCGTATGATTGAGCCGTGCGCATTATGTCAGCTCGGTTAAGCCCTCATGAGGGGAGAAGTAACTTTAAATCCTTACATAGACATGGGCACTATAAAGGATTTGCTTCGACGTTTTTTTTGTACAACGGAATTGAAAATTTCCCCGAATATGGAGGGACGGTTGGGCACATATGATGAAGAGGATGTGAAGGATTCTCCACCAAGGCGCGAAACAATCGAAAACCCTGCAAAACTCTTCTGCACTCCAAAGGAACGAACACAAAAGACTGGCACAAGGATGATCCACGTATGATTTTATGGCAGCGCGATTGTATTTTCTTCATTTTTTGAATATCATGAGCAGTTAGGGTTATAAATAAAGGGGAGCAATATTCTAAGATACTGCGAATACATGAATAGTATATATCACCTAATTATTACATAATTAATTCGTTGGGTATATACATTCTCTCATTTGGTTCAAAGATTGACTTCTGAGTTATGATGTTCACTCACAACGTCTACACATTGGTTTGCTGTCTCATTCATGTCCTGATGATGGTCGCGTGCATCGATTGAAAGTATTCAATAAAGAGTATACTTTGAATATCCATCGTTTTCCACAGGTTCCCTCACAATGGAATATATTCATCGTGTACAAATAACAGCCTTTAATGCAGAATTCTGTACAAGTTAATGACTTTATCATCTCTTCATTTTCAGCTCTGACAGCAATCTGCAGGAATTTCTATGACCGGTTGTACGCTTGGTATCGCACAATCAGTAATCATGTGATTGCTAGTTATGGACCTCTACCTCCTATTGAACTTGACACTTTATCCTCCAATGACGGGCCTCAATGGTTGTGGTGGTTAATCGCTGTGCTTTCTCAGGACATTTCCCAACAATTAGATCTTTTAGGATCTACAGATTTCGAGAACCGGTTACAGTTAATGATGAATCTTTTCTCCACTTTAGTTGGTACCAATATCTGACTGTGATTTGTAAAACTTCAGAACGTTTCAAATTGTTTCTATTCAAGTGCAAGATATAACAATACAGAGATAAAATGAAGGATGAGTTTTGTTAATCGTCACTGGGCACTGAAGTCGCTTCTAAGCAAACTGTTTCTACATTGAAGTTTTATGCAAGAAATCATCGATTGAATCAAATAATGAATTCCTTATTCATTTAATGGAGCCTTGTATGGGAGGGCCGGGATGCGGAGTCCTATCAAAATGATAGGACTCCGACTCCGGGCGGCAATTATATATATATAGCCTAGTTTTTTTGAAAAAAGAACTGGTAACATGCATCATAGATCATTATAGGCTTACCTCAACCTATTTTTAGTGATCATTTCTGAATCAATCATTTTCGATGATCGTTGATCAAATGTAGTTTTCAGTTGGATGCATACTACTTGGCTCTCCCATCTTTTTGATGTGTGCTCACATGGTTTTTCTCCAATCTCCACCAAGCAGGAAAATTCCCATCCTTCTCCAAAAAATATGGGTATTTGCACTTTCGATATTAATATGCGCTATGGAGGAGCCATCACACAAGATTAACGTGAGGGTAAGAGGCAATGTCCTCAAACAAACTAGTATTTCATTTTTGTCTGACATGACCTTTGGTGCGTAGGTGTGATCGAGGCTATAGAAAGGCTTGTCTTCTCTACTAAATCGCCGGGTTAAAAGACAATCCTTTTTTTCACTTTTACGGTTCATTCCCTTAACTATTACAAGCTTTGCATGCACTGCTGTCTCTGTACTTTTGTTTGACAGAAAAAGTTACCATCAAGACAGTAGCTATAACAGCTATGCACGAGGATAAGTTTGTGTTATATTTCGGGTCTGTCCGGAGTCCTTTCATTTGATAGGACTTCGGCTCCAGCAAAAATGATAGGATTACGGTACTCCGCATCCCTGCGAGAAAGAAAAAGGTGCGGCACTCCCTTTAGTAATGGCTTGTGTAATGAAATGAGTGAAGATAATATTGCTTACATGGCAAACACTTCGCGACGCAGTCTCAGTGCTCTAAAAGGTCATCGCAATATTATCCTTATGCATTATCTCTTGACGAAGTGATTGCTGCGCAGACTAAATTCAATAGCGAAGTGAGGTAAAATCATTTTTAGCCAGGCCATTTTGTCAAACTCTAAGGAAAACAGAAAATTTTTGTCTCGGCTTTTAAAGGGACATCCGTAAAGCATAACGACCTTCAGCGTCTTCCGCCGTCTGGGGTCGATAGCAACGACTGCCGCATGCCACTTATTAAACCATGGTCGACAACCATTTTGTCTTGCTTTAGTCCATGGATGATCTCTTCGATCATTAAAATTGAATGTTTATCAATATTGTTGCAATGTAGTGATTTGAAACAGGATGTAGGTCCGCAATAGACAATAAATCCGAGGGCACGCAGCGGCCGCGATCGAGTTGTTTTTTATAAGGACCTGCAGGCATCTACATGTTAGGGATACATCTGTCCACGATATTGCTGCCCACCATATTTACAATTCTTCGCTATGAATGTAACCGGTCCGTAATGTGCAAAAGAAGCTATTGAATGTCAGGCCTATGGATTCGGTTATGGACACGTCATGGGATTTAATTCCCTAAAGAAGGCATAATGTGACCTCTCCATATGCAGATCATTCTCAAAGAGTTAACGCATTGTCTGCAAAAGTTCACAAATAAGATTGAAAATAATTTCTGTTAAATTGAACTACGCGGCGGTTTAAAGTAAGAAATTGAATTCACAGATGGCTGCAATGCAAAAATTTGCTTTACTTGTCGATAATAATTTCATTTCGTTCATAGGCAGTGCTGTGTGTGAAAGTTAACTTCTAATGTGTCTATCAGATCTGCTGCTGAAGATAGCAGTGCTCACCTGTTGAACTATTCGCATTCCTTTTGAACCGTCGAGTGTGGTCTGGTGAAGAAGGTGCGAGCTGGTTTCCACCGCGCACTTCGGTTCGATTCCTAAGTCGGGCGAGTGCGGTCGAGGAATCAAGAGTGTTGGTGTCTTGTATTGACTTCATAACTTCCATTCTCTTTAGACATTGTTGAGATAAATCGATTATCGAACCAAAAAAAAAATTTCAAGTACATTGACTTTTCACATCATTACAAAAATACAACAGGTCAAGGCCAATTTCAAATAATATCAGTATTACAAGCTAGAAACCGTGAAGATTTTGCTTGGTTGCGATTTATTGCCATACCGGTTTCAAATATCGTGGTATCCCTATAATATATATATATATATATTGTGTACAAATACTTTATTGTATATATTATATTATATAGGCCTATATAATATTGTACATATACAATATTTTTTAACACCAGAGGAACCCGCAGAAAAACGATGTTGTTCTCGTAAAAAAACCCCTTTATCTAAGGGATAATAGATAAAGGGTTTTTTTACGAGAACAACATCGTTTTTCTGCGGGTTCCTCTGGTGTTAAAAAATTATGTCAAGCCCGTTATTTCATTCTATATACAATCCGTTGTATATATACATCGGAGAAACTCGACAATTGCAAAAAAGAATTCGAGAGCATATTACAGGGAAACCAGCATCAGAAATTTCTATGCATATCCATCCACCTAATGACAAAAACTTCAAAATATTAGCATAACACACAAGAATAGCAGAATCAGTCATCACAAAATCACGCCAAAACCTCATGAACAATCAGACATCATCCGAACTTTTACATTTATTTTTAATTGTTGACCAATTCTATTTCTATGTTTGCTGACAAATATTTCTCTGTCAATGCGTGGCTCATTCTATTTCTATGCCCACTGACGATTTTAATTTGTACTCTTGCCTTGCGACTGTCCGGATCTCTGTTTTTAAATGTGTTCATCATCGAGTCCAAAAATTGTATACAACCCTGTTCGTTTGTTGTATTACCGCCACTGATGATGGATACCACGGTATTTGAAACCGGTATGGCAATAAATCGCAACCATGCAAAATATCAGCATGCTCAAGGTTTTCATAGTCTTCAAGGCGAATGCCCCACATGGTTGAAAACAAAGCGATCAGAATTATTCTGTATTGCATCGAACCTCTTCAGGCTTCAAAGAATGAGGGAAGAAAGTGACAGTTAAACAAAAAAATATTCTTCGATAAAAACTTTGACGACAATAAGAAATGTTGTCACAAATAAAAACATCAAAAAAAGAACATGGACGGAAATTATCTGCAATAAGAAAGTCATTAAAGGATTTGACAAGCCTTTGACTGAATATTTGTAGCAGATGCTGACGGAGGGGGAATTTCAGGCCCACCGGCCGCACCAGCAGAATTCGAGGCACTTTTTTTGCTAGAACCATTCTTCTGACGAGAGTCTTTACCCTGGACGGATTTGCCATCCTCCGTTCGACGTACTTTGCCTGTTTTCGGTCGTAGTGGAGGAAGATGAGATTGATTAGGAGTATTCACATCGCCTGAAATAAAACAAATCAAATTAACGTTCGTCTTTCAATTACTGTACATGTAATAAAAAATGTCATGCTGAATCATAAAATTACTTACTTCAAATACTACTTTCAAATTGATTGATAATGTACAGAATAATTTGCAACGAAAATTTAAGCTGTAACAAAATACAGCAATCTCAAGGATTAGTCAATTAATCCTTCTAGGTACATGTATTTTAATTATGAATTTCCAAACCTTCTTTCTTCCAAATCCGATGTTTTCCGTCGGTTAACTGCTCCCACTAGTGATGCTGGCGACGGCATAGCAACTGTTTACCTCAAAAATCAAGACAATTCTAACTAAGCGGAAATCTACATATAATATCAATAGCACTTTAAGTTATATTTTGACTATCAATTGTCTATACAGACAGGAATGCGTAAAATAATGGAACCACTTGGAATCTGCCTAGAAATGTTATCATGGGATTCAAAGAGCATGCAAAGTTGGCATGATAACTAGATAGACCCATGTCAAGGATTTTTACGCTTGATTTATTCTTCTAGTTAAGAGAATTTCGGGTATGATGGAAAAGTGATCATTCCAACTCTCTAAACACCAGAGGCGTCGCCGTAACAATTCCATTTTCACAACCGATTATCTTGCTTGAGCCTCGTCAGTCGAGACTACTGTTTTGAGGCGGGCGGGAAATTCATCGCTTGTACGAAGCATTATGTGCTACGGGCTCTAAGCTATACACAATTGGGCATTGAGTTATTATTTCAACAAACCCTTCTCTTGTCTTCTCGCTAGCTAGATGCTAGGAGTATGATGGCATACATCGGATGGGGACAAATTGATAACATCGGTTTTATCGACCAACGGATTTGATCGACATCTCTTTTCGAAAGAATATAAATATCTAGAATCAAAATCAGCTAGTTTTAGATCAGAATTTGGGCTTTTTTCCATGAGAACGATGGAAAAATATTTGATCCATATGAATTTTGATTTAATCAATTACCGTATTTCTTTGAATAAGAGACGCGTCTCTTATCTTTTTCAGATCCCTGATTGATGCGTCTCTTATTCAGGGGCGTCTCTTATTTATCAAATGTTCAAGTTTTCATTCTTTCATTAGAAAAAGATGTCTTAGTTTTTTGTTACTGTTCTCTTAGGTAACCTTTGCATTCCTCACTTCGGCCTATGTCATGGGCAAATTTCGCCAGTAATTTTTCTTACATATATACGCTTTATCATAATTCAGATATTTTGGAAATGAAAGGAGTTTTATGGTTTGTAGTAGCATATCTTGTAGACTCATCTAATACATTCATATACCAGTACATGTTGGCCACTATACATGTAGACTAGATCTGAATTTACCGAAACGAAAATACCGATAATCAAGTAGTATTTACAGCAAAAGTTACCGACCGGTACATGACTCCAAATGCAAAGGAAGCTACCGTATAATGCCTCCTTAAATGGTAGATGAAGTAACCTTAAGTAGGCCTGCATGTACGTATGTACAACATGCATGTACTGCATGTACAACAACAAGAAGCCTTATATATTATGCAATATTGGTCATGATACCTGGTATTTACTAGTAGACTGACTTATTTTACTAATATAAGTAGGCCTAATAATCGCTCAGGCGGATGTAGCTGCCACATTACAATAGCCTGCAAGTAATATGTCTATAGCAGTCTATTTTGTGTACATGCGTCTCATATTCAAGGGCGTCTCTTATTAAATTTTTTCCTCTCACGCATGCGTCTCTTATTCGAGGGCGTCCCTTATTCAAGGGCGTCTCATATTCAAAGAAATACGGTAATTGACTTAATCGATATTCTGTTGGAAAATACCAAAAGTTCTACAATTTTCGAATTATTTAATATCAGGTCATCCTCGCCATGCAGTCTAATATGATGCATTTCAAATGTAATTCCTGGAATGAAATGCTCAAGGAATTGAACTGCGATGATGCTATCACTAAAATCTGTGTAGATGGCGGGCAGAGATTTTTTCAAGATTAAGGTTTCCATTGTAAAGTGATATCAACCTGAATCAGATGAAGAAGTTGTTTGATCGTTAGTTTATAGTAAGTGTTCCTTGGCAAGGAGCTTCGAATATTCTGCCGTCACTTGTTAGCTTGTATTATCGATATCTAGGAGAATGCAGCAACATCAAACTATTGGCCTACTATTAAAACTGGATGAATTGGAGCAAAAAATCAGCATTCATGCCTTCGCATCATAGCATTCCATCAAGGCTGTCGGACATAAATCAGAAATTTCCAATTTATGCCCGCCAATTTCAAGGGAGCTTCAATGTAATGGCTCACAGAAGTGCTTATCGACACTGTTGATGTGACTCGGAAATAACCCACTCAAAACATTCAAAATATCAAGGAGGAATTTTGGAAATTCCATGAAATTTGTCAGAAGAAGTCGTCTCAAACCAAACTGTTCAAGGACGTGATTCATTCATCGTTGATATCTTTTCAATCTGATGCTGTCCTCTCAAAACTCCACCACCAGAGTCAGTACTTCAGGGCTTTTCACAATGTGGTGCAATTGCAAGATGAAGAACAGTTCAAATCCTTGACATAAACTGCATTTGTTGCATGCATTCTCCGTATACAACTCAAGACATTTGTAAGTAAGTTGCAAGAATACATTATCGGATGCATATTCCACAAGATCCTCACAATCTATGACTATCAGAAGTTTACAGCCATTGACTGATCATGACAGCAAAGCAGAAGGAAATGATATTATTTTACAGATTGTCCGTGTCATGACAGCGTTGGAGAGGTAATATTTGTTAAATTGGCAACTCGATGACCTTCTATTGCTTTCATGAATTAGAAATATGAAATTTCAGATAAGAAAGCACAATAAAATGTCGACTTTTTCATGAAGACTTCCATTATAAAACAATTCATGAAATTCCTTTCATAATCAGCTTAATTTCCGCTTAATTAGGATGCTTACTAGCAAATATTCATTCCTTTTGATATCCAACTTGTTGCATACTACTTGTATAGGGGAGTCATCTCGGTAGTATATAAATTGGCAAATCTTGACATTTTTGAAACTGTTCAAATAATTTTTTGGACCACGGGAACGTAATCTCCACAGAAAACTGAATCGTTTGATATAAAAATTTTCACTGTATACAGATACTTTTTTGAGTCAACGCTCTACCTACATATCCGTATCTACCTCTTCTTGTTATGGACTTGTACAGGGGCATTTCTTGAGAGTTCCATGTAGAATTTACTGCTTAAGAGGATGAAGGACTTTCTATGCTTATTTCAAATACGAAGACCGAAGGTCTCAGTGCTTTGTTTTCCTAGTATGAGAATACGTGCTCTATCTGATTTAAAGCACTTAAAAGCAGTACTACATTTTCTCTTGGAAAATACACCATCGCTGTGGAAAATGAAGCTCAGTTATCCTTGACAAATCGATAATTTGTCTGAAATATCCTAGATATGAGATGTATCTGCGATCTACCGCAAGGTCAAGTTTCACAGTTCTATTTCAAGCATTTTATCATCAATTTCTGTGATAAATTGAATAAATTTGGTGAGAAATAAAGTATTATTCTAAAAAAAAGTCTAATAGTGGGAGTGAAGCATTCTTTAAAGACTGTTTATTGCACTCCTTGAAATTTATGCTTCTTTTGGAAGGCATAAACGTTATTATGGAACATAGAGTAAGTACATTGGATGTTGAAGTTCTTATGATGACTTGCATTACAATGCAACTTATGAATTTCCTTTGATAATCAGCTTAATTTCCGCTTAATTAAGCTGCTTGTTAGCAAATAGTCATTCCAACTTGTTTCATACTACTTATAACGAGGCGTCGGTAGTATATGAATGCAGGAATAATTTGAAAATAATTGGCTTTTTAAAAAATGCTCAAATAATTTTTTGGATCGCAGGAACGCAATTTCAGCAAAAAACTGAATCCCTTCATGTAAAAATTTTCACTGTATACAAATACTTGTTTAAGTCGACATAATGGAAGCAATAATCAAGACATTATTGCAACGTGAAATATAAATAACTAGTCTTCCTGTCTAGTATTACACAATTTCAGATTTTTGCGCGTGTCATCGAACTGATCATTTCTGGAAGAATTTTCACTTGAGTCTTGCGGCGAAAATTTGTGCACCAATAAACTTTTACATCTTATAGCAGCTTGGCTTTTAGCTTTCAAGACCATTCTCTCACATGTTAAATCATCTCATCAGCTGAAATGGATGTCGATAAGAAATACAGCCGTGAAAGAAAAGTTCAAATCATTTGCAGACTAATCTGCAGGCCTCATTTTACTATGCACCAAAAACAGTTAATATCCGTTAAAATTGGTTTTTTGCAGTCTGAACTGAAAATATCAGTAAAAACAGACGTTGTTTGTCTGATATTGACGGATTTTAACTGACTGCTACGTCATGAAACATCAAATTGTGACGTCATCATTTCAACAGATATTTTCTGTGAAGTTTTTCTGTTATTTGAGCTGTTTTACACATGTCATCAATACAATATCTGCCCTTCTTCGTATCGGCGTCTCTTTCTTCCCCCCTCTTTACATCAGCAGGCCTTACCTTGCATGACCATAAACGACGTTGCACGGCGCTTCAGAGATGCCTTGTACTGACTTGGCACGTGACTCGCCTGAGAAGTCTTCGCTTCATACGAAAGGAAATCATTGTGACTATCTGTAAATTTCTTCTGATGCAATTTCTGCTCAAGGGATTTCAGTTGAGACAATCGGTCAATGAATTTGAGATCTCCCTCATAATGTGAGACCATTTCTGCTTCTCGATTCCCGGAATTATCAGCTGGGATGACAGTGACACGACCATTGTCTTTGGTCTGATGATCCGGACAAAACCACAGAACCTTTCCACTACTGAGATGGCACCTGGAAGACAAAGTTCGGATTATTCTAAGAAGAAACACCGGAGCTGTTGAATAATTCAATCCGATAACAATAGAAGTCATTTCTCAATCGCTATTTATGAAGAGATTACTGGAATTCAGAATTGCAATCGGATAGTGCTATGGAATATTACCACAGAGTGTTGAAAGCACTTGCTGGTGATTCAAGAAATGGAACATAAATTAAGTGAATCGCAAAATCATGCCGATGAAAATTGAAATAATACTTGAAATTTCAGTCAAGAAATACAATAAGATCTCAACTATTCCATGAAGATTTGCACTGGTTCAAGAATGAGCAAATGAATCAGCTCATTTGCGCTTAATTAAGATATTGCTTACTCCTCCTGATATCTTATAAGTTTCAAACTACTTATATAGGCCTTGTGGTTCTGCGTCGCTAATGTAAACACAGGAATAAAAAATTACTATTCCAGCAATTGAAATGTCACTGCTTTACACATGCAGATAAACATCTATGGCAACATTTCTGACATTCTTATTCAATGTTGTGCTACGGCTAGTTGTATGTGCAGCTCTCCAACAGAAAGACATTGATTATCAATTAAACACACAATTTCCACATAACTCTTTTATGAGCCCATGATGTGTTGTCCGCATAATTAGAAGCTCTAATCTCAAGAAGTTTCGTACTAATCATCCCCTACGATTTCCATTTGTGGTTTGTTTGTCTCAAATATACGCTTGTTAACTTTTTAGTTAAATGAGATCTTTAATATTCCGTGTGGTTTAAATAATCTCTTGATAATTGTGATGTTTTACCAACTTATTCTTATCTGATGAAGCTTGGTTGTTGGTTCAATTTATCAGGTTAGTTTCTCAGAAGTCAAAATTAACGTCGATGGTCTGGTAACAATCCCTTCAATGAAAAAAGCCTCTGTACTCAATTGAAACAGGAGTGTGATGTGAGCCTCTCGTCGAAGGAGAATCAAGCCATTTTTATTCGGTCAAAACATTCAATGCTGAAAATACTGACAAGTTATCTCTGCCGATATTCGTATTGCGAAGTCACCGAATCTGAGTGCGTTGGACCTTTATCTACGAGGAGCAATAAGGGAAAGAGGCCAGGCAACGTAGAAAACTGAAGCTGCACATTCCTGAAAGCATTCAGAACATTACATAAAAGAAGCTAACTTCAAGGACATAAGAAAGCGGATTGATTTGTTCACTACTAAAGAATCTTCATAAGTACTCCTCGTTAGCTTTTACCTGTCGTCAATGCTTGTCCAATACCTCATTCTGATTTTAAATTGTAATAATCAAGTGCACAGTTACTTTTTGAGCACTGAATGTTACTTTGTCGTAAACTTTGCATGCCGGCACTAATCCATCAGAGATAGATATTTCATAATCAGTTTCACCCACAGAATTAAATATTTTGTTTATCTGCTTCGGTTTGTTGAAGTGTGATTAATACGAAATGGACGGCACATCGAGGAACCTATTAAGTGGGCAAATAGGAATTCCTAATACCTTACAGAGATAGAAAAAAAGTCGTGCGTCGCTTGCGGATTAATGTGAGTTCCAGCAAAGTGCTTCGATTGCCACAATTCCTTCAGATTCGAAGAATTCAGATCATTGCGTACAAGTTTTCTCCATAATGTTAGCCCTTCCGATCATTATTAAAGAAAGTAGCAGGCATACGAAAATTAGTTCACTTGATGATTTCACCCCCATCTTCTCAGCCAGTCCTCACTGCATAGTGCATACACTGAATCGAATGTTAGCCAAGACAAAGATGTGTGTTTGGTGTGTGCGACGTGATATCACAGCACGCACGCATCTCTCACTGGCTCTGGTGTCCTCTACTGACAGCTTATTGTTTGCCATTTCCAATAGCAAGTGATACACGAATTATCCATTCGAGAAGGAGCAAGTTGTCTACTTCTGTGATGTTCCATTTCGATATTAAGGTTACATATAACCCTTCCTTTCTAGGAAACCGAAGACGCGCGCAGATGAATCTAATTCTGTGGTTCCACCTTTTCATTTGAGATTGAAGTTGCTTACCTGTTGAGTCCTCCCATCGCCATATTTTCATCACACTCTATCGCAGCTGTGACAAGATTGGAGTAGGCGACTTTTGCTGAGATGTTCGATGTCTTCTCTTGCTGAAAATGGAGACACATGAATGAGTCTGGTGTCAAATTCTCCTTCATTGAGGAACTCACCGAACGAACGTATTCAAAATAACCTGTGTTGCCTCCGAGACAATTCAAGTGAACTCCACTGATCAGCAACAAGGCGTAAATTCGAACTAGATAAGGAGCAGCTGATCCAACCAACATCAATCGTGCACTCTGTTCGCCGGAGTACGGAATTGGATCCCCGAACACATGCCAACCCTGAAAATCATAGAGTAAGTGCTAATTAAATCCCCAATGTGTATACACATTCGATTTTATTATATGAACTCGAGGTGAACACAGTGTATTGTTACCAAATGTGAGATATGCAAATTTTTGCAGTTTTGAAGAATGATCATGATAGGCCTAGCAATACTGACGGAATTATAGTATTCTACAGATTCTCCGTGTCATGACATCCTTTTTTTGTTAAATTAACAATTCGATGGGTTAACTCAACCTCAAGAGCATTTTCTTAATGTTGATTATCACAAGCGACCTGCCATTAGTAGAGTAAAATAACATAATCAAAGACAATGATTTTAATGAACTTTAAAAAATTTAAATGGGTCCACATCAATATTCAGATTCAGGAAATGAAACGTCGAATTTAGTGAATCATAAAATCATGCCGATGAAAATTCAATTAAAAACTTGAAATTTCAGCCAAGAAATCACGAATAATATCGCGACTTTTTCATGAAGACTTCCATTATAATACGGATCATGAAATTCCCTTGATAATCAGCTTGATTTCCGCTTAGCTAGGATGCCTATTAGCAAATCATTCCTTTTTTGATATCCAGCTTGTTTCATACTACTTATATAGGGATGTCATCTCGGTAGTATATAAATTAACAAAATTTTGGATCACGGAAGCGTAATCTCCGCAAGAAACTGAATCTGTTCAGAAATGGAACATAAATTTAGTGAATCACAAAATCATGCCGATGAAAATTGAATTAATACTTGAAGTTTCAGCCAAGAAGCACAATAAGATCTCAACTAAGCTTATTCCATGAAGATTTGCACTGGTTCAAGAATGAATGAATGAATCAGCTCATTTGCGCTTAATTAAGTTTCAAACTACTTATATAGGCCTAGTGGTTCTGCGTCGCTAGTATGTAAACACAGGAATGAAAAATTACTATTTTCAAGTATTTTTTAGACCGCAGGAACGCAACATCCGCAAAAAACTGAATCTCTGGATATAAAAATTTGTTTGATGACATTTTTTTGAGTCGATACTCAACATAATATATATCTGCGCTGCAAATCACCAGTGTCTCCCAGCAGTCAAAACTGAAGACGCAACAAAAAAGATGACATCGCCAAGAGTAAATTCAGTAGAATATTTGTCCTATCTGAAGTGCTGAAATCCAATCATTGAAGAATGATCCATAGAAAAACGTTTGGTCAGCATCTTCTACACAAATGCAGGATATGATGGTGAGCCGATCAAAACCTGCAGATGTATCAATGAAAGAAGTGAAAATATTCATAAAACTCACCCTTTGATTTTCACACAAAATTCTGAAGCAAATCTGCTGCTTATTCCAATCGTCATCACCGGGGCTTCCAGTATTCGCATTTCCTCCTGTGAAATTTGAAAAATCCGTTTCATGGCAGTCAAGCCGAAGAAACAGGCAAGCCATTCATCAGATGATTAAAATGGCGCATCGCACATGTAAGTACACGTCTACCTGTGTCAAGGTTCATATGCATGGATTTTATGTTTTTGTTGTTCCGGAATTATGGTAGCCCTTGCCAATCTTGTAGATGGAAGATAATTAGGACGTAAAACCTCAACATTATCTCATAACTGTGTGAACTTCGGCAACAATTCATCTTTTCTTTCTTCGGAAAGATCAGATCGAAAAGAATCTTAACAAAATGAGAAAGTTTCTGCAATTTTGTAGAAATACATAAATGATTTCCTTGACCCATCACTGAAATTGCAAAATTTGTGCTCTCTGTGCTCTCCAAAACAGCCTCTACGAAAAAATCCTCACGCGGAGTAATTTCACAGAAAACGGATAGTTTAAATACAGACAGCGTTCTCAACATGCAATAAATAACAAGATCAATTCGCTGCAATACATGTAAAAGAGCCAACAAATGGCCTGTGGCTGGCCTCCTCAAAATTGGTACAAGCTGTGATCTTTTCGAGCCCTGGACCTATATAGAGGAAGTCCAAAATATTTCCGAAAAATTCGAACTGCTTCTACTGTTTCAGCACGCTTGAACTTCGGAGAAATCGAAATTTCAAAAAAATTTCTATGGAAACAGTTACCGGTCTCGTCACAAATACTTTTGTTTTTGGTGATAAGGTAGACATTGCACCACTCCTGATATTTGATGTTCAAACCATTACCGAGAAAAAGCCTCGGCATCTTCGAAAACAATCTTTCTAAAAAGTATATGTCGTCAGTTAAATTATTTTTCAAAAATTTTGAACATTTTCAACTAGGCGTTGGTTTCTGATGTGTGGAGACAAGCACAAAGAATCTTTGAAAATACTTCAATTTGGAAATGGTATTTTGAATTATTATAAAATCAGAGAATATCTCGCAATCGCGACATTCATTTCAGCGAACAAGTCGCTACAGTATAGGTAGGAATTTGACTTTATAAATCTTGAGAATTATAACAACAGGTAAAGGGTTTATTTGGTAAAAAAATCAATTATCAGTCACATTGCTTGATGCTGTCCCAGTTTAATGGCAAAGATAGGCCCTCCCTGATATGTGTGCATTCTAATTATGACTGTGAATTGATGTTCGTGAGGTGATAAAGAAAATCTTCGTCGCATCAATACTGATCTTGTGAAAGCGCGAATCTTGTGAATGGGCAACTAAAAATCGTTATCTTGATGATTAAAGCAAAGAATCTATTGAATATGATGCAGCCTTGGAACGTATTGGAGTTTGGACGCTGACACTGCAAGTCAGGTATCTAAGGACCCGACCTCTAAATGAATTGCTCACAGGTGTTGAAGGAGAAACTATGAATTAAGTAGGAATTAGGCTTAAAACGATAGTAAGATTTTCATGATAACAACAGTAAATATCAACAGTATGATACTGTAAAACTATCATTCAACAAATTCAATGCCTGCGGTTTTCGCGACGTCAAATGTACATCTCGGTTTGTCTTCTTCCTGAAATAGTCACGAAGACATGCTTGTTAGCTGGGAATCGAACTCAGTCATCGCTAAGTTAACAGACCCGACTATCACTAACGCTAGCAATGCACTAGAGGAATTCCTCTGTCTAGTCGGAGGTCGGAGACAGGTCTCACCTGCAGTCTGAAGATCAATAACCACCAGACGAGGGTAATGCTGAGAGGAGGCCGCATTGGAGAAGTGAGTGACTTGTTTCATGAACTTCCTCTGCGCCAGTTCATATTCTTCCTGAAAACAATGAGAACTTCATGCAGAAAGGAGAAGAGAAGGCCTACAACGCATCTTTCACCTGGAATGATTGTTTCAATGACTCTGAAACGTTGTTGGAACTTTTCGACTTCTCATCAGCCTTCGGACGTGATATTTCCACTTCTTCCCGTTTCGCCACGATCTTCTTGATTTCCGTGATGAGATCATTGTGAGCGGTCTTTGAGTCCTTCTGCATGTTAATTTCTATGCCTTGTTTCTTCCTCATCAGAAATCCCAACTGAAAAGAGAATTTTTATACCAAAGGTGGTCCTATGATCAGTGCAAGCTATGAGGAAGCATATTTTTGAGTCATAGAGGTCGATAACTATGATGACACCAGTCTTGAGTCTGACAGCGGGTCTAGTTCAGAACTTCTGTCTTCATCTTGTGATAACTTCTTATGTCAATGCCGCATAATCCAACATTATCACACAAAATAAGATTCCTCTTAGAATTGTCGCCTATCTTAACATTCATGATAATGGACCGCTAACAAAGTCTATAGATTGCATTAAAGAAAATTCTAAAAGTTGATTGTGTGGTCACAGATTTATTTACGTTCTCATTTTTTGACTGTTTGATCTTCATAACCGATTGCAAACGATCCTGAGCAGTGTGATATTCCAGCATGCCTCTAAAGGATTCTTCAGACTATTTTATGATTTCATCTCCAATGGCCAGTCGTGTTGTTCCTTTTCAAAAATTATTAATTCTATGGAACGAGTTTTCTTTCTTGGACATGGAAGATACTGTGCACATGCTATCAAGCACTCTTTTTCAGTGATCATCAGATATAATAGTGTTCTATTCACTTAACTTTTCAGGACTTCTTACCCACAATATGGCAATGTTAATACGACGTCTATACGAAATTTTCAATGAGTATAGACGAGTATTAACATTTCTATTGTTGAATATAAAAGTTAACAGGCAATATTCTAAAAGGTGACAATATAATTGCTGAATATAGACATCGCGATTAACCATACAAATTACATTCAAAGAAGATCATATCAATGAATCAGGCCATAGATTTTCAGAGATATATAACTAAGATATCCATGAAATGAATATCTTTGGCATAGAAGTATGCTTATCGGCGATATTTATTTGAAAGTGATGTTAAAAGAGTAATATTAAATATCTAATTTTTTCAATAAATTGTTTTGGCTATTTGTCATATTTTGAGTTGAATTGGAGAGAGCCAATATTGAAGGATCTTGATTTCATTCTTGTTATCTATTACAATTAATTTCTGTTAGCATCCGTTTACTAATTCAGGTAATTATATTATATTAATTATTATATAAAATATACATCATATACCTGAGGATAGTTAACGGATGTTAACAGAAATTAATTGTAATAGATAACAAAAATAAAATCAAGATCCTTCAATATTGGCTCTTTCCAATTCAACTCTAAATATCTAATGTTAAACGATTTCAATTCATTCTCTGCTAAAATCTATGTCAACAAATTAACATAGAAAATGTTAAAGTTTCAATTACATTGACGAGATATAGACATATTCAACAATAAATGATGTTGGACATCACTTCAGCTACAATTCACAGATACGATGATTGAGAGTATGAGAGAAATTTGGCCGGTCGCTCAGATTAGTGCACACGTCCACTAAAGGTTTTTATCAAAATATTGCAAGTTTTTCCTTCTCTAACGAATCCTCTGACAGATTTGCAAAAACTTTCACTGCTACATTCGTGGACGACTATGTTAAGATAGCACAGACAGCTAGTACTCCGACGTTTTGAGCATAGAAAGTCTGATATCTCCATTGAAGACAGATAAGTTGCTATCAAAGTTCAATATGACGAATTACGAGTTTCCGCCAGTGAACAAACTCTATTATGATGTCATTCTTCCACCATTCCAAGGATTTGCGAATTAGGCATTCATTCTGCGTTTCACGACACCCTCTCCTCTATGACTACATCATCGATACATGAGAACATGGAACCGTAGAGAGGTAGGAATCCTCTATCTCAACTCACTTCATCCCAGCGCCATTCTTCAGAGGTTCCAACAATAACGTAGATGACAGGCTTCTTCAGTGTCAGAATTCCATGCTGCAATTCGGCCATACAGTTCTCGGAGTTCTTGTACTGAAAGGAGAGAGAAATCTTCACATGTCTGTGACAGAGACATTGGAAATCATTCAAGGACAACCCACCTCATTGGAAACACAAGCGACGATGACCGAAGCCTGACGAAGGCCCAAACTGATATCCTGGAACAATCCGCGCTGAAATAAAAACATCATCAAGTCATTTTCATGTTCATCACAGTTATTAGGTGCCACTAAATTCAGAATGATTCACCAAAAGGTTTCTAGGGCAAGTTAGGATAGAAATAAGTCACTACAAATCTGATGACAAATATAATGAAATTTACAATCTACTGTCATCTGTAAACAGTAGTGTTTCAGAAAAGAATTTCATTCTCAAAGATTACATATTTGAATCACCACCTGTCAAATTAATATAGATGCAAATTTTATGGAATACCGCTTCTTGATATTGAACATGGGAACCACCTTCCAAATCTCACTGCCCTGAAGAATGTGTATGTAGCATTCTTTTACTCTTGCCATCGAAGACTGCAGTTTCATTGACATATTACTCATCGCAAAGGACACGTCATTCAAGTCACCATTCTCATATCAGTCATTTACACAGCAGGCTAGGAACAAAAATGTCCCCTTGAAAGCTCAAATACAAATACTCTCCCTTTTTAATGTGAAATATATAGATAATAAAGACACGTCGCACCGCTTGACTCACCGATCCTGTTCGTTCTATATCCAACCAACAGCCAATCCCTGCGTTCTTAATGACCTGACGAAGATGACGTGGATCGCCGCCTTTCCATCCATGGGCAGAAGTCAGCTGCTTGCTGGCCGAGTGAGAATTCGCCCAACAATAACTGATGAATACATGAGGATATTCCGCCTGCAAATGAAGATTGTTCTTGTGGCTAGGGAATGCAGAACAAGATCCGAAATAATGAAATTTAGACAACAACTCCTCAACTTTGCAACTTCACTGCAATATTATAGAACATCAAACAGCACACCCTGCAACATTGGCAAATCTCATAATGAAGACCTGATATAAATATAATGATTAGGCGTTGAGTTGGGAACAGACCTGAATAGCTGGCATTTCATCCAATATCAGGAATCATCAGCAGGCCTAGTCAACACCGACACAACTCTCTATTTTAAGTTGCAGCCATGCCCGGGTCAATTTGAGATTTGCAATTAACAAGTTAGCAAAATTTCGACAAGCGTTCATTAAATATCACTTTAAACACACTCCTGACAAATCTCCTAAGTTAGTGTGCCTGTAATAATTAATAACTGCTGCTTTTTGCAACCACAATGTAAAAAGAATTTGATATTGAGTTGCATCCTCAGTTGGAAAATGGGAACAAACCTGAATAGCTGCCATTTCATCCAATAGTGATGGTGGTTAATACTGAGAGATGTTAACTAAGTCGACAGATGATTTCTGATGTTGGATGAAATAGTACCTCTTATCGATGTTTGCCATTCGAACTTTGATCATTGCCTTCAGAAGCAGCGCGGTCTCAGAAATGTTAAGCAAAAAAGCGATGAAACTATTCATGGCAGATCGGTATTTTTTGAATCATTATTTGAAACATGCGTCTGCCTCAATACGCTAAATTTGTATTACCTTTGTTGATGAGATCGGTATTTAAAAATTTTTACCTGTTCCAAAGCCTGTCAATCAACTGCGACCTTCCTGCTCACGGAAAAGGATTCAGGTCTGGTTGACAGGATTTCGCACTATACTTCCATTGATTTTGCTTGTTTACCATGGTGGGTCTCCGTGGCGCAGTGGTGAAGTGCTTGGCCTAGCGATCTTTTGGTCTAGAGGTCGAGTCCCGAAAGTGTCATTGCAAGTCGACGGGAAAGAAATCAGGAATAAAGTACCACAGCATTCAGCACCATCCAAGCCTCCAGCATGGGGGAGCAGTGACGTTCAAACTTCATTAATGTTGTCTGTCAACATCTTCAGTTCTAGTGTTTCCGTATTTTCAACGACAGCGAAATCATCTGTGAATCGTAAATTATTTATTGCTCTTCCCCCTCATATGATTCCTGTTTCTTATTCATCTAAAACATCCATCATTATTCCTTCAAGAAAAATATTAGATAGTCCTGAAGAAAGCATACAGTCTTGTCTGCCACCCATGTCTGCCGTACCAGCTGCTGCAGTCAACATTAACAAGGATATGGTCTTTCGAAGTTTCATACAGCAATCTAAAACTAGTGTAATGATGCCTTCTCCTATTTTGCATTTTTGCCATGGCATCACTGAGTGTCACATCTGATCAAAAGCTTTCTTAAAGTCGACATACTTGATGGTGACGTGTTGGTCGGGATTGCGGTATTTTTCGGATCAAGGTTTTCGATTTGTTCTGTTGTACGCCTTTTCTTAAGCCATTTTGAGCTTTACTTAAGACGTTCTCAGATCTAGGTGAATTCGTCTGTATATAATTCGGAGCAACATTTCACTAACATGACTAATTAAACTTATGCTCCTTTAGTTTCCCATATTTCTTGCATTGGCCATCAGGTGCATGTTGACTGACATTGACTGCGTCCACTGATGCATTCAGCCAGTGTTGGATTTGAACTTGATAACAGTAGGCGGGAAGTTTCGACCGGACGTTTTTGGGTCAACGTCCTAATCAAAGTCAGAAAAAGTGGTGAGCAAAAGGAAGAGGACATCGATTCTTGCAGCACCACTCTCATCCACGCACCTAGAACGTCCGCGAATAACTTTGAAAATAGTCGAGCCATAAATGGAATAAGGAGGAGATAGCCTATTTGATGCTTGAAAGAGACTCTCCATCTCATGCATTTGGTGCTACCCGCATTTAGTCAAATAATGCTTCAACTACGGTCCGCATAGATATCTTTGTGAATCAGAAATTTGTGGTAGGTCATGTAAAGATCCTAATAAATATTCCTCAGAGGATCATTCTGTAATTTACTGCAACTAGACCTATAATGAATTCACAAAGATCGGACTTCTATCAATATTCACACAGTGATAGGAAAACGATGCTCAACCTGATTTTCTGGATTGTGAAAAATTTTATCACATTAATATGAATCGCATACCATGTGTGCGTTGTCGACAGTATCCTGAGAGAAACAATGTAGCATTCTGGATTCCACTCTTCTTGTGATGGCTTCGTTACCTTCAATTATTCCATTAAGCATTTTCTGCTTATCGAATTCATTTTCATCTTTCTGAACAAAGAAAGTTAATTATTGATGATTAG
>CAJQUW010014958.1:0-191458 GCA_907163375.1 Prostheceraeus crozeri
TTACTTAAATGTAAATTACACTATTACCATTTAATTACACAGTACCATTTAATTTTATTCAACCCCTCAGAAAAATTATGGCTTTTAACAATAATCTGACACTAACTCAAACTAGAATATATTAAATAAATAAAGAATAAAATACACCGATCTGACTTATGTCTTTGTAGAGGGGCAGCGTCCCGTTCGAGAATCGGTCAAAAGCCAGTACGCCTTGTGTCCGTCAAAAGAGGATGATGAGATAAGTAGATCGCGTGGCTACGTCGTCGTCTCACTTTCATATCGTTGTGCACAGCCTTATATTGTCCGAGGCATCCAATTGTAATTTGCCGCGATAGCCTCCACACCTCTACCCTCACAGATCAACTGTGTGGTCGATACAGAGGCAAAAGTTTTCCTATGTGTAATCGCCAGAATTGCTAGAACTGCTTCTCTTGAGAGAGAAAATTGAGCGGGCAGTGATTATTATTTCCATTCGAGGATAACAATAGAGCTGAGAGACATTAAAACAATGGGGCAGGCAATTGACCATGTTGCACTCCCAAAATTATTCAAACCATTCCGTTCTATTGACAGTATACCAGTATTGTCAAATTCGCAGAACTTTGCTCAAGTCTCTTTACACCAATAGTGTTTACTGCTCAATAGAACTGAGAATTGTAACATGGAGGAGAAAGTTATGCACAATGGATTTTACCTATCACACAATAATCTCAAAAGACTATTTAAAATCCTTCCGTTTCATTGATCTCATACCAGTATTGCCAAAATTCAGCAAGAATTCTGTTGATGGTAATATGCTCAGATTTGCTGCGAACCGCTCAGTAATGATCTAACACGTGTTTATCAAAATATTTGAATTTACCCGCATGCTGCGACCCAGAATTCAGCTTTGAGAAAAGTACACTTTGAAAGAAAGCTCATCTCATGTTAAACTGAAATGGAAATTAATAATTCCAATTTGAAATTCCTTCATGTTTAATTGTAATTCATGCAGCAACAGAATTTGGGAAGGGATTAACATTCGCAACCACCGGGGAAAAGCAGCGTCCTCGATGCAGTGGAGAAACCTGAAATGGCAAGGAGGGGAAACGCGGAATAACTAACCGGGGGTAAAAATGACCAATAAAAGCTACCAGTTATACTAACCAGAAATAGAACTAGCAATAAAAACAACGTTGGCTGCATCTCGAGTAATGCACTATGGTGATTTAGTATGGGGGGGGGGGACAATAAGTTAGAACATTATTGGGATGATATTCAGACAAGGGCGGAAATTGCGCCACATAAAGATATAGTAATCAAGAAAGGGGATGGAACTAAAACCAAGGGAATGGAAGACGACATAAGAGGAGGGACAAATATGCGACTGGCGACCGATATTTTCGGAGCAAAGGGCCACCATAAAACAGCTAAAGCACAAGAAGGAAACAGTTGCACAACCCGAGGATTACGATAATATAGTACGCTAAAAGTTAGGATATATTACGCTGCATTCGGATACTATGTGATTGAAATTAAAAGAAGAATACAAACATAAAATTCCTGAGGAAGGTTATCGGACTTGTATTTAATGCAACTACATCATAAATACGATAAAGAAAATAAGTAATGCACGTAACTGGAAGCAAAAAGGGAAACAGAAACAAAAGGGAAAAATACTGAAAAGGGAAATCCATTAGGAGGATGAAAGGGGAACGAAGGTAATGACGAAGACGGTAAAAAAATGTGAGCAACACGTGGGAGTCAATAAAAGAGTCAGAAAGGTCAAAGAATAACGGGAAGCAGAAAAATGGGAAGGGGGACAGGAAGAAGCCTCAGCGCAGAACGAGGGAAACGTTTTCCACCAGACCACGGTGGCGAAGCGACGCACGGCGTCGGCCGTCAGCCGACGAGGCTTAAAAATAAGGCCTCGTCTTCCCTTTGCCAAGAAAAGAAGGGGTTTGCTCCAGGCGGGGGGTCATTAAAAAAGAAGATCTAGGGGTAGAGTGGGACCATTTCATTTAAAATTTGGGGTGTAGGATATAGACGAAATGGGGCGAAACGTAGGACAGGAAAGATATTGATTTGGGAGTTTAGTGACAAGAAGAAGTGTGCGGGGGGGGTTTTAGCAATGACGGACATCCGGCCATGGTCTTAGGGGACCGCGATCGTTTAATGAGCAGACCAGGTATAGACGGTTGGTCATCAGTACCCAATTGTCTTTTTGTGGCCCGCCAAATAGGCATTTGCGGCTGCATGCTACATGACAGCCACAAATTCGTGGGGCGCGAGCTTGACGAGCCATGGCAACAGGTGTGTTGGGCCATGGAGGACGTAGTCCACTATGACTTAGCAACAACGAAGTTTTCATTGATGGTTTGCGAGCTTTCGGAAATTAGCAGTCCCTGATTAGTTATTTGGGTAATATAATTCCATAACCTGAAAGAGGACAGAAATTGGTTGGATAGAGGGCACGGCAAAGGGAGAGGGCTCATAGTAATCATATAAGTAAACAATGTCATACAGGGTGAGGCGTAGACGATTACGCAAGGGGTAGCGCGAGTGACTGTCTGGTTGCGGCTGGGTGGTCAATGGAGCGGGTGGCTGAGGAGTATCAGATGGTGGTGGCAAATGTGAATTTCTGTGAAACGTCGTGGACTGCTGAGGAGAATCATCGTCAAATGTTAGCAAAAGCGGCTCCTACTGGGCGAGGCAACAGGATGGAGTATGAGGCTGAACGGCCCATCTTGCAGCGATTTAGATTGACCCACTGCTTTTTGGCTCGCGGCTCATTGACTGGCAGCAATAGTGCGTTTGGTGTCTGTTGCTTCGAGGAGTCGATACGGCCCTCTCCATAGTTTTCTTTGCATATTTTTTTTTTTTTGTTATAACCCTTTTTTGGTTGAGGGGTATAGACATAAACGCGATCACACATCGAACGATTACTCATGGTGTTTTGACAAGTCATGTCGTACTGTTCCTTTTGTCGCTGTTGACTTGAGCTTCGGCAGAATTACGACTAGCCATAATTCCAGGCTTTCTGAAAGTTGCTGCACAAGCCGATGCTTATAAGTATCGACGTCACAGGCACTAGCAGAGTCATGCAATTCTCGACAGCATCTAAATCACAATAGGAAGATCGGATAGGTCACAGCACGGAACACTAGGAAGAATGGACTGTCCTTCTATTGAGGGCATGAGGAACGATGACCGATACTCAAAACAGCATCGCAGGAATGAAATCATCCCAATCTTCTCTTTGATTTAGAACTGACATAGTGAGAAATCATTTTGACAATGTAACCCCACATCATTCAGTGATCAACGAGCCATCACATTTAGGCAGATATGCGGTCGGTTTAAAAGATTTTTTTTCGCGTCTGTCTTGTCAGCCGACAAACTTCTCCTCATCAAAGCAGACATAAAAATTCGCTTTTGTAGAAGAAAATTCAAAACAAGAAAATTCACTCCGAACGTTTTCGGCCTATTCTCATCAAGGATGTACATGGCAGATGAACAATTACAGCTAAGAAAAATAAACATGGAATGATGGTTCAAATGAATTCCACATACACGTCCATGCACGTGTCTACATGTGGTTTGCAAAGATCTAACATTTGACTAGTATCTAACACTCTACTCATTAACAGATTAAAGTAATAAGAACGTGCAAATCTTAAAAGACAAAGTTAATATAGTTATCTGTCTAACACTTACCTAGAACGCGTAAGAGTCAAGACACCGACAAGAAATCACCTAATCACATCATCTTTGTCTTTTAAGATTGCATGTTCTTATTACTTAACTGTTAATGAGTTGAGTGTTAGATACTAGTCAAAAGTGTAGATCTTTTGCAAAACCACATGTAGACACGGCATGGACCGTGATGTGAATTCATTTATAACATCATTTCCATTTCTTTTTCTTAGCCTGTAATCATTTCATTTGCCGATGTACATCCTTGATGAGAATGGCCCGAAAACGTATCGGGTTGAATTTTCCTTGTTTTGAATTTTCTCTACAGAATCGCATGCCACTGTCACTCAGGGACAAGTTGCTTCTACAATAAAATTCAGCTCCCCTATCTGATAACAAGGACTCAGGACAGCCAAAAAAACGGGCAAACGATTTCGTTGAAAAATATTCTTCGCTTATAGTGGTCGCGGTCTGGTCTGGGATAGGAAACTGCTTCAATCCATTTGGTCGCATACTCGGCAAAATGACTATGTAACTTATTGTTGTTATTAGGACAGTGGAAAAAGGGCGCTGTCTGATATCCACAGCCCACCGAGAGGAAGGGTGGTGGAAATAGGTATGGATTGTACAAGTCTGGCACCTTGGACTTGCGGTACGGATTGTTCTTGGCGTTGCAGGAAGCGTCATTCTTTACAATCCAGCTAAGGAATGTCTCGCTTGATTGGAAGGCCAATGATAAAACTTGAGAATTCCTTGACAGGAGTCTTATCGGCAGCAAGATGGCCGGCCAAATATTCCCTGGTTGGAATTCAAGAAATGCGTGCTTGTGGTAAGTCTAGGCGGAAGAACAACCGTCAACGTCCCCTTATTCAGGTCAGCTTCTCTACACTCATTACAAAGTTTCCATGCCGCCGTAAGCGGAATTTACCGGAATTTTGTCTGAATATACGATTTTTGACTCTTGAGTAACAGAGCTGAAATCAACGGCGTTGCCCTGTAGTTTACGGGAATTGCCAGAAGAAAAAGGGGTCAGTCTGCTGCTCCGCTCGAACATTATGCAGATCCGAAGTAATTCGTAATTCCATCCCGTCACGTGAACCACGACTAAGAGCCTGCGACAGACGACTCATTTGGTAAACTATTCGCGATAAGGTATCTGCATTGTTCAGTCGACCGGGGCGATACTTGATGAGTCTCTAGATCCAGCTCCTGCCAGTCTTAGGGCCCAACGATTAAGCCGAGGGACGATCTATGATTTGTATGGGGTAAAAGAAAGCCATTGCAAGGGGCTGTGATCAGGTCACCACTAGTAAAAGGTCCGACCGTAACAAAATATGTCTCGAAAAGTGATCCGTGGCCCAAACGATTCGCCAACGCTTCTACCTCAAACGACAGCGTAAATTTCTCTCATGCTTAGGTCCAGCCTTTCTACTGGCGTACGCGACTGGTCGCCCGTCCTTTCCGTCACCTTGCTTAGGACAGCACACCCAGTGCTAGTCCCACTAGCGGGTCGGTAATGTAGAACGAATGGCTTCTGAAAGTTAGGCCATACGCGCACAAATTGGAGGAGCGATTAGATGGTCCACGTAGTACTCAAGTAGCGCTACGGCATCGATATCTGCGCTTCAGACCATACAAAATGAGAGGTGTCCTTCTATAGAAGTGTTTGGGTCAACCGGATCCGCTAGTTTTGTTGCAAAATTTTGAATAAACCGGCGATAGTAAGACGCCCAGCCCTAAGAATTGTCGAGACCATACTTTAAACAGTATCGGAGCGAAGGATAACACACGAACGATTTGTTAGTGTTTTCTGGATTCAGGAAGCATGCCATCTTTGGAAGGAAAGTGTTGATCACACGCAAATTGAAACCGATGACTTTGCGAATTCACATTTTCTCGGTTTAAGTTTTCAACCCAAAGTTTTTCGACTATTCTGTTGTTAGTATCTCACTCAAGCGCTGTAGGAGGTTGATCAAAGTCATCGAATAACCAAATTATATCATCAATATAAAACTATGCAACTTTTCATTATGCAAACCAGATAAGACCAACTTCCATGGCCACGCTGGAAGGAGTCGAGCACGGTGCATTACATAACCCCAATAATGCGAGTCGTACGAAACATCGAAATTGCCACGCACTAATGTCTGTAAAGGCAGTTCGTTGATTCTTCACACTCTAGCACTCAAACAGGAATCTTTGCCGAAATAACCCGAGGCTAAAATCATAGATCTGTCGAAAAGATAAGTAGACCATTTCCCAAACTATCGGCTGCTCCTCATCATATCCGACAGCAGTGGCGATCTATAATCATATTTCGTGATAGCATTTAGTTTTCTATAGTCCATCACAAAAAGCGATTGGACCATCCTTTTTTCTACTGATCTAAAGGGGAATGACCGGCGATGCAAAAGGACTCGCTGTTGGCTGAATAATACCGTTTCTGGACATCAACTCTAATTGATCTTTCAATGTTTTCTTTTGTGATTCTGGAATGCGATACGCTCTTTGTCGGACCGGTTGATGATCACCGACATGTAAGATTGTTTCATAAAAAATGGATCACCCTTAAACATCGCCTTAACTTCAACTTTGTCTAACTCCGCCAAACTTGAACGAATTGCTCTGAAATTTGGAAGATATGTCAGTTGTGCTTACTAATATCATTGTTGGAAATTTAAAGCATGAATATTGAGTTGTTTTCCTGTTATAGATAAAAAAGTAGTAGATAATTTGATCTTCATTTAGCAATGTTACACAAAATCATACCTCACTCTTATAAAATTACAATTCTTTCCTTTGTTATGTAATATGTTGTTCTACAAGCCAAAAGCTATCAAGCAAAATAAAAATAGAGAAAATCGGTCAATCAGAGCCAGTATAGCACCATTTTTCATCAACAATAATGTAACTCCTACATGTGATTAACTGGACTTCATGTTCCATAGCTTCCTGACTTCGTTGCGGTGGTGTTGGCAGCACTCCTGATTGCTTTCAGCTAGAAATATATCTCTTACCGGTTGAAAACAATACAAAGCACAAATGAACAATAACGAGATCGCATTCACAAAAGGCAAAGTGTCAGCTTTGGTAGAACTAGGGTTTTCTTTGCGAGCTACAAGCAAGCGACTAAATGTCCCTTACACAAATGTGCATCGATGGCATAATGATGATTTTCGACTCTGTCGCAAAGAGGGCTCTGGCCGTCCACGCAAAACATCCAAACGTAGAGACCGCCTAATTTTGAGATTTGTTAAAGTTGATCCAAGTCTCTCGTTAACTGAGATGGCTGCACTAGACTCGTCTATTTCTAAGTCCACTATTCGTAGAAGACGTATTGAGTCGAATCTACTGATTTGGGCTGGCATTTGGACAATGGCCGCTCTGAACTTCACATACAGCAAGGAACCATGATTTCTGATCGCTATGTGAATGTTTTTCGAATGATCTTTGGCCAAATGACAGATCAACTTGGTGATCCATCGACTTGGTTATTTATGGATGATTTTGCTACGTGTCACAGGAGTAGTAGAGGTCACCTTATGCAAGTCTCAATTAGGGCTTAGGACATTATCTTGGCCAGCTCGTTCTCCTGATCTGAATCCCATAGAAAATGTATGGAGTATTCTAAAGCGCAACGTTCGTCGTTCACTGCTACCTACAGATGGCGTATCACAACTTACGTCACTGTTAAAAAGAGAGTGGAGAAAGCTAGATCAGTCAAAAATCAACGATATCATCGAATCAATGCTAGACGAATTGGTTAATGTCATTGACAATAAGGGTAGGACCACAAATTATCAGCTTCTTAAGAACCGTTACTGTATCATAGCTTGTCAGATTATATAAGGACATTTAAATATATTAGGGACATGAAATAACATGAAAAATGCTTTCTGTATCATACTTATGTTTTATTTAGTCAAATTTTTAGGATGATCCACTTTTTATGAAACGGACTGTATGTGATGCTCGACACCTGACATTAAGCCAATATCGTAGTCATGCAAGGAGAAAGCGTTTCGATGGCGCCACAACAGATCATTCAATCGTTGTCGCTCAACGTCGGTTAAGTTCGGAGTCTCTCGAAACAACTCCAAGAATGATTTTCTTGAGCATCGGGTTGCACCTTCGCAGCTATGCGTGATAATTTCATCATCGGCAGTTAGTATTTCGGCTTTACCAATAACCTGTCTCTTCTGAATAGTTACCGGCGATTGGGAGATATTGGCAAGGCATATCGGTATTGATTGATTAGATGGCGTTGCGACGACGTTTGCCACAATTATAGAAATAGCCGATTGCTGGGTTTCGGAGTAAACAGCACATCCTGTGATGGAATAATATGTGTTAACCGAGAGGCAATCTGTACTTCGGCTCGTGCTGGAACCTTCACAGTTTCTTTCTTTTACGGCACATATGACCGGTGGAAGAGCGGGTGGAAATTGAATCTTATTGTTTTGGTAGGAAATAGAGAAGCATTCTATCTTTTGTAGAAAGTCTACACCAAGAATAGCATCCAAATGTAAATTCTTCATAACAATCATATCATGAGGAATAATGCGGTCTGCTAATTCAGTAGTAACGGAAACACTTCCCAACAAACAAAGTTTATCCCCACTAACATGGCTTGCTGAAGTCGTCGTTGGGTGTTGAGTAGTGTTCAGCTTCCGAAATATAGCCTCTGACAGCAATGTGATGCCCGAGCCGGTATCTAGCAAGGCATCAACGGAGAGGTCATTGATCTTTATAGCCACAGTTGACAGATCTTGTCGGCCACAAGCAGCTACCAGGCTCCTTTCGCTATATGAGCGGGGCCAAGCATCATGCTGTGAAGTGATAGGATAACTACCTGGGATGTCTACATGAAAATCAGATTCTTCCCTAGAATCTGATGAATTCCCAGTGATAGCACTAAGCTGATCGATTGCAGGTACAGAAGGGATCACTGGAGGAGTGTACGCTGGTGGGCCAAACTCAACTTCAGTATCCTTAACTTCAGACCCGTCGTTGTTGTCCTGAAAATCATTGGTCTCTATCATTGCTACAGTTTCATGAGGGATACGCTGGAACCGCTGCATGACACCATTAACGAATGCATGAGGCCTCCATACCAAGTAGCGTATGCGATGCCGAACAAACTTGCCACATTGATAGAAAATCATACCCGTTACATAAATACAGACCAGAAACATCCAAATTTGCTTGAACGAAGGTTCAAATCCCATCAGGAAGCTAAAGGCGGTCCGTTGACTGAGTCGCTTTACTAAGTTACGAGTGCCTTCCTCGGGATACTCATCGTGCGACACCCCGAGATTTTTCAAAATCTGTTGATGTAACGATAATGTTCCCAAAATGTCATTGACCGTGTCATGCGCTTGAAGTTGGCTCCAATTATAGACAGCAAGGTCATGAAAAATGGTATGAGGTGGCAGTGGCACAGATGAGAAATTGAAGGATACAAAGGAAGAAATTGATATTCCGTGATGGGCACAAGCTTTCGTTTAGGATGATAATTAAAGCATTTTCCTTCCAAGCAAACGGTTGTGCTAGATCAGAACAGGATCGATGCGAAGCAGTACGCGATATGATATTCTTCGTCGGATCTAGATACCCTGAAAAGTTTTTTGCCATTCATCGAGTATTCAATTGGAATAAGGCTGTAACATTGTTCACCCATCGCTGTGATGGTGTAATTCTGTACTGCCGAGCATGGGAAGATTTCTAGCAGGTGTCCAACAGCCCTGGCGTGAAGAAATGTTTGGTTAAGGATTTCACGGGCGGCTAGCGTGGCGTGTGAGACAATCGAAATGCGTAGAAGATTGGCTATTGTTTTGAGACTATTGCATGCAGATTGCACGGCGGCATTAAAAGAGAACCTTACGTAATTGGTTAATTCAAAAGAGACCGCTTGCAATTGAGAAGAAACGTATGACGAAGTGACAACACTTCGAGTACTACGTTTTCTAGTATCAAGTTTAGAGAACAGTTTGCGTAACTTAGATTGATTAGTGATCTGGCGAACAAAAATTCCCTGATCAGATTTGAGAAGAGTCGTATTGAAACAATTTCGAAGAGTGATTGCAGTTTTTGGAAACGTTAAGGCCATTGATCCACTGCGTGAAACCCATGTGTTACCCCATTGGTGACCAACAAGGCGACGCCATTTTAGAAATCGGCATTTTTCCTGTTCCGTCGGTTCCCACAGGATATGACTGAGATCATCCAAATGGCAATTTCCTGATTGATAGTGGCAATGGGAAACGGGGCCTGCTGAACTTTCCATATGGGCGGACGAATGTCTCTTGTATACTTTGATGGGCACAAGAAAGCAATTGTAGACCTCCTGAATTCGCCAGTGACAGCACTGAAACGGTGCCTTTCCGTAGGTTGGAGTGATTGAATGGCCAGTAGAAAAGACTTTCCCTCTTTTCTTCAGCCTACGGCCGAGCATCGCTTTTCTTTTATCATTTGGAGGCATTCTAAACGTGACACAGGGAGGCGCACCATTTTCTTCTTCAGAAGTCGTTCATCTCCAAAGAAATACATCAGCGTTTTTATTGTGTGCTTGGTTTTTAAGCAATGCCATCCCGCCGAGATATATTGAAGTAAATTTTCCCTGTAGAATTCGTATATTCGCGGTTTTGGCAGCGTAGCATTGTCGAACATGCGGATGACAATCAGTCGGATCGGGTATTTGCCATATCGTAGCTCCTGCTCGAGTTTGACAGATCATAGGATACTGTCCGTCAGAGCAGACAACAACTGGTGATATACATAGGAAAGTCAGAAGACAAATCAGGAGATGGCCTTTTGGAACAATCTGGTTGATTATCCAAAAGACTGATGATAAAGCCTGATATCCATAACGAACAGACAGCCTTTGGGGTTTCAATTTTAATACGGTTTCCAACTGACTCGCCACTTTCTGTCTTGTCTATATTTGCTACTAAGACATCCAAGTCCCTAGACTGGGCCCTGTGTGGACTATCTTGTTGCGTCACCGCATTTATAGAATTGACATTTCGATATCTCGAATTCCCCAAAGGCATTTCAACCGGCCTCTGACTGTAAGTAGTCACTGCACCTGCGGGCAGGTTGTTCATCTGGGATCTGTTGAAGGAGCGAGCGTTTGACCGGCCGCGCGAACTCTCCGGCTCAGCAAAGCGAGTTTGCTTAAAGCGGAATTCCGAGGGCGCACGCTCCTGCGGATAATGTCTACCTTCTCTGTACCCTCTGCCTGCGCCCCCTGGATTGTACATTCGTCGTCCTGGTGTAGTAGAATTGCGCGCCTGGCCTGTAAATGGAACCCAATGTGGGCATTGTCGCCTAATATGACCACGCCTTCCGCACTCATAACAGATAGCTTGATTATCCGTAGTGTACCGCTGTTGAGGCATGGCATTCCAATTGTTCGGTGACTGCGCGACAGGATATGTAGCTTTAGGAAATGGATTCATCGAAGTTATGGCTGATACTAGTGAGTCCATTTTTTCCTGAATATGTCGAACCGCCACTGTGGTTTTCGAATCTTCATCATCATTTAATAGATTGCGCTGGGCCTGTAGCTTTCTGGCGTATGCAATAGCATCTTCAAGGTGTCAGGATCCTTTTACAGAACTGGTTTGCGCAAAGATGAACATAGTCCAAATACAAAGGCCTCTCTGGCCAAAGTTTGTCGCGTATTGGCGTCCGCTCGAGGATAGGCCCTCCTGACTAGACGCTGAATATCCGTGGCAAACGCGGCTACCGATTCATCCTTCCTCTGTTTGCGAGTATGCAGCTCAGTTGAGGCAAACCGCTCCGTTTCAGGAGGTTTCAGCAAGTCCTTCATAGTTTTAACTAGGGTAGAGTAGGACGCTGAGCAGCAGCAGGAACTTTCCGATAAGCTTCAAGGGCATAAGACCGAAAATATGTCGGCAAGATATAGGCCTTCTGAACATCTGACCACATCAAGGCACGAGCAACCATGTCGTAGTGTTCAATGAAGTCACTAAAGGTCATTCCCGACTCATCAGAATCGCCATTAAATAATGGAATGGACAAGGCCATGTTTGCATTGGGCGGTAAACATCGAGGAGGATTTATCGAGGCGCCCCCAATGCGAGGTCGTAAGGCCATGGCCGGTGGATTAGCCGCTCCTGGACCATCCACTACCATGGGCACAGGTGAGTCCATGTCCAAGGCTGGCTCGCTCTTATCGGTCTATGTCGTTTACTCATATATATATAATCCTTTATGGCTGTATGAGGACTACTTATTTGGGAGACCACTAAATCACTCGCAGCTACCAGTAATACTACAGGATGGTAGTAGTACTAATAACAATTATATCACTGAATATGGGGCACGAACACTACAGAGGGAGGGGGAGTTTGATAGGTGGATGGATATGTAATTTACTACGACAGGATTATCAGCAAAATAATAACGATAAAGACAGTAGAGAAAGGACAAATAAAACAAAGAAAAAAAATCTTACAAATACTAAGTAAAATCCTATGATCTACAAGAAAATGGATATGACTAATTAGAAATGACTACCGTTATCTCAGCACTAACAATATATCGCTATGTTTATTCGGGTTACGCAAAGAGGTTAGATTTGTCTTTTGAAAGCCAATAAAACCAATAAAACGCCAATAAAACCAGTCTACGACTACTGTACGTTATGCACAAAAATATAAGTAGCGTAATAACGAAATTTTAACTCGATACTTACACAATTTAGCATAAACCATGTCATCACGATACAATAACTTGAATGACTAGCAATATATTAGCGGAGAACTACTAACAGTATAACTACTTCGGCCGAATACTATCAAAAACTACCAGTTAGAAACGGAAATGAACAATATAAACTATACTATGAATACAGAAATTTTTGAAAGTATGGTGTGACACTGTCGAATCAATCTTAAATCTGATAATCCTGTTTGTAATAAGAAGAATGTAAAATCAATGATATCAAATAAATGGCATGCACAAATGATAAACATACAAAAATAGTCAGAAAATGCAGAAATCAATAATTCCCAAGACCCAGTTCCCTCGATGCAGAGTATATATGTGATCTTTAAAATAAGGAAACTAGGCTTGTGCTCTAGCGATAATGAAACCCAATGGAACGCGACAAATAATCGCTGTAAGATATCGTTAGAGGTCAATCAAAAGCAGAAAAAGAAGAAGAAAGTGATTCAACAGGTTTATACAAATGATGTGTAAGTTACTAGTAAGGAACGTATACTGACAAAATATTCTTTTGGTTTCTCTGTACTTATTTTTTTGTAGACAAGTTTTTGGTATAATAGAAACGTATTTATAATTCCGGAATTATAAGATAAATCAAAATAACGTAGTGTGAAAGGATTCCGAGAAATCGCATTATTCACTGTTCGCAAAAGAAAGCGAAAGAAATTGACACAAGTTTGCACTAATTTAACCTGTATGGTACTTAATGGCTATAAAATTGCAGTATATAATCTGTCACGATCAATGTACACTAGTAGGGTAGAGTGCAGGCCTACACTTAATATTACCCTTGATTAAATAGTCATGTACAAAGAGAATACAGTAGCAACATGCAAAACGTAAAGTTATCACAAATTTTTGCTTAAATTGTTTTAAATAATCGAAAGTACCTCAAGACAAATTAATGTATGCGATTATAAGTAAAACAAACAGTACAGTTAATTTAACATGAACAATGCGAAATAGATCAAAAAATTCAATTAAATTAACATGCACAGTGTTAAGCAGTTCAGACAGTTACAGTATGTTACTTAATCGTTAAATACGGCAGTTAATTTCCGTATAGAAAAGAAATAAGTTATTAGATTACAATCACCAAGATGTTCTCCTGATTACCAATTAGCTATAGATTATTAACTTTGTATTATTAAAGTCTGGACGTCAACCCACAGACAGGAATTTCGCGTCTGTCCAACTCAACAATAGCTCAATAGCTCAATAAACCGGCATATGCGCGCGCTGCCGAAAAAAAACATAAATCTCTATCACAACTCAACCCACTCTTTCTGACGGAAGGGTATACCCAGCAACGATTTTACTTTCCCTTCAAATCGCTTGTGTCCAATGTCCAACGATTTATTTCAATTTTCTTGAACACGTGGCAGTAACTGAATACTTTAACTCAGTTACGTCGCCTGAGGACTTTTAACCACCTCGGCGGAACTCAATAACCTCGCCTGAGGTCGTCAGAAACCAAGAAAATACTAGAACAATCTTTGAATCAATGGGTAAATTGGAGAACACTTGGTGATAAGTCCTAAACCTAAAATCCTAAGACACAATATCTTCGACCGAATATTACTGCCCCTACACGAGTGTCTAAATTCCTTCAATCAACTGGACGAGAATGTTAAATGAATTTGGTCTAATATATGGCAGCCAAAAGAAAGATAAGAATGGGCTGTACAAGTATGAGCCGGTAATATGTATCGGTTATATAATTATGACTGTCAGTGAAGAGAGAGACAAAATTCTAGCAATATCAGGTGCCCCACGTTGGGCGCCAGAAATGTAATTAGCCTTTTTCGGTAGCTCAAATAGCTTACTAACTAATTACTTAGGGTTCATTTACAAATCACTGACATTTAATTAAAGGCCTAGAGGAGAGATAGCTCTTCCTTTTCAGAGAGGCTCAAGCTCAATATTTCACTGAATCAAGTTATATTATTTACTTAAATGTAAATTAGACTATTAAAAATTTCCAATGTTGATTGAAGAACAAAAAGACACAGTACCATTTAATTTTATTCAACCCCTCAGAAAAATTATGGCTTTCAACAATAATCTGACACTAACTCAAACTAGAATATATTAGAATAATAAAGAATAAAATGACACCGTCTGAACTTGTCTTTGGAGAGGGGCAGCGTCCGTTGTCGAAGAATCGGTCAAAAGCCAAGTCGCCTTGTGTCGTCAAAAGAGGATGATGAGGAGAGAGATCGTAGTGGTCTAGTCGTCGTCCCCTCAAATCGTTTGTGCACAACCTTATATTTGTCCGAGGCATCCAATTGTAATTTGCCGCGATAGCCTCCACACCTCGGACCCTCACAGATCAACTGTATGGTCGATACAGAGACAAAAGTTTTCTTGTGTAATCGCAGAATTGCTGAGACTGCTTCTCTTGAGAGAGAAAATTGAGCGGGCAGTGTTATTATTCCATTCGAGATAACAATATAGCTGAGAGAACTAAACGTGGGGCATTGATTATCTTGCACTAACCAAAATTATTCAAATCATTTCGTTCTATTGACAGCATACCAGTATGCTCAAATTCGCAGAACTTTGCTCAAGTCTCTTACACCAATAGTGTTACTGCTCAATAGAACTGAGAATTGTACATGAGAAGTTGCACAATGGATTTTACTATCATATAATCTCAAAGCTATTCAAATCTTTCCGTTTCATTGATCTCATACCAGTATTGCCAAATTCGCAGAATTCTGGTTGATGTAATATGCTCAGATTGCGCTACCGCTCACTGATCTAACACGTGTTTATCAACATATTTGATTACCCGCATGCGCGACCAGAATTTAACTTTGAGAAAGTACACTTTGAAAGAAAGCTCACTCATGTAACTGAATGAAATTAATAATTCCAAATGAGATTCTTCATGTTTAATGTAATTCATGCAGCAACAGAATTTGAGAGATTACAAATAAATGGCTTCTGTCTTGCGTCGATTCGCAGTTTTCAATTGCAGTTCTGCATTCGGTGTGAGCATGGGCATGTACAATTGGAAAGAGGTGATTTTGAGAGTGTACACTGTAGATGTCCCTCCAGTATGTGCCATATCATAAATGGCATATTCCGGTTTATTCAAGGTGAAAATGAGATCCAGTTGCATGCCTGGGGGCGGAGCAATCACTTGTTGGAACAAATTACATTTCAGGGGAAAGTCAAAGGTACGTTTAAATTCGTTTTTTGCCCATTGTTTGAGAATGGCTTGATTTAGTGCATTCTCTTTATCTGTAAACTCTACCGCGTTAGACTTCACCGTCTTAGCCGTTGCATCATACACCGTGTCATACATATCTTGAGGAACAGTAAAACCTTGTGTGACCATGTGCGTATTCTTCACATCATTGGTGTATTGTAAAAGATTGCTAAGGTAAGCTCTCAAATAATACAAGTCATTGCCTCCTTCAATGATGCGTTCATTCAAGCGGATAGTAATGTCGGAAAAGAGGGAGTGGGCCGTATTGTTGATAATAATCGCCTTGTCTGACGACTCACATGGCACGTCTGCTCCTTTAGCCGCATCATGTTTCATGAGTTGTACTTCCACGCGAAAATAGGCATTGCACACATCCATCCAATGAATGGCTAGTCGAGGGACCGTGAATTGAATGGTACCGGGATTTTCCAATCCATTGACTGGCGTCAGAACGCTCGTATGCTGAGAAGTACTCGAGACATCGACTTTTATCACTCTGGAATACATCGCATCGAGCATCCAATAATGCAGGTGTTTCCGCCATGCTTGATGGTACTGATTTCCTAAGATTGCTTAGTTCTTAAAAGAGCAATAGTTGTTTAGCACCTCCGCGATAACGCCCCATCAAACTTCCTTTCCCCCATTTCGTATGATGGGCAATGTCCACATGACATGTCCACATGGCAAAATGAAGCGATTCAATAATTATTTTTTCCATTGATAAATATGGACTGCATACGTGTTCTGGTATACTCCCGTGTGTTTTCTTTTTGTTGAGTACCGGCATATTATTTGTATAAACAACACGATTAATAATAAATCCTAAAACGCATCTTTTTCAGTTTTTGGTATTTTACCCATACAAAAGTTTTAGAAAAATCGCATATTTTTATTTAGCCTACGGTAAGAATGAAGTTAAAATCTACTTTTATATCTTTTGTACAATTAACGTATATATACATGTATACCACGATGTGTATCAGATATTCTACAATTTTCCACACATTATAAATTAAAAGTTTCTTGTTTTTTAATTATCTACGGTTGAAATGAATGAACAATACTGATGAATTTATCATCGACTATATTGCCAGACCCTTGTGACACATCGCTGTCCATCCAATAAATGACGGGAATGGCACCTCTTATCCTAATAACCTTTGTATCATTACGCTCATAAGTTTGACCAGTTCCTATCACACATACTCCTTGACAACGTAATTCATTCGTCTCTGTGATGAAATGTATGTGAAAGAAGATGTGACACGGTTTTTACGGTAACAATGACCAAGTCAATGTCCAATTATGTACAGCCATTTTATGAGACAAGATAGGTTGAAAATGTGGGGAACACTGCAGAAGAGTCCGAGTATCTAGTACAAAGGGGTTAGAATGCATACAAATAAGCTACATGTATTCGGTAAGCTTACCTCTGATTCTGTGATGTCGAGAGTTGACTTGCTACTTCTAGGGGTTTCTGAATTCTTGATAAACATCATCTTCTCGTAAAACCACAAGCTCGGGGTATAAATGTCAGTGCATCCGGCACCAGACTTCTTTGAGTCTTCGACCTTCTTGTATTCCCGTCGGAATGATGTCCGCAAACAATCAATCTTCTTTTTAACATCCTCGACTTTCAAATTTGACAGACTTTTGTCGTATTCCTTTAAAAAACTCAATAACTTATCGTACGCGATTTCTCGTTTTAATTTATTCATATATTCGGAACTCTTTACTGACCACAAACATGGCAGACTCTCATACTGTGACAGAAATGCTTCGGTTGTCGCACGAGACCAAGACATATCGATGCACATTTAATGGATTCTGAGTCGTTCAGATTCGTCATGTGAAATTCCCTTAATTTTCTGCAAAGCGTAGTCATGGTATCGAATGGCGTTACCATCCGTGCGCGACCGCGCAGCCAATCACTGCGCCATGTTGGTTGGTTTGTTTGATAGAATATTCAACTCATTTAATGTCGTGATTTCCGTCCATCCAACATGTTGGCCAACCTGTTGGATCGTGTGTCATAGGTATCCAACAGCCAAACCAACAAACCATCCAACATGTTGGCCAACTTATTGGATCGTGTGTCATGGGCTTAAGCCGAGACGATGGATTTTTATGAGTAAAAAGCCATTGCAAGGGGCTATGATCAGTTACCACAGTAAAAGGTCGACCGTACAAATATGATCGAAAGTGGTCCGTGGCCCAAACGATTGCCAACGCTTCTAGCTCAACGACAGCGTAATTTCTCTCATGCTTGGCCAGCTTTCTACTGGCGTACGCGACAGGCCGCTCGTCCTTTCCATCACCTTGGCTAAGGACAGCACCCAGTGCTGTCCCACTAGCGTCGGTATGTAGAACGAATGGTTTCTGAAAGTTAGAGTACGCCAAAATTGGAGGAACGATTAGATGGTCACGTAGTATAGCAAACGCATCGCTCTGCGCTTCAGACCAAACAAACGGGGTGTCCTTCTTTAGATGTTGTGTCAACGGATCTGCTATTTTTGCAAAATTTTGAATAAACCGGCGATAGTATGACGCCAGCCCTAAGAATTGTCGAACCTCTTTAATAGATTGGGGCGAAGGATATTCACGAATTTTGTTAGTGTTTCCTGGATCAGGAAGCATGCCATCTTTGGAAAAGGTATGACCAAGAAATGAAACCGATGACTTTGCGAATTCACATTTCCTCGGTTTAAGTTTCAACCCAAAGTTTTCGATTCGTTGTAGTATCTCACTCAAGCGCTGTAGGTGTTGATCAAAGTCATCCGAATAACAAATGATATCATCAATATATACTATGCAACTTTCATTATGCAAACCAGATAAGACCACTTCCATGGCACGCTGGAAGGTCGCAGGTGCATTACATAACCCAAATGCGAGTCTACGAAACTCGAAATTACCCGCAAATGTTGTAAAGGCAGTTCGTGGTCTTGACTCTTCATCAACAGGAATTTGCCAATAACCCGAGGCTAAATCTAGAGTCGAAAAGTAAGTGGCCATTCCCAAACTATCGGCTGTCTCATCAATCCGAGGCAGTGGATAATAGTCTTTACTCGTGATAGCATTTAGTTTTCTATAGTCCACACAAAAGCGATCGGATCCATCCTTTTTCTTGACAAGGATGACCGGCGATGCAAAAGGACTCGCTGTTGGTTGAATAATGCCGTTTTTAGACATCAATTCTAATTGATCTTTCAATGTTTTCTTTTGTGATTCTGGAATGCGATACGCTCTTTGTCGGACCGGTTGATGATCACCGACATGTATATGATGCTCGACACCTGACATTAAGCCAATATCGTAATCATGCAAGGAGAAAGCGTTTCGGTGGCGCCACAACAGTTCATTCAATCGTTGTCGCTCAACGTCGGTTAAGTTCGGAGTCTCTCGAAACAACTCCAAGAATGATTTTCTGGAGCATCGGGTTGCACCTTCGCAGCTAGGCGTGATAATTTCATCATCGGCAGTTAGTATTTCGGCTTTACCAATAACCTGTCCCTTCTGAATAGTCACCGGCGATTGGGAGATATTGGCAAGGCATATCGGTATTGAGTGATTAGATGGCGTTGCGACGACGTTGGCCACAAATATAGAAGATAGCCGATTGCTGGGTTTCGGAGTAAACAGCACATCCTGTGATGGAATAATATGTGTTAACCGAGAGGCAATCTGTACTTCGGCTCGTGCTGGAACCTTCACAGTTTCTTTGGCTTTTACGGCACATATGACCGGTGGACGAGCGGTGGAAATTGAATCTTATTGTTTTGGTAGGAAATAGAGAAGCATTCTATCTTTTGTAGAAAGTCTACACCAAGAATGGCATCCAAGTGTAAATTCTTCATAACAATCATGTCATGAGGAATCACGCGGTCTGCTAATTCAATGGCAACGGAAACACTTCCCAACAAACAAAGTTTATCCCCACTAACATTGCTTGCTGAAGTCGTCGTTGGGTGTAGAGTAGTGTTCAGCTTCCGAAATATGGCCTCTGACAGCAATGTGATGCCCGATCCGGTATCTAGCAAGGCATCAACGGAGAGGTCATTGATCTTTATAGCCACAGTTGACAGATCTTGTCGGCCACAAGCAGCTACCAGGCTGCTTTCGCTATAGGAGCGGGGCCAAGCATCATGCTGTGAAGGGATAGGATAACTACCCGGGATATCTACATGAAAGTCAGACTCTTTCCTAGAATCTGATGAATTCCCAGTGATAGCACTAAGCTGATCGACTGCAGGTGCAGAAGGGATTACTGGAGGAGTGTACGCTGGTGGGCTAAACTCAACTTCAGTTTCCTTAACCTCAGACCCGTCATTGTCGTCCTGAAAATTATTGGTCTCTATCATTGCTACAGTTTCATGAGGGATACGCTGAAACCGCTGCATGACACCATTAACGAATGCATGAGGCCTCCATACCAAGTAGCGTATGCGATGCCGGACAAACTTGCCACATTGATAGAAAAACATGCCCGTTACATAAATACAGACCAGAAACATCCAAATTTGCTTGAACGAAGGTTCAAATCCCATCAGGAAGCTAAAGGCGGTCCGTTGACTTAGTCGGTTTACTAAGTTACGAGTGCCTTCCTCGGGGACTCATCGTGCGACACCCCGAGATTTTTCAAAATCTGTTGATGTAGCGATAATGTTCCCAAAATGTCATTGACCGTGTCATGCGCTTGAAGTTGGCTCCAGTTATAGACAGCAAGGTCATGAAAAATAGTATGAGGTGGCAGTGGTACAGATGAGAAATTGGAAGGATACAAAGGAAGAAATTGATATTCTGTGATGGGCACAAGCTTTCGTTTAGGATGATAATTAAAGCATTTTCCTTCCAAGCAAACGGGTTGTGCTAGATCAGAACAGGATCGATGCGAAGCAGTACGCGATATGATATTCGTCGTCGGATCTAGATACCCTGAAAAGTTTTTGCCATTCATCGAGTATTCAATTGGAATAAGGCTGTAACATTGTTCACCCATCGCTGTGATGGTGTAATTCTGTACTGCCGAGCATGGGAAGATTTCTAGCAGGTGTCCAACAGCCCTGGCGTGAAGAAATGTTTGGTTAAGGATTTCACGGGCGGCTAGCGTGGCGTGTGAGACGATCGAAATGCGTAGAAGATTGGCTATTGTTTTGAGACTATTGCACGCAGATTGCACGGCGGCATTAAAAGAGAACCTTACGTAATTGGTTAATTCAAAAGAGACCGCTTGCAATTGAGAAGAAACGTATGACGAAGTGACAACACTTCGAATACTACGTTTTCTAGTATCAAGTTTAGAGAACAGTTTGCGTAACTTAGATTGATTAGTGATCTGGCGAACAAAAATCCCCTGATCAGATTTGAGAAGAGTCGTATTGAAACAATTTCGAAGAGTGATTGCTGTCTTTGGAAACGTTAAAGCCATTGATCCACTCCGTGGAACCCATGTATTACCCCATTGGTGACCAACAAGGCGACGCCATTTTAGAAATCGGCATTTTTCCTGTTCCGTCGGTTCCCACAGGATATGACTGAGATCATCCAAATGGCAATTTCCTGATTGATAGTGGCAATGGGAAACAGGGCCTGCTGAAATTTCCATATGGGCGGACGAATGTCTCTTATATACTTTGATAGGCACAAGAAAGCAATTGTAGACCTCCTGAATTCGCCAGTGACAGCACTGAAACGGTGCCTTTCCGTAGGTTGGAGTAATTGAATGGTCAGTAGAAAAGGCTTTCCCTCTTTTCTTTAACCTACCGGCCGAGCATCGTTTTTCTTTTATCATTTGGAGGCATTCTAAACGTGACACAGGGAGGTGCACCATTTTCTTCTTTAGAAGTCGTTCATCTCCAAAGAAATACATCAGCGTTTTTATTGTATGCTTGGTTTTTAAGCAATGCCATCCCGCCGAGATATATTGAAGTAAATTTTCCCTGTAGAATTCGTATATTCGCGGTTTTGGCAGCGTAGCATTGTCGACATGCGGATGACAATCAGTCGGATCGGGTATTTGCCATATCGTAGCTCCTGCTCGAGTTTGACAGATCATAGGATACTGTCCGTCAGAGCAGACAACAACTGGTGATATACATAGGAAAGTCAGAAGACAAATCAGGAGATGGCCTTTTGGAACAATCTGGTTGATTATCCAAAAGACTGAGGATAAGCCTGATATCCATAACGAACAGACAGCCTTTGGGGTTTCAATTTTAATACGGTTTCCAACTGACTCGCCACTTTCTGTCTTGTCTATATTTGCTACTAAGACATCCAAGTCCCTAGACTGGGCCCTGTGTGGACTATCTTGTTGCGTCACCGCATTTATAGAATTGACATTTCGATATCTCGAATTCCCCAAAGGCATTTCAACCGGCCTCTGACTGTAAGCAGTCACTGCACCTGCGGGCAGGTTGTTCATCTGGGATCTGTTGAAGGAGCGAGCGTTTGACCTGACGAGCGAACTCTCCGGCTCAGCAAAGCGAGTTTGTTTAAAGCGGAATTCCGAGGGCGCACGCTCCTGCGGATAATGTCTACCTTCTCTGTACCCTCTGCCTGCGCCCTCTGGATTGTACATTCGTCGTCCTGGTGTAGTAGAATTGCGCGCCTGGCCTGTAAATGGAACCCAATGTGGGCATTGTCGCCTAATATGACCACGCCTTCCGCACTCATAACAGATAGCTTGATTATCCGTAGTGTACCGCTGTTGAGGCATGGCATTCCCAATTGTTCGGTGACTGCGCGACAGGATATGTAGCTTTAGGAAATGGATTCATCGAAGTTATGGCTGATACTAGTGAGTCCATTTTTTCCTGAATATGTCGAACCGCCACTGTGGTTTTCGAATCTTCATCATCATTTAATAGATTGCGCTGGGCCTGTAGCTTTCTGGCGTATGCAATAGCATCTTCAAGGGTGTCAGGATCCTTTTCCAGAACTGGTTTGCGCAAAGATGAGCATAGTCCAAATACAAAGGCCTCTCTGGCCAAAATTTGTCGCGTATTGGCGTCCGCTCGAGGATAGGCCCTCCTGACTAGACGCTGAATATCCGTGGCAAACGCGGCTACCGATTCATCCTTCCTCTGTTTGCGAGTATGCAGCTCAGTTGAGGCAAACCGTTCCGTTTCAGGAGGTTTCAGCAAGTCCTTCATAGTTTTAACTAGGGTAGAGTAGGAACGCTGAGCAGCTGCAGGAACTTTCCGATAAGCTTCAAGGGCATAAGACCGAAAATATGTCGGCAAGATATAGGCCTTCTGAACATCTGACCACATCAAGGCACGAGCAACCATGTCGTAGTGTTCAATGAAGTCACTAAAGGTCATTCCCGACTCATCAGAATCGCCATTAAATAATGGAATGGACAAGGCCATGTTTGCATTGGGCGGTAAACATCGAGGAGGATTTATCGAGGCGCCCCCAATGCGAGGTCGTAAGGCCATGGCCGGTGGATTAGCCGCTCCTGGACCATCCACTACCATGGGCACAGGTGAGTCCATGTCCAAGGCTGGCTCGCTCTTATCCGGTCTATGTCGTTTACTCATATATATATAATCCTTTATGGCTGTATGAGGACTACTTATTTGGGAGACCACTAAATCACTCGCAGCTACCAGTAATACTACAGGATGGTAGTAGTACTAATAACAATTATATCACTGAATATGGGGCACGAACACTACAGAGGGAGGGGGAGTTTGATAGGTGGATGGATATGTAATTTACTACGACAGGATTATCAGCAAAATAATAACGATAAAGACAGTAGAGAAAGGACAAATAAAACAAAGAAAAAAAATCTTACAAATACTAAGTAAAATCCTATGATCTACAAGAAAATGGATATGACTAATTAGAAATGACTACCGTTATCTCAGCACTAACAATATATCGCTATGTTTATTCGGGTTACGCAAAGAGGTTAGATTTGTCTTTTGAAAGCCAATAAAACCAATAAAACGCCAATAAAACCAGTCTACGACTACTGTACGTTATGCACAAAAATATAAGTAGCGTAATAACGAAATTTTAACTCGATACTTACACAATTTAGCATAAACCATGTCACCACGATACAATAACTTGAATGACTAGCAATATATTAGCGGAGAACTACTAACAGTATAACTACTTCGGCCGAATACTATCAAAACTACCAGTTAGAAACGGAAATGAACAATATAAACTATACTATGAATACAGAAATTTTTGAAAGTATGGTGTGACACTGTCGAATCAATCTTAAATCTGATAATCCTGTTTGTAATAAGAAGAATGTAAAATCAATGATATCAAATAAATGGCATGCACAAATGATAAACATACAAAAATAGTCAGAAAATGCAGAAATCAATAATTCCCAAGACCCAGTTCCCTCGATGCAGAGTATATATGTGATCTTTAAAATAAGGAAACTAGGCTTGTGCTCTAGCGATAATGAAACCCAATGGAACGCGACAAATAATCGCTGTAAGATATCGTTAGAGGTCAATCAAAAGCAGAAAAAGAAGAAGAAAGTGATTCAACAGGTTTATACAAATGATGTGTAAGTTACTAGTAAGGAACGTATACTGACAAAATATTCTTTTGGTTTCTCTGTACTTATTTTTTTGTAGACAAGTTTTTGGTATAATAGAAACGTATTTATAATTCCGGAATTATAAGATAAATCAAAATGACGTAGTGTGAAAGGATTCCGAGAATCGCTTATTCACTGTTCGCAAAAGAAAGCGAAAGAAATTGACACAAGTTTGCACTAATTTAACCTGTATGGTACTTAATGGCTATAAAATTGCAGTATATAATCTGTCACGATCAATGTACACTAGTAGGGTAGAGTGCAGGCCTACACTTAATATTACCCTTGATTAAATAGTCATGTACAAAGAGAATACAGTAGCAACATGCAAAACGTAAAGTTATCACAAATTTTTGCTTAAATTGTTTAAATAATCGAAAGTACCTCAAGACAAATTAATGTATGCGATTATAAGTAAAACAAACAGTACAGTTAATTTAACATGAACAATGCGAAATAGATCAAAAAATTCAATTAAATTAACATGCACAGTGTTAAGCAGTTCAGACAGTTACAGTATGTTACTTAATCGTTAAATACGGTAGTTAATTTCCGTATAGAAAAGAAATAAGTTATTAGATTACAATCACCAAGATGTTCTCCTGATTACCAATTAGCTATAGATTATTAACTTTGTATTATTAAAGTCTGGACGTCAACCCACAGACAGGAATTTCGCGTCTGTCCAACTCAACAATAGCTCAATAGCTCAATAGCTCAATAAACCGGCATATGCGCGCGCTGCCGAAAAAAACATAAATCTCTATCACAACTCAACCCACTCTTTCTGACGGAAGGGTATACCCAGCAACGATTTTACTTTCCCTTCAAATCGCTTGTGTCCAATGTCCAACGATTTATTTCAATTTTCTTGAACACGTGGCAGTAACTGAATACTTTAACTCAGTTACGTCGCCTGAGGACTTTTAACCACCTCGGCGGAACTCAATAACCTCGCCTGAGGTCGTCAGAAACCAAGAAAATACTAGAACAATCTTTGAATCAATGGGTAAATTGGAGAACACTTGGTGATAAGTCCTAAACCTAAAAATCCTAAGACACAATATCTTCGACCGAATATTACTGCCCCTACACGAGTGTCTAAATTCCTTCAATCAACTGGACGAGAATGTTAAATGAATTTGGTCTAATATATGGCAGCCAAAAGAAAGATAAGAATGGGCTGTACAAGTATGAGCCGGTAATATGTATCGGTTATATAATTATGACTGTCAGTGAAGAGAGAGACAAAATTCTAGCAATATCAGGTGCCCCACGTTGGGCGCCAGAAATGTAATTAGCCTTTTTCGGTAGCTCAAATAGCTTACTAACTAATTACTTAGGGTTCATTTACAAATCACTGACATTTAATTAAAGGCCTAGAGGAGAGATAGCTCTTCCTTTTCAGAGAGGCTCAAGCTCAATATTTCACTGAATCAAGTTATATTATTTACTTAAATGTAAATTAGACTATTAAAAATTTCCAATGTTGATTGAAGAACAAAAAGACACAGTACCATTTAATTTTATTCAACCCCTCAGAAAAATTATGGCTTTCAACAATAATCTGACACTAACTCAAACTAGAATATATTAGAATAATAAAGAATAAAATGACACCGTCTGAACTTATGTCTTTGGAGAGGGGCAGCATCCGTTGTCGAAGAATCGGTCAGAAGCCAAGTCGCCTTGTGTTGTCAAAAGAGGATGATGATGAGAGAGATCGTAGTGGTCTAGTCGTCGTCCCCTCAAATCGTTTGTGCACAACCTTATATTTGTCCGAGGCATCCAATTGTAATTTGCCGCGATAGCCTCCACACCTCGGACCCTCACAGATCAACTGTATGGTCGATACAGAGACAAAAGTTTTCTTGTGTAATCGCAGAATTGCTGAGACTGCTTCTCTTGAGAGAGAAAATTGAGCGGGCAGTGTTATTATTCCATTCGAGATAACAATATAGCTGAGAGAACTAAACGTGGGGCATTGATTATCTTGCACTCCCAAAATTATTCAAACCATTTCGTTCTATTGACAGCATACCAGTATGCTCAAATTCGCAGAACTTTGCTCAAGTCTCTTACACCAATAGTGTTACTGCTCAATAGAACTGAGAATTGTACATGAGAAGTTGCACAATGGATTTTACTATCATATAATCTCAAAGCTATTCAAATCTTTCCGTTTCATTGATCTCATACCAGTATTGCCAAATTCGCAGAATTCTGGTTGATGTAATATGCTCAGATTGCGCTACCGCTCACTGATCTAACACGTGTTTATCAACATATTTGATTACCCGCATGCGCGACCAGAATTTAACTTTGAGAAAGTACACTTTGAAAGAAAGTTCACTCATGTAACTCAATGAAATTAATAATTCCAAATGAGATTCTTCATGTTTAATGTAATTCATGCAGCAACAGAATTTGAGAGATTACAAATAAATGGCTTCTGTCTTGCGTCGATTCGCAGTTTTCAATTGCAGTTCTGCATTCGGTGTGAGCATGGGCATGTACAATTGGAAAGAGGTGATTTTGAGAGTGTACACTGTAGATGTCCCTCCAGTATGTGCCATATCATAAATGGCATATTCCGGTTTATTCAAGGTGAAAATGAGATCCAGTTGCATGCCTGGGGGCGGAGCAATCACTTGTTGGAACAAATTACATTTCAGGGGAAAGTCAAAGGTACGTTTAAATTCGTTTTTTGCCCATTGTTTGAGAATGGCTTGATTTAGTGCATTCTCTTTATCTGTAAACTCTACCGCGTTAGACTTCACCGTCTTAGCCGTTGCATCATACACCGTGTCATACATATCTTGAGGAACAGTAAAACCTTGTGTGACCATGTGCGTATTCTTCACATCATTGGTGTATTGTAAAAGATTGCTAAGGTAAGCTCTCAAATAATACAAGTCATTGCCTCCTTCAATGATGCGTTCATTCAAGCGGATAGTAATGTCGGAAAAGAGGGAGTGGGCCGTATTGTTGATAATAATCGCCTTGTCTGACGACTCACATGGCACGTCTGCTCCTTTAGCCGCATCATGTTTCATGAGTTGTACTTCCACGCGAAAATAGGCATTGCACACATCCATCCAATGAATGGCTAGTCGAGGGACCGTGAATTGAATGGTACCGGGATTTTCCAATCCATTGACTGGCGTCAGAACGCTCGTATGCTGAGAAGTACTCGAGACATCGACTTTTATCACTCTGGAATACATCGCATCGAGCATCCAATTATGCAGGTGTTTCCGCCATGCTTGATGGTACTGATTTCCTAAGATTGCTTAGTTCTTAAAAGAGCAATAGTTGTTTAGCACCTCCGCGATAACGCCCCATCAAACTTCCTTTCCCCCATTTCGTATGATGGGCAATGTCCACATGACCACGGCGGCGTTTAGGAGCAGGTGCTTCCACCATATCCCCTTCTTCATCCGTGAAGATGCGTTTCCGACTCACTTGATTTTGAATAGCTTCTACAACACGTTCGGGAGCAGTCTGTAAGGTGTGTTTGGCGAGCGCTTTCACATTCTTTTTGAGACAGTGAACTCCTTGTGCGGTAGAGCTGACAGCATCCGTGACAGCTTGTTTCGCAGAATTTAGAAGCCCCGTCGTACGTAACGATTTTCCCAACGTTTTCTGTACCGTATGTACAAGTCCTTTTTGCGATGTTTTTCGAGATGCTTTTCTGGGAACTCTCTTTTTGAATGATTTGGGCAGACGGATGGGTGATTTCTTGACACCAGTGACACGTTGTCTAATCATGCGTGTTTTCTGTCCAATCACCTTATTCCATCCACCTCGTTGCATAAATGAACCTCTTCCAAACAATCGTCCAGAGGAATTTGTTCGGTTACGGATTAAAAAGAGATTCGTCATCGTGTCTTGATGTGTTTGGGAAAAGACAATTACTTAATTGCGCGACGTCGAAGATGCATTTTTACATAGGACCGTCTGTCTGTCATAGGGATGGGATGGCCGTCATCCGACATGAGTTTGATTTCGATATCTTGCACATTTTGATTTTTGACAGGGAGATAGGTGACACTCTGGAATTCATGATGAATACTATCTCCATAATCTTTCCCCGTGTAGGGAATCACACACATACAGTTTGTTTTCATACCCCCTACATAATTATAGCCTACAATATTACAATACAGTAGAATATTGTAGGCAAAGGCATTCAAATTCAAAGGTGCAGTCGCTTGCTGGGAGGAGGTGAGTAAGTCTGTTTTAAACCCAAGAATGTCTTTGAGCAAAGGATGGAGTTTCATACTGTAGTGTGTGGGTAATATCACTGAGACATAATGGACATTAGGCGCCAATGTAGTGATAGAAAAGTGGAAATTGTGTCCATGTTTTCGATTCTGATTCAAACACTGCATCAACGTCTTCTCCGAATAAATACCACGTGGAATTTTGAAGCGCGTAAACATGCCTTGCTCTCCGTTTGCCTTGTGGACCTTGCTCTCCCTGTTTGCCTTGTGGACCTTGCTCTCCCTTTTTGCCTTGTTCACCTTGTTTGCCTTGTATACCTTGCTCTCCCTGTTTACCGCGTTCACCTCGCGGTCCTGGTGAATCCGGTTTGATGGGAATGATAGAGGACGTAAAGACCGTCGGAATAGTCTCAGGATGATCATTTAAAGCCCCCACACTAAAGCTTACATCCACGGGTAATGTCTGAATGGTATTGATGAAGTTGACTACGGAGATACCTGCTTCCCATTGATCCCCATGGACCATGGGGATGGAAGGAACCAAGCGATTTTTGAAATGATTGGCTCTATTTTCAGGAAACAAATTGGGCTGAGCATTACTCAACAAGTGAATCGTTTCCTCATGCATGGTTGATAGTCACTCTGTATACAATTGCCTAGTCTCCCTACGGCGGAGATGGAGTTTGAAATAGGATCGTCCTTCATGAATGGGAATAAATTCGCCATCATCACCACGCAACTGAATTTCAATCTCATCAATAGATGTTGTAAAAATGGGGTAATAATCAATATTGGACACTTCATACGACACCATTTCAATTTTCAAGATTTGTTCACGTTGTCCTCCCACAATACTTTCCGCCACAATATTACAATAGACGATAATGTTGAAGGAATTGGGGGTAATGCTGAGGGGAGAGAGTGTTGTCATCTGTGTATTTGGTCCATAATAGGATTGTGGTAGACCAATACGATAACTCAACGCTTCTCCAAAATCAATAAAGGCATTTTCCGCGGTTTTCACCGTCAAATAATGTTCTTTCGAGAGAGATAGGGATACATCAGTCCACGCCTGTAAATTCTATGTAGATGTAGATAGCTCGGTAGATCCTACAGCAGCTACGTCATCTCCTAAAGTGACTTCCCCTAAAGAGACATTATCTCCTGAAGTGAGATCCCCTAAAGTGACATCATCATCTCCTGAAGTGAGACTCCCTAAAGTGAAACTGATTCAAGACATTCTTCATGGGCACGGAAAAGCTCTGTATAGTGTGCTATAAATATTTACGCACTGAACTCTGTTTAATGTGCAAAACCTTGTGGTATTGACCTCGTCAATCGACATGCCCCCTCTGTCTGAAGGAAGTTCAATGGTTCCATTGAAATAAAAATACAATCATTGACATGATTCATTTCTTTATTGACTTCAAAACATGGGATAATGTAGAATACAAATAGGAATAGACAATTTTATCATTGAAGGACAAGTAGGTTTTAATGAGTTCTTGATCTTTCTCGTGAGCATCCAACGTTCGAAAGAAGGTCAGTGTTTTATCCATAGACGTGTTAAAAGGGCGATGGTTTAAAAAGTAAATACAGTAAGCACCACAATAGGCTTTAGGACCTTGTATACGCAGAGGGCGACGATAGTCTAGAGGATAAGGTGTTGTCGATAACCACTCGGTAACGTGTGGATAGTGAGATGGATTGAGTCCATAAGAGTCAAAGAATTCGCACACGCGTTGATCCGCATTTTGATAAAAGGCCATCCAATGCTTGCCAGTTTGATGAGAGCGATCACTATTGAAAATAAGCGTCTTTGATTCCGAGGAATGAGCAGGAAGTAGATCAGCAGGAAACACACCTTGGAAGGGAACGTAAGAAGATTGGAGGAGGCGATGAGCAAACGTTTGACAACTACACTGAATAACACAGAGAAAATCATCTTCGCACGTGCAGGCATTGAGTAAATGTTTCTCTTGTAATTGAGTCATACCATGCATGATTCCTTCGATTTCCGTGTTGCTTAACCATTCTCCCATATCTTGAGGAACAGTAAAACCTTGTGTGACCATGTGCGTATTCTTCACATCATTGGTGTATTGTAAAAGATTGCTAAGGTAAGTTCTCAAATAATACAAGTCATTGCCTCCTTCAATGATGCGTTCATTCAAGCGGATAGTAATGTCGGAAAAGAGGGAGTGGGCCGTATTGTTGATAATAATCGCCTTGTCTGACGACTCACATGGCACGTCTGCTCCTTTAGCCGCATCATGTTTCATGAGTTGTACTTCCACGCGAAAATAGGCATTGCACACATCCATCCAATGAATGGCTAGTCGAGGGACCGTGAATTGAATGGTACCGGGATTTTCCAATCCATTGACTGGCGTCAGAACGCTCGTATGCTGAGAAGTACTCGAGACATCGACTTTTATCACTCTGGAATACATCGCATCGAGCATCCAATAATGCAGGTGTTTCCGCCATGCTTGATGGTACTGATTTCCTAAGATTGCTTAGTTCTTAAAAGAGCAATAGTTGTTTAGCACCTCCGCGATAACGCCCCATCAAACTTCCTTTCCCCCATTTCGTATGATGGGCAATGTCCACATGACCACGGCGGCGTTTAGGAGCAGGTGCTTCCACCATATCCCCTTCTCCATCCGTGAAGATGCGTTTCCGACTCACTTGATTTTGAATAGCTTCTACAACACGTTCGGGAGCAGTTTGTAAGGTGTGTTTGGCGAGCGCTTTCACATTCTTTTTGAGACAGTGAACTCCTTGTGCGGTAGAGCTGACAGCATCCGTGACAGCTTGTTTCGCAGAATTTAGAAGCCCCGTCGTACGTAACGATTTTCCCAACGTTTTCTGTACCGTATGTACAAGTCCTTTTTGCGATGTTTTTCGAGATGCTTTTCTGGGAACTCTCTTTTTGAATGATTTGGGCAGACGGATGGGTGATTTCTTGACACCAGTGACACGTTGTCTAATCATGCGTGTTTTCTGTCCAATCACCTTATTCCATCCACCTCGTTGCATAAATGAACCTCTTCCAAACAATCGTCCAGAGGAATTTGTTCGGTTACGGATTAAAAAGAGATTCGTCATCGTGTCTTGATGTGTTTGGGAAAAGACAATTACTGCCGTTGCGGCTGCCGTTGCCATTACTTGAATGGTGAGGCATAGGATCCCAATTCAAGAACTCCTTTTTTACTTAAACGAGTATTTATGGATGATTTCAATGGAGGAAGCTTAGTCTTAGGAGATTTGACAACAGAAGGTTTGACGACTTTTCCTTTAGATGAGGTTTTCTTGAGGACGGGTGGTTCTGCGACGTGAATGAGTGGAGGTTTTGTTGTTTTTTCCAATCTCTTCCCACTATCATCGTCCAAATTGAAAAATTGGCGACGAATTTTATCGAACAAATACAAACGGGCGTTCCATGCAGCGATATTATTGGCGGTAGGACGGTGACGAACAATATCTCGTGCAATACCGTCAATATGGGCTTGTTGAGGATTCATGTTTCTCACCACCTGATCTTCCGCTTGATGTTGCAACATTGTCGACATCAGTTTGGTAGTGTCACCACCACCCATTTGCTGTCCGCCACCGGTGTGCTCTTTCATTTCAGATTTGGGAACAACCACTAATTCACTAAAGTCCTTTTTCGTTTTATTGGGTCTTTTGCTTAACTTAAACACGATCATAGGTGGATTAAATAAGTTGGTGCGAAATCGGTACTCAAACGGACAATTTGTAGTGAAATCAATAAAGAGGTAGGCATAATTCCCATACTTTTGAACCGATGTCGTTAAAATATCATGCACTACGCTCATATTGCCTTTCGGGAGCATTTTCCCCATGAATTGAGCCAATTGTTGTTGATTTCTCGGATTATTGAGCGCGACCAAATAATGGACATTGCCATTACGAATACGTTGTTCTTTATCACCATACAAATACTGTGTGATTTGCACTGCTAAAAACCGTTTATAATGAGATTCTCTTAAAAATAATCCCGTAACATTTTCATTGTTTTGAGATTCCTGTTATAAATCATCGAGAATAATTTAATCATTTTCTTGCAATTGATCAAAATCATCTTGGGTAGGGACACCCATTTTCAATACCACATCTTGTAAATCTTTATGAAATGGACTTTCTATCCCATAATACCACCAGACTTTACGAATGGGCTTTTTAGATAAAGTATGACGATTCTTGATCATATTCGCCACAAACGTGGACTTTCCCGATTTACAAGACCCGAGACAATCATGGATGAGTCATTCTCTAAACGGAAATCCATCTTGTCGAATCATAAAAGTCAGACATATATTCCATTCATAATTTATTAAACATAACTTAAAATTGAAACATCATAAAAACATCATTTCCAGAACAAAGAACAGGTGGTATAAAAAGTCCACGTGTACATTTCCTAAAGAGTGAGTTTTCAAGAGCAGTCACCATTTCACTAATCAATGTCCTTTCCATGTCATTGGTAAGAGGATTCATATTGTACCGTGCAAATGCTTCCTTCAACATATTGGGAAAGACTGGACGATGGATTTCGTAGGTACTACGAACAATGAAATAATGTTCAATATATTTCAACACAGACCACTTCTCATTTACACACTGTCCTGCTTTGTACCATGAGGATGACACATACCACTGACTCCTGGTTGTGTTCCACCATATCCTTGAACATTTCGAGGAATCGATTGATCCATTTCTCCGCTTGTGTTTGATCACCGTCAAAGATATGCAGCGCGTGTGACTCTTCCCGGATGCGAATGTACACGCCGAGTGCTTGCGCCTTGGCATAATCCGTCCGCATCATCCTCCAATCATCCTCCTCAGTGGGTTGAGCACTCCACCTCTGAGAAATCATGCTTGTCATCTCATCCTCCTTTTGTTTCATAAGTACATAGCTGTCGCCCTCTGATTGGGATAGATGATCGAGATCATCTATAAAGTGTTTGAGTTCCTCCCAATCAATGTCATGTTTAGGTAGCACCATGTGTATCAGATGAAATAAACCACTGGAGTGAATGTGTGCCTTCTTTATATTGAGTGCCACCTTTGTCTTCTTCTTTTCCTCCACCGCTGTGCTCTGACATTCCTCCACATGTTTGATACGGACTTCGACTTGATCCACAGTAAAACACAGTTTCAGAGTCTTTGTCTGTGGATTACAGTACATGTCTCCTTGATATAAATAAGACTTGCTGCTGAAATCACACGTTTATTATACAGCTCTTGTAAATATTTCAAATGTTTCTCATTCATTCATAAACCTCCATAGTGTTCCCTCATACAAAACATCATCCTCAAAAATAGCCATGAGTAAATACACACGTCCCAAGATGGAATAGTGGTCTTTCAGTATCAATTGATTCAAATAGAATGTGGACGTGTCGGTAAAGTCTTCTAATTTGGGGATATCATTGCCTCGGATGCGTACATCGAACCAAAAAATCAATAAGGATCTTCATCCGCGCTTGGTGCGAAGGAGATTTCAATATTTCTGTTGGCGTGATGTCCATCCTCCACGTTGTCGTCTTTTTCGAGGGCGTCTTTTCCGAATAGGGTGATGTCGCCTTTTTCGATAATAGGGCATGAGTAACATGATCTTATTTGAGAGAGTGTGAGGATACATAACTTAAATAGTCACTTATAGCAGTGAGTATGCGTACAATCTCTTTCAGAAGAAAAAGGAGTACAAGTAGCATGTTTTTGCAAATCTATCAACCCCAATAGCAGAATACTTATAATATGGAAAAGCAACATGATTCATACAACGACATTCTTTATTCATACTTAGTCTGTGTCGCTTACATATTCTTCTTCTGATGTCCATCCAACAGATATATATTCAAAATTAAACGTTATACAATATACACCAAGAATCTCTTTGTTAACAATGTCCATAAATTCATACTCCCATACGTTCTTCAGTGAGGATAAATAGTCATCCACTTCTTGGATGTCACTTTCATAATGATGTTCACTGGCGCCCATCAATGGTGGAGAACCATTTTTTTGTATTCATAAATCGTGAATGTATTCATGGAGAGTTCTATATTATTCATAAGTAGATAATTGCTAGTGAGTATGTAGACTTCCCAAGTAAATGATCATCAAAAATAACATGTGATTGGAATAACATTTATTATAGAGATGCACTTTCTTGAGTCATTTCACAACATGCATTATTCTTGCACAAGGTACGATGTTCGGCATAGTCACTGAAGTTACAATAATGAACAATGTAAGACTTGTGGAGTTGTCCATTGTCCACAGTGGTTGATTCATGCATCACAGTGATGTGGTCAATCTTGGTCCAGGCCCATGCAGCTTCACAGGAATCATAATCTAAATACAGCGTATCCACATAAAGTCGATAGTGTAGTTCAAAGCAATAATGAAGGAGAATCTCGACCACATCTGACAGCGCACAGTGGTACTCATACTGTACCGTGGCAGCTTGAGCTTCTGTGAGTGCTTTCCCTCGGCGTAAATGTAACAGGGTTCGACGGTAAGCTTCTTACCCTTCATACTGGGAATGATTCTTCCAGTTACATCCACGACGCACATCTTCCTTGTAGCCAATCATATACAGTTCACTATCCCGCATACATGAAGTGAATATATTCCAATGAGAGTCAATGCGTTGAGACCATTCGGGGAGAGAAATACTATCCATTGTCACTTTTTCCAAGAGTTTTATGCTTTTCAACCAAGCTCTTTCCATCTCCGATAATCCATTCCCTACAATCAGTTCCGCGTCTCCATACTTGCGTGTCATTTCATGGACCCAGAAATTAAAACGGTGAATAATCACACTCTTCTGCACCACATTTCCCAATCACACGTGGGTTGAGACCATGAATAAATTTAGTCGCAAAAACATCACACACCGATGTCTCATGTTTGATAAAGTCATGGAAGCGCGATGTAATTGTCACATATCCGGTCGGTTTATCGTCTCTGGGCGTATAATGACACCAAATGGCAGCGACTTTCTGCATGGGAACTCCTTCCATATCAAATACGATGAAATTGCGCACCGGCTTCTTCTGCTCCGCCCACCATTGTTGCACTTTAGGATGATCAAATGTAATGGTATAAGAACCTTGCATGAGATCGCCCAAATGCTGAATCCGACGCATCGTGAAATGAATCTCACCTTGTGTGTCTCGATTTATATACCCGTCCCTAGGGTGGTGTACAAAATGATTGGTTTAGCGACATTTTATTCGCTAAAGCACTTACGCCTGCGGCACCGGCTGCACTCGCTGCTCCCAACGCTGCAGCTTTCCCTGCGGCAATAAGTGCAGGGATGAGGGGGGGGGGGGCTAAAAATGGGAGGACACCTCCTCTTTGTCTACGACTCCCGCGGTAGATTCCACCCTTTTGTCTACGACTACCACGGTAAATACCCCCTTTCTGACCTCCACCTTTTTGATGACGGCTTCCTAGATAAATACCTCCACGTTGCATGATTACCGTGATATGCTAGATTTCCTTACTTAGTTCTTCATTAATAGTTTCCCTAACGTCTTTAACTTCACCAACTTGTTCCTATTTACATCGCGTTTCAACCGTTGCCATTCTTCCTTTATCATTTGATTATTGGATTTATAACGTGGTCACCACGCTGCTGGCAACAACGTATTGCCCAAATGACGTCGAATCATATTTATATACCGTTTCACATGTCCCCCTCTCTGACATCGTTGACGGCGTGTCATGATTAATGCTTACGCTTCCCAATCATAACTTAGTCACAAAAATAGTACATTGATCAATACATTTATTCATCAGCATCCAAATCCACATTCTACGTGAACCAATTCAATTGGTTCTTAAAAACCATGGGTTTCAGAGGTTTCCCTCGTTTCTTACTAAAGTCAAATGAATATTTGCGTGGGTCCCGATTTCTATTCTCTGGTCGAAGCGAAGCTTGGGGGAAACTATTCACTTCCTTGGGCGGATTTGGTTGACTCTCATATATCCGTTTCAACTTCTCGTGCTGACTTGTCCATATCTTCTTGCCCATATGCTCCTTATGCAACGAGACAAATTGACGGACCTTCTCTTCCTCCACGTCACGGTGCATCATCTCACCACAGACACATATAGACAAAGTTGTCGCATGCCTCATTCGTCTTGTCCTCGCACCACGTCGGATCGCTTCGACGCACCTCCTTATGCTGTTTGCGAACATGCTCCCATAAGAAGAATGCTTGGTACATGTTATGACACCAGGGACAGCGTGCCAACTTCACTTTTGACAAGTCGTACGGATATGAATTCGTACTCTCCGACTCCACTGGGCGATTCGGGTCCAAGGGTTCGGTGGGCATATACATGCTCAAATAGGGACATCAATGTTCATCCCATTCATTCTCCTCCTCCTGAATCTTCTCATCACAGTACCTGCACCGACCCACACATGGATGTTTATGGTAAGCTTCCATATTATAGTCTTGTTTGCAAAGCATGCAGGTGAACTCACTCTCCTTGTCGCCCCAGTAACTCATTTCCAGAAAGCACCAATGATCGGTAGTCCACCATTTCCCACAACGATAGCAATACTCCTTCCCTGTCTCCTTGCGTCCATGACTGATGCATTGTGAAAACAGTCGGAAGCGCTTATTGCAAAACTCGCACTCATAATAGGGTTGAGGGCGGGGACGGACTGTGGTTCGTCTCTTCTTTGTTGGTGGCTGCATCATATCGTTGTTCAGATAAGGTATCTTACGTAAACAATGAACCAAAACCAATGTCAATCTGAATACACAAGATTCCCCCAAAATAACGACACTCCAGATGAGAACGTAACTTTTTCTGCAACGAATCAATCAGTTCTTCCACATCCCAATCGTCACCAATGTTCAAATAGCGATAGGACACGTCCAGTGCACCTTTGGGGAACTTTGCAGATGTTCGAATATCAAACAAGAAGCGTGGTCCATACAGTATTACATTCAGCAACTGGATACGAAGCTTGGAACGACACAATCTTCTCCTTTGTCGGAACAATATACAGTGTATTACAGTCTCGTTCCAAAATAAAGTCTTTCGATGAATAAGGTGTATAGGATATCTCCTCCTTGGGATGACGTGTCTTAGCCAGGGGGCGTCTACCAGTTAATGTTGTCGACATATGATAAGAATGATTTTCTCTGGCAGCGCATTTACTTATATTCCCTACCGTGACTCATCAAATGCGCTGATAAGTGTCCCGGCGCCAAGTGCTCCGCTTCATGTCCTCTTAGCAACCAAGTGCGTCGATGCGTGGGCGTGTGCTCCGATGAATGGAGCAAGGTCATGTACTTTAGTGAAAATGGTGTGGAAAGGGGCCAGACTTTGCTACTATTGTGAGTGATCTTCATAATTTTAGTGATGAGGTGAAACTTGACAAATTCACAAAAAGTTTGCGAAAATTTATCAAAAGTTTGTGAAATTGGATGCGGTAAAAAAAATTGGAAAATTTGGGTGATCTGGGAGCGTCACTTTACCATTACTAATGCTATCAAAAGGTCTCAAATACGATCCTTCGACTTCGTCCAAGTAAGAAGGGGAAATATTTAAATTTGCAATTAAGCCTCTTCTCTCAATTGCAGCTATTTTGCACAACGGGTTTTGCGGAGCATTTCCGAAAACTTGAGAAAGCAACAGAAACTTATACAGCAACAGAACACTTATAACGGAGGCAGCACTACAGCCGGACTTCTTCAAATTCAATAGAATATATAGCCTTCTAAAATCCTTAGAAACCATTTTTTCAACATGAAGATTCGAATTTAGGTCACATGAGAAATAAAAACCTAGCATATGTAGTAGATTGCCAATTGGCTCCTGGCTGTTAATGAATTCTTCTAAAACTCTAATAGAATTTTCCTCTTTCGTTTTCTATAAATTATGATGTTCCTTCCACTCCGTTATATAATATTTTTCATTCTCGATGTTCGTTTTCCAATCTTCGATGCAATCGTGAGCTCTTCCTCGTTTAGCGGTAGGAATTAAACCCAGCAGTTTTGCCGACGAAATAATTAACAATAAGGAATCTTGATTTGACAACACTGGCATTACATACGTATTTCTCTTTTAGATAACATTCATAAATCATAACAAAGCATTTTGACATATTCAGTGGAAGACCAATGCTTTTTGACCAAGATATCACATTGTCAAATTCTAACCGCATACTGTCCACTTCAGGAGTTCTTACAAAATGTATGATCGCTAAATCATCAACGCAGGAAATTAAGGATGAATTTGAACTAGCAACCAGAAAATATTCGATAAAAATGGACTAATTATTTACGATCATGCAAAAAAAATCACGAATCGATTGTACTATCGGCCGTGGTAGTGAAAAATCAACACATTTTTTCAAAATGACTTCTTGAGGTGGCATGTCAAATGCTTTCGGGACATTTGGGGCAATATTTTCTGAAGTCCGTGGTAAGAAGCGGATTCCTCTCATGTTGACATTTCAAAACTCCATTCTAATGTTCATTCATGATTTGTAAAGTGTGTCTTGTTCTATCTGTGCATCATTACATTTCCACTTCCGCTAATCAAAGATACGCCGACAGCTCAGCAATTGTAGGCATGCAGGTGTATTTTATTACATGTGCATGGCATTTTTTTGCGTCCGATGATACTTTAGTATAGCCTAAATGCAACTTAATGCCCATTACAAAATACATTTCCTTTTCATGTGGAAGAACAAAACTTCGTAGGCTTACCTTAAAGTTATCACCTATTTCCAAATATCGCAAAAGAAGGAAGGATAATAGTCAGCATTTTTTACTTCTATGGTAACAGTTTTTTAGCTTCTTACTTATCTTCTGAAATTTTAAGCGTGGGTCAAATCCATTTTGTAAGTATCAATAACAGAATCGTAGATGAGAGGACTGTTCTTGTGTACATCTAGTGAAATCGTCGTGGAGCTTAACTTGTCTGGGGGGGGCATTCGCATGTCACCGCCCTAGGTTGCCCAGCGATGTGACGTCATAGCAAGCGTTACAACTGTCCATTACAATGCATTCTATAAATACACTTCAATGCTTAAGTCATAGAGCAAGAGGTCTTTAATGAGTTTTGAATATAAGGAGAAGACTATAAATTATTTCACGCGAACTCCGGGTGTATCACATATTTTATTCATAAAAATGTATTCAAATTTTACAGGGCTAATAAAAGATGCAATGATTGTCCCTTTTCGTGCGTAGAAGTATGGTCAGCATTGCACTGCATGAAAATTTCAACTCATGAAGCCCTGTGCTTGAATAAGTTTTTTATAGGAGATCATTTCTTCCTGAAAATCATTTTTTCAGAAGTCAAATTATCCCTCAAACATTCCCAGCATATCAGTGAAGTCAGTGCTTAGTTCGGACTTATTTCATTAATAGAGAACACTTGTTAAAAACAGCAATAGTTTAGACTTTGGTGCTTAGAATTCAGCATTGCAGCAGAAAATGCTGCTGCTTCATATATGATACATGGGATAATATACCGACGAATGTTTTGTTAATAATTTTCATAGATGTCATAGTGCAAAGATTTAGTAACTAGTAGCAATTTGTATGCTTTTTATATTACATTTTTGGTCCCGTTCACTGTCTGTGTATGCTTATTATGTTGACTTTCAACTTCATTTTTACTTATATTCAAACGATGTTCATGGAGACTAAATTAATTGTGTATTGTGTAAGCTACTTTGCACACACAGGATGACAATATAGTTTGACTGGGAATCTGCTGTTCATTAGATTTTTCAATACAGAGGTGTATTTAATTAGATGTATTTTTTTAAAAGTCGACTGTCGCTAATTTGTCTTAAAAATGGTCAAAACAGGCCAGGGACAAAACTGTTTCATGCTTTATGCCGAAAGAAACCGTCATAGACTTGTGGAAACTTTTGAATATCGTAAACAGTCTCATACTTGGGTAGCAGGAATTGGAGTGCAGTCTCAAGACAAAATTTTTGCATATTGCCATGATGTATTTATTCAGCAAAGATAATCGTTAGCTTTTGCCATCTTATCTCAAGAATCTATAGCTCAGGCCTTAGAGCTGAAGCAAGAACGAAAAGATAAAGATGCATAATAACCCCATTGGTGCAAGAACCATGACTGAATCGTAGGAGAGAATATTTTTCTGTCGCTGAACACATCTTGTAATAAGTACTCGATTATGAGAAGGACTGTTTGTGTGCTGGGTGCTTCCAAAATTTATCACACTACTATCCTCGGACTCGGATGTCTTGTTATGCATTGAGAGATTGAAACTCGTTGTACTTTCTCAGTTACTGTTCCACTGTCAATCCATCGATAGTGCAAGTAATAACGATATTTGATTAATATACCGTATTTATGACATTAAGAGCCTCGGACCCATTTTTCAAAATTGCCTTTTGTAGGGAAATGTAATTGAGGCCGGGCTGCAATAAAGCAATCAAAATACGATTTTCTATCATTGTGAAAACAGCTAATTCAGTTAGTGCACTTATCGCGCCATCCGTTAATGGCATAGAATTCTTCTCTTTTCACTATCATGAAGACACCTTGCTTTTCAATCAGCTCCTTCAATCGTCGACTGAGTCGCAACCTGAGTCGGCATTGGCCCGTGAACCAGTCAATCAGCCTTTCTTCGAGTACTTCGTATTTGACAGGCCTTCCGCCTCCAGGTGGACGCTTCTCTTTTTGTTCACCATCGAAATTAGGTCGTCTTCTGTCTTACATCAATCGCGAATCCTTTTGGCACAGACGTGGAGTCGAGCTGCATTGTGTTTGGATGATGCCTTCGCCGCCTCATTGGCGTGTAACTTTTCTTCATGACTACTCCGTTAACATCGCTACCACGCCACCAACAGGCAGTCTCACATGGTGTAACGCTGATATGACTAACAATGCCGATCATGAATTTTCTGGATGTCATCTGACAAAAGTACTCCTCATATTCGTTCAAGGTGGACATTGTATATCTTTATTCTTATTTTCGGACAGTGCCACCCAAGAAATTGAAAACCACAATTTTCGCGAGGTACCTTTCGTCTGATCAATCAGATCTTCAGGCGTAATGAAATTTATTAATCTAGCAAGTTGGGAAATTCAATGTTTGCATAGTCATCCAAGCTGATTGAAAAGAAAAGTCACAATTTTCATTTGTCCACTCATAACAACAGGTCATTCCAGGCCTGACCGATATCGATGCAGCGATTGTAGCCACCCACTCTTCGAGTCCAAATCGCCTCCTTCATTCTTCTCCTATCCGTAAACTTCTCTTTTGTAACCACCTCCGCCCCTTCCCATTTGCTCCGATGTCCACAGTTCCATTCATATCTGGCCAACTCCGATGTTAACGTAACCGCTTCATTTACTTTCTTCCTGTGCTCTTTTATTAAAAAAAGTACTTTTCTTTAAATCATGAATCACTCTGAGACAATAGTCCAATCTCAGCAGCATAACAGCATCCGAATTTGACGAATGAATACCTTCTCTAACTCTCTAAATACATCAGTAGAACACAAAGTCAAATAGGGAAACGAGCTTATGATTTGATTCTTGAGATAACATGGTGAACGTTTTCAAGTATCTTTCTCTGATGACAATGCGTCATCTACATGCGTTGCGAATTTTCATGAATTTGCATGCGTTGCTTCTAATCCTCAATGAAGAGAGGTCACATTTAAATAACTGACTTCATCAAACTTTTCTATTAAAACAAATGTACAATTTGAGCCTCTTTCTCTTCATTACGATAGGCAGCCGCGGATCTACGATTTCGTTTTTTTTTGGGGGGGGGGCTCATGATTAATCAGGAAATTTTAATTATGTAATTGTATTTGAATGAATTTACGGTAATCAACTCCTTCCGACGGGTTTTCATATCGAAATTTATATAATCTTATATATGTACCAATTAACACCAATATAAGTGAAATCTGCAACCGTTAATCAATATACATACCCGTTATATAGCAATCTTTATATTTTAATTTTATGAATATACATCATTGAATGTTCTTAATTGCTTCAAGTATGGATCGACTCCCAAAGTATATAGCCTACAAATTACTGACTCATACTTAGCATACGATACACACTCAAATCTATAAACAGTGCTCTAGAAACGAAAAACGACAGAAGAATAGTAAGACATTTTATTTTAATCAGAAATCCTATCGACTTTTCAGAATTTCAAAAGTCTGTTTTGCTTCTTAAATTCGTCGATGACTTTATCCGTGTCAATAGGAATGCCGTTATAACAATACATCAGCGCAAGTCCGGTCAGTCTTTGCTGCCCCATTGTGTTTCGCAAATAGTTTTTTTAAATATGTTAAGGTTGAAAATGACCTTTCGGGGGTTGCTGTTGAAACTGGAATCGTCGTGAAAATTTGCAATCGAACATATATGTTTGGAAAAAATGTTTGATCACATGCTATCAGTGAATCGATAGCATTAGAAGGACGATTGCTGGTATCTACCTTTGACCACTTGGTAAGCCACCTATCAAACTCAGCTGTCAATAACAAGTCACTGTCATCGGATAGTAGATCTTGATAGAATTCGATTGCAACTCTAAAGTCTTCGTAAGTTGATAGATAACGTGGAATCACGCTCATCATAGTGCTGAAAATCTGTCGGTGAATGATGAATTTGTTATTGAATTCCGAAATAACAAAATCCAAATATGGCATGAAAATATTTCTACGATAATAATCTTCAGCATTATCATTTGGTAACCCAACATTCATTCTGTGTGCTTGCTTCGATACTATTCGTGGCTTCATTATCGGGGAACCTTTTTTCTTTTCTGCTGAAGAGAATATCAATTTGAAATGATCGTCATCAGATCTGCTTTTCTTAAACGATTCAACTGTATCATTGACGAGTTGCATTGAAGTATTCAGATCTATATTTATCATCTGAAGTTGTCTGGAAAGCTGTATCGTTCTTGACAAAACCGCATATAGGATTTCCAATGCAACAAGAAAATCATCAGATTGAATATTATTCAACAAACTAAAAGCCATAGATCCTGACTCATCAGTCTACTGAGAAATGTTTTGAAATGCTGATAGTATCGCATGGTACATTTCACTGAAACGCAATACTGCTACATGATTTTCTACCCAGCGAGTTTGGCAAATCGATTTTAATTTCTGAATCTTTCGTGATACTGTATTCGTGTCGTTTAGAGTTTCGTCTGTGCCATTAGAACGTTCTTGAGATCGTTTGGGAGAGCTATTGAAAAATGTGAAAACATCTTGCAACTTTGAAAAAGTATTATCATAGCAATTTCTGCACTTTTTGCCAATACAAGATTGAGACAGTGTGCACTGCAATGTACGTAAAGAGCATACGGATTCGTTTTCTTGAGAGTTGGCTGCACACCCATATTTTTACCTCTCATATTCGCGGCGCCGTCGTAACCCTGTCCGACTCCAACGCAATCATGAAGGCCGTGTTTCTTTATCAGATCATTTATTGCCTCTGCTAATCCCAGTCCAGTCAAATTCTGAACGTCAAGAAATTCAACAAATTTCTCTTGTATTGTTTTGTTTGAATCAACATATCGTAAACAAAACGTTAATTGGGCTTTGTTGGAACAATCCGTGGTTTCATCTGCTAGTATTGAGATATATTTTGCTTTTTTTTTTACATATTTTGAGAAATCTGTGCAGCGCACAAGTATATTATGTCATTTTGTATAGTCTTGCTAATGTACATTTTTCGATTTGATGCTGTTTCAAGATGAAGCACCGTTATCAACCTAACCCCATATCTAAATTCCTCCATTTATTTCCATTTCTAGATAAATACATTGCAAAACAAAGACATATAGTATGTAGGTTTATTTATCAAAGTTCAGTGGGAGTGGTTTCAAGTCATTATAAATCCTGTAATATACCACTCGCTTTGGTGCATCCGGCACTCTTGTGAGTCGCGTCGTCTTTGGTGTGAACTCGCCCTCACTCCATACAACTTGGGTGATGTCACTTTTGCTACCATTCTTCTCGACATTGGCGATTTTGGGTTTATTGTCACTGTTCACATCCTCGTCCCACTCGTCAATGACTTCAAATATTTGGTTGAATATTTCCAATGCTTGAGAGTTCGGCATGTTAGTCTGCTACTTCGTATAACGTAAATGAGAAGTGCTGCAATCGTTTCACATGTGGCGGGCTTGGGACCGCTTTAGCTGCATTAGAAGGTAGCCCTTAAGAGGGCTCATGGGACGTTCTCGGGATCGTAATCAGCCACCTTACTTTAGACCGATTCTGCAGAGAGAGTCTTTAATTCTCTCTATGGTAGCAGCATCGACCTCTACTGCTACTAACTGACTACTTGGGGGTGGTATATAGCCCCACTGAGTCATCATCATCATCATCGCCGCAATCAGATGCGCCTATACGAGCAAGATTGTTAAAAATCTTTTCTCGCTCTTCAGCCCGCTGAAGCTCTTGAAATAAATTTCTCGGCTTCAACCGAGGCTTGTCAGGAGAGCTGACTAGAGTGTTCGGCGTCTGCATGATTGAAATGAAATTAAATGAGAGTCGGCGGTTTATATACCCCTCTGACACAAATCCATGATTTGTGTCCTTCCTTACAAGCTAAAATATATTTCGGTCATGGTCTAGACGAAACTAATAACTCTGAAACCTACGCGTCCGAAATTCATAAAGAATATAGAAAGCCGAAATATCTATTGAAAGTAAAAGTATTTAATAAAGATGATATTTGGAGTGCTGATCTCATTCATATGCCGAATGAAACATTATAAATACGCATTGACCGTTATAGATTTATATGCACGATACGCTTTGGCAACGCCTTTAAAAAACAAGTGGTCCGTCAGTTAAATATGCGTTTGAAGAAATCTTTAAAGAAAGCAATAGAAAGCCAAAAAATTGTTTGTTGATAAAGGGTCTGAGTTTTATAACAGAAATGTTAAGCCACCATTTGATTTAGCTTATTCCACAGAAAATGGTGGAAAAGCTGTAGTAATAGAGAGGTTTAATAGAACTTTAAAAAATAAAATATTCAAGAAATTTACAGAACAAGGTAATCAGAAATGGTTAAAAATATTACCAGGAATTGTTGGGAAATATAACAATAAGATTGATTCACGTATTGAAGAAACTCCAAAGAATGCTTCTGACGATCCTGATTTGATACGAAAGAAAATATTCGAAAATAATTATTCGAATGAGAGTAATCCGAATTTACAGAAACGTTAGCCGAAATTTCAGATTGGAGATAGAGTACGAATGTTTAAGTATAAGAATTTGAAAAAAAGTTTTGTTGTCTATTGGACTAAAGAAATATTTGAAGTTTGTAAAATAAACCAAACTTATCCAATTACTTATGAAATTAGAGATGTGGATAATGATTAAATCACTGGCAGATTGTTTGAAAACGAATTTCAAATAATTAATTGAAAATTTTTGGAACTAACGTTTTTTGGGGAATTAAATTCCCTTATTCAACTTCCTTATTCAATTCTAACATAATATCGAGAAATGGTACTCCTTTTTGTAATTTAAATAAAACATAAAGACATAACTGACCGCAATAAGTAGTTCCTGGTTTTTGAATTTGAAATGTATTATAAATTCCATTTCCAAGTAATTCTTTGACTTCATTTGTTGGAGGCAGTCCATAAGAGTCGAAGTAGTAATTGTCACCATTTTTATTATACATACCCGCTGACCAATGTACCCCTTTTTGATCTGACGTGTGAAGATTTGTTACAAAATTCACTTCAGGTACATCTTTTATCAATTGTAATTCATCCCTCATCAATAGGTGAAAATTCTTTATTCCCAATTGATTTGCAATTTTCTTTAAGATCAAAATTCGTAGTTTGCTCCCCATATAATTTTAAGAAGCAACCGAAGGTCGGCGAGCTAAGCTGGGAGTCTTCAATGTTTAAGTTTTTTCGTTGTTTCTTTTTTGTTATTCATTTTTTCACAAAAATAATATATTTAACATATTCTGTTCTTTAAATCTAAAAACAAGCAATTTTATAACAGAAAATAAAATGTTGTAACATATACTGTTCATAAACTTTGACAGAAGAGGAATCTACATCTCCCGATCAAATAACCGATACAAAGTTTCGCATTCATATAACATTTTGTCCATGCGTGGACGCGATCTAATTGGTTGAAGCACGGTATTGTAAATGAATGGCATAGTAATTGTATGTACATGTACAACAGGAAATAGCATTGCATATAAAACAGAGATTTAAAAGTGATGAGTTTTCTTCACAACGCGACTCATGTCCACGCGTGGACGCGATTTGATTAGCTGAAGCGCGGTATTGTAGCTGAATGACGCACCATTGTTTAGGAAAATTATAATGAAATAGCATAGGTATTAGCATTGAAATTGAAGTGTCGTGCGGACGTATCGGAGCAACAATAGCCGAGTTTTCACAATGAAATCAAAAATTCCATTGCATTGTCCGCGCGTGGACGTGATTTGATTAGCTGAAGCGCGGCATTGTAGCTGAATGACGCACCATTGTTTGGGAGAAGAATTGAATCATTTTGAATCTCACACAATTGCTCAGCACATTAAATCTAGTTACCGCACCAAAATTCTCCTTCCCTTTGTAGACAATCTTCCAATATGCGTTTTAAAAGTCTAAGAGGAACCGACACTACAAAATTTAGGAAGTTTGTCGGCTAATTTTCCTAATTTCATAGCAAATGAAACTTCGGTGCGTGAATAATTGATCGGATTATTCTTCAAAAGACTATAAAAATATGTTTTGTCATTGCCACAAAGAGGCAGCAGATGGTTGATGTGTTTGCCGATTAAAATTTTACACAACACTGGGTGAATTGTTTCTTTTTTTCATGCAACAAGAATTAGCGTAAGTTTACAATTGTATTATCCTCTTCACCATTTGGCTCAATGAAATTCTCTAAAGAATCTGTAAATTTAAGCCTTTCAACAATATTCTCCATTAATTCTTGTCGTAATTTGTTGATCCTCACCGGCAACTGTTGTTGTCTTCTTTTTTCATTTTGCTTTTTCTTGAATTTTTCTTCTTTTTATCCGTGATGCTTCGATGAAGTCTGGATCAAACAAATGAGGGAATTTCGCAGTCTGTTTTCTAACAAATTCGAAATAATCACCGTATTTTTCTGAAGATATAAACAAATTTGCGATCTCGCAGAAGAAATTTGGCAAATTTTCTCTGATAACACTGGAAAACACTCATTTTGTTGCATGGGTAATTTTCATTGTTTCCACCTAATTTGACCTCACCGATTCCAAATCTGAAGCCCGTTTTTCGTCCAGTGCTCTAGTTTTTCCGTAATCGGTGTTTTGATTTTTTGCAAATTCGTAATGTACTACTGCTACACTACTGACAAATTGGCGATTTTCAATTATAGCAACTTAACCTTATATCTTATAAATGAACTAAATTTTACACTGATATCTACTGATACGGTAGCCTATAATTGATTTATAGTATTCATTTACTAAATAAAACGAATGTAATACGGATACATTTATTATTTCAGAAGTATTCATATGCATATGTGAATACAACTATGGAATGAGCCCAACAAACATAGGCGCATGTGCAGTACAGTACAATTGGATCAGAAGGACTAATTAAGAAGTTTGAAAATTTTCTGATCAAGATCTTAGGTTTGTTTCAGGCAAGCTGGGCAAAAACTTTCTCTTGTAGCTCTTTCGTTTGTGAGGTGTTTCCAATGACTGTCTATGAATGCTCCAGCAATAGTCAGCCATCATGTGTTTATCCCAACGTCCTTGGTAGCGCTCTTCCATGACCTTGAGGTCCTGGTGGAACCGCTCACCTTGCTCATCACTGACGGCACCAAGACTGTCGGGGAACTTGTCCAGATGACTGTAGAGGTAATGCAGTTTCACACTCATCTTGCAGCCAAGGTTGCGAAATGCGGAAAGCATATCAGCCAGAAGAAGTTCATAGTTATCGGCTTTTCTGTTTCCGAGGAAGTTTTCAACTACGGTAACAAAAGAAGTCCAAGCATTCCGCTCCAACACATTCATTTTTGCAGGAAATACAGAATCGCGCATAAGTAGCCGAATCTGTGGTCCGTCAAAAACACCGGCTTTAATCTTTTCAAACGACAATCCAGGAAGAACGCGACATATGTGGTGGAAACATTCGCTTTCGGAAGACAACGCTTTGACAAACTGCTTGATCAAGCCGAGCTTGATGTGAAGAGGTGGGAATATGATCCTATCTCGGCACACAATTGGATCATTAACGATGTTAGGCATTCCTCTCTTCAGAGTTTCACGAACAGGCCAAATTATTTGATTCCAATGCTGATCCCTGGCGCGACTATCCCACATACAAAGGAAGCAGGGATACTTTGTGAAACCTGCCTGTTGACCCAGGAGAAAATTCACCATTTTGAGGTCTACACATATGATCCAGTTGTGGTCATGGTACTTTATCAGTTCAATCACGGTTTTGATATCATTGTGACTTTCTTTCAAATGCACCGAATGTCCTATTGGAACGGATGAAAAGTGATTACCATTGTGGAGAAGGACACACTTAAGACTGCGTTTCGAGCTATCCAAAAATAGTCGCCATTCATTTGGATCATAAGCTGGCATACCCAACTGTCGAAAAAGACCGGGCACATCATGACAAAACACAAAGTTATTTTCTTCTGTAAAATATGGAAGAAAGTCTTTTTCTCTATTTCTGAAATATGCAATTTTGGTGCCGTAGGTCAACTGGTTCTTTTCATTAAGTCTGGAGGCTAGTAGTTCCGCTGCAGTTTTGGATAGACCCAAATCACGCACAAGATCATTAAGTTCAGCTTGGCAGAACTTTTGAGGAATTGATGACCCCTCCGGTTCATATGTAGGGTCCTGCGAATCTTCTTGATGAACATGTACATCATCTCCCTCTTCGTCACTACTTGGTTGCACAAATCCCTCGAAAACTGGCACTGGGAGCTCGTCTGAGTGCGGAATCGGCCTGTTTGCAGAAGGAATATTGGGATATTTAATTCTGTGTTTGGTTTTCATGGCAACGCCTTTTACATTAACCAAACAAAAGTAACAATCAGTCGTATGATCCATCGGCTCTCGCCAAGTCATCGGAATGCCGAAAGCTAAACCATTACGATTTCCTTTGCTCCAGTGGCGCAGATTTTCCTCACAATTTTGACACACAATATGTGGAGCCCAACGTTTATCTTGATCGCCAATAGTAAGTCCAAAGTAAGCTTTATATGCACGTTTCACAAATGTTGATATATTACGGCGTTGACGCTCAAAAGCATAACATCCACAAATGTAACAGAATGTGTTCGATTTGTCGTAGCAGGCATGTCTTCTTGTGGCCATAATACCTGAAAGAAAAAAATGAATTTATCTTCTATTTCAAACATTTGTCATATAGCTTATTACTATGGTTAATAGGAGTAGTAAGCTCCTGGGTAACACATTTAATTATATCCACGCTATTTGTAATAACTTGATGGTGGAGTTGGTTAAGCGCCTTCCACCACGGGTAATCGTGCAGACGGCGAGGGTTCGATTCCCACCTGTGAGAATTGTTTTTGATTTTATTTTTTAAGAACTCTGATTCTATGTGAATTTTTTATTCCGATCGACTTCAATCTTTATTACACGTGGCCTAAATAACAATTGTTAATGTTTAGTAGATACCTTAATAAGATACCATACAGTATAATATAGCCTATTATACAGTACACACATGTAGGCCTAGTTACTACCTGCGTTATAACAGCACATTTTTAATATGATATTAAAGAATGTAGGATCTACATACAGATGCCATAGTTAGAATGATTTCTAAGCTTAGTTTACATCTTTTAGAATAGGCGTCTTCCTCACCTATACAGTATAATTCAGATTGAAGTGACTTACTTCTTTTTTCATTCAGAGATCCAAAAAGGCAACTGATCAAATCGAAAACAAATTTAAATTCGAAGCATTAAAAACAAAACAAAACAAAACTTGAGACATCGTTTGTTTTGGTCTTACTGTAAATAAAATTGACTATTGCATTTGACGTTCACACATAAAATTAGTAAATATACGAACAAGATAGGGTTACTGTCAAAATACAAAATAATGATGAAAAATGATAAAAATAGATAACACAAAATCTGGAGCACGTGTACAAGATAGTCTTCAGATTCGGACTCAGGAGATTCAAATTTAACATTAACTGTCTTAAAAATTTATATCAACGGTTTTACAATCCATAGAAAAACGAAAAAAAGTAGAAACAAAATGAAAAAACAAAAATTAATAAAAAATACACAAAAATCAAAATTGCAAAAAATCCAGAGCATGTGGATAAAAACGGTTTTCAGATTCGAAATCATGAGGTCCGAATTGACCAAAATGCGTTGTAAAATTCGATGCAACATAAACTTTCCAAAAATTTGTTGTCCAGTGTAATCTTTCATTGAGTAGCGGAAAACTCTTGACTCATTATGAGAACCCCTTATGTGCTACCCTTATGTGTTGTCAATCCATTAATTCGCAATGGGAGGTACTTTGAATCAATACATGCGTAGTGAGGAAACGTTAAATGAATTTTGTGAATGCTTGTGAGTTTTATTTAATCTATTTGGAAAACTGACATTGAAAAATGATTCTGAAAATAATTTACGTAGGGGTAAATTGAACTGTCAAAATTTTACCGACGCGTAAATTGAACACTCCAAATTTTACCGATGCGTTAATTGAAATGACAAGAGATCGCAATATAATTTTAGGGGTAAGCTGTTAGATGTTTTCCGTTGCTAGAACAATAAGTCTCTCTCTCTTCAATCATCAGCCAGTGTACGTGTTCATTGAATAATTTTGAGTTTATGAGTTACAATGATCTTCTAGTTCACACAATTAGTACTTTAAACAATGTTGAGAGTACAATAACGAAGAATGTGTAAGTAATAATTGCGTCTTCTTAATTTTTTATAATGCTCTAATCTTAATAATAATTGATATTCCTTATCTTTCATATAACGTACGCTATCTTTGTGTTTTTCTTTATTCAATTCAGTTATTTTTAATTGTGATAACGAAGGATATATTCTCGTTGCCGTCGATGTTCCTTCCATTTTCGCACCCGTTGAGGTCTCTTCCACTTTTGTTTCATCCATTTTCTAAATATTTTGAATACAATCTTCTGGTATATTGAGACGTGATATTTTGAGACAACTTAAAATTTTCGCCTGTCTAAATTTTCGACCACGTGATATTTTTGGTCTGCCTAAATTTTCGATATTTTTCGACCACGTGATATTTTTGAAAATTTGATATTTCGAAAATTTGTCACTACCTAAATTTTCGGCCACGTGAAATTTGGAGTCTACCTAAATTTTTGAAATTTATAGACGTAAATTTTTGAAAAAACTCGAAAGGTGTGACATCCGGTACGAGCGAAGCGATGCGCCGGATGTCATACCCTACACTACTCCCGCCTTTTCTCACTCTCCTTCACACATTCCACCCCTTGCCTCACAGTTCCTCCTTCCTTCCAGAGGGGGGGGGGTGTAGGGAACAGTTTCCTCTTCACGGACCCATTCATCCCTGCACATCCTTGGCCATCTCCTTCCTGCCTTCCACAGGGGGTGAGTCAGCATGATGACTCATCGCTGCACCGCACTGGACTTCCGTCTGGGGTGGGATTACTACTCAAATGCTTTCTTGTTTGTCCAAGCAGATAGGATGGTAAACAGTTTTAAGTCTAAAATTTGTAAGACGAAGTCCACATTAGTACCTACTATAGAAATCCGGAAGATCCACTTAATTGAGCAACAGTCCGTTTCATGCTATTAGGGACAATGTTGAAAAAATGTTGTTTTTAAGCTTATATACTAACTTATTTATTATAAAATAACAGATAGTTGCTTGCTATTTTTCAAATGACTTCCTTTCTGTGCATTAATACAATATTATTGCTTATAATGAAAAGAAGTCATTAAAAAGATAAAACAACATTTATTTGAATATCAACATGAAGATGTGTGTCATGAAAAACAGCCAGAGCTGGAAAAATTCCACTGACATTTTTTAATTCCAATTCCATAATAAAATTCAATTCCGATGATTTCATGTCGCGTATAGTGTATTATGTTAATGTATCTAACCTTTGTTCGTTTCAATCTAACCTATGTGCCCTTATCCTATCCTCGTTGATCCTGGGTGCCGTTCTCTACGTCGTCCCCTATGTGCGTTCAAAGCTGCGAAACGACACCCCCTGCACTGTAACTGAGGTCACGTTTGGAGAAGTCCTTTGGTGGGTGAGCCGATGCGAAGCGAGCCAGTTTGTATGCTGTGCGAAGATGCTGCTTTGTTGGGCCGAAACATTGACGTCGGGCATTAATTGTAATTCCCAGATACGAGATACAATGTTGTGGTTGAAGCTCAGATTTGGTTCGATTGATGACGAAACCTGCGGAGTCCAGCCGTGCCAGTATTCTTGGGAGAATTTTCCTGAGAATTCTGGGCTTTCCGGCCAGAAGGATATCGTCTACGTGTATCCAAGACAGCGGCAGTCGGCCACGGAACGGTTGGAGCATTTCCTCCAAAAGGCGTTGTAGAAAACCAGGAGAGTTTGAAAGGCCCATCGGAAGCCGAGTGAAGCGGTAATGTTGCTGCCCCACCCTGAAGGTTGTAATATGCCGCGCCTTTGGATGCAGCGGGACTGAGAAAAAGGCCTGTGTGAGATCCAATCGTACAAACCGGGTATGTGGCGATAGCGGCAAATGACGAAGTCTGCTAGCAAATAAGGGCAGGTGAAGCTTCGGAATTCGCAAGTGTGGCGTCAAGTGAGAATAGTCCACTATAAACCGGAATTCGCCCGAAGTTTTTGGAATGAGGAAAGGATAGCTTATAAATGGTCCATGGCGCGCGGGTTCAATAATGCCCGCAGAGAGAAGCTCCTTGGTATAGTCTTGTATAGCTTGAAATTCAAGTTGCGAATAATGAAACGGGCGGCCGGAAGAGTGCTTGACATTAGGGAAAGGACGTGGTCCGCCGGAGATTACCCTGGTAGAGATTGGACCCCAATCGGGGTTTGGTGTAACAGCCGGAAGGTGGGGCAGTGTAGGTATAATGAATTTGAGTGGACGCGGCCTGAGGCGAAGGTCGGAGTCTGAAATCCACTCGTCGTCGTGGATCGGCGGTCTGTTGGGAATTGCTAAAGCCCACTCTGGCAGGTCGAGTATGTCCGGCTCGGCCGAAAGAATGCGCGGCAGGGCCCGAATCCGGATGTCCCCAGCCGGTGTAGGACACCGCGAGGCTAAGGAGGAAGGCAAAGATTCCCTTTCGAGCTCGTCGAGCAGTTCTTGAACCAGGTGATCGACTGGGTCCTCTTGGAAGGACACTATCCCTGGAGTAGGTGGCCTGGAATCCATGGAAGCGTCAGAATCGTTAAAGAGGCCGTAGGAGAAAGGAGGTCTCACCGGAGAGGCAGGTGCAGAGGCGGTGAGCGACGGAGCGGCCGAAGGAGGATCAGAGTAGTGAGGCCACGGTTGGTATCTCGGCGAGGAAGCGCGAGGCGTTGACAACCCAGGTGATAACTGAAGACCGTGACCGGGGTCCTGCAGAGAGGAGCTAGCCGACGGAGACCGAGGTGGACCCGCTAGAGACTGCAAAAAGTCAAAGGTGCTCTCGTCGGTTGGCGATTCAAGTGGACTCGGATTTAATACCTCGACCTCTTCCGCCTCTTCCTCTGCCGCGTCCAAATCCACGTCGTAAGTTTCCCATACTAGCTTTTTGGCCATAACTGCGAGACTTTACTTGGGGCAGTTGGGCCGGAAGGCCGGCAGCTATTGCGTCCCTGTACTCGACAACCGAAGAGGCGTATTCCCAGGAGTTAGTTCGGGCTATCAAGAGGGTCTGAGCTCGGAGTGCCACTGCTGCTTGAGCTTACACACTTGAACATACACAAGAGGTACAGCAACAACGGGGACCCAAAAAACGACAAAAAACGACGATAAAAATGATATCATGAAAACTGATTAATGGTCCATGTTACAACAGGAGATTGAAAATTCTGCGTTAAGAACGGAATGTGGTCGGGTCGAAAGCTAACGGTCAGAGATTAAAGGAAACTTTTTCAATTTTCTAAAGAAAATGGATTTATCGTCAGGTCTCAAAAATTGGTAATTGGTATAAATTAGAAACAATGAGAAATTGACACAACAGCTACCAACAACATATACATCTTCAGTAGCTGTTAGAAGAACTACGGGCTCTCGTGGTGTAACTTAACTACAGAAATAACAACAACTGCCCGCCAGCGAACAACAACACAGCAGCGTATACAGCAACACATCAGCGAGCGCAATTGAAGACAGACGGTATAAGTGACACTGATGTTTATGATATTATTTTGGTATAAATGAGTTCGATCGAATTGAAGTGAATTCAACATTAAGAAGTGAACTGTAAGTTTAAAGTTTTTCTTTTAAATTAATAGTAATTAATTTTTTTTCTTAAAAATTAATATCGTTAATTGTTGTGATAGGAAGTTGTGATTTCAATTTTTGTACAAATAGATTTATCACAGGTCTATGGAAAAAGCGGAATTGAGGTTTATCCGGGTCAATTCCAATTCCAGTAGATTTGAATATCGTCAATTTCAATTCCAATTCCGACGAAAAATGGAATTAATTCCGGATCGGAATTATTAATAAAATTAGTACTTTGTAGGTCCGCCTCTAGCTGTGATAACCGACTGAATCGAGGCATTGAATCCAACAAACCATGCAGGATATCAGGGAGTGTTGCATCATGATACCATATGCGAATCACCTTCACTAAGAGTTCATTGGCTGTTCTAGAGCAACCATCCTTCGCCAGCTTCCTCTTGATGATGGCCCACAAGTTCTCTATGCAGTTGAGGTCAGGACAGTTACCTGTCCATTCAAGGACTCGAATTCGCTGCTGCTGGAGGTACTCCTGTCATCGTTTGGCAGTATGGGCAGGAGCTTTTTTTGCTGAGACACCATCGCCCGCCGGAAACCATTCAGCCATATTTCCCATTACAGTTAGAATGGAGGCACATGCAGAGTAGATGTTCGGCGAAATGCAAGAGGCCATTGAATTTCCTCTTGAAATGTTACCAGAAATGTAGATCTTAGATTTTGCTGACAACGTTCATGTTATACAAACATTATATTGAGAGTTAACAACAATCCTCTCGACGTGGACTATTGAGTCTGCCGCATAGTATGACATGTTTTCTAATGGACATTATGCACTGTATATTTGCGACCTCAGCTTTCGGAAATGACAGAACAAAACCTATACACGTGTATACAAAAACCTAGAGTTTCCGCTGCTACTTCATAACTAGCTAGAGAAACATCGTAGTTGCAAATAACTTGGTGTCCAAAAATATACCACTCCTCATCAGCGCAAACAACGCATGTGATATGGATGGCTATAAAATCCCGGAGCACGACCGTGGATGTGCTCCCCACCTCAGGCATTCAAGCTCCCCGAGCGCGCCGTTACGAGGCCTGCCGACGCCTGCACAGGAAGGAGATTCCGTCGGCCATCCGCTTCATCCGAAATTCCCCTTCCACGTTCAATGCGCAGTTCCTTGTTGCGATCGCCTAGTTCGGCAGCGACAACACAAGGATTTGTTCAGGAGATTGGAGAGGATCCGATTAACTGACCTTTTTTCAATGCCTGTCTCCAGTGAAATGTCAGCACAAGTTAAGCTGCTGTCAGTTTCTAGCAGTTTCTTCACCTCTTGAATGTTTTCATCGCAACAGCTTGAGCGTGGTCTTCCATAGCCTTCTCTTCTTCCACGAATTTCCACGGCGAGTCATTCGGATAAATAGGATGTATATCTGTGTAGCTTGTGGATGGAAGAGCTTCATGTTGAAGAATGATCTGAAGACTGATCATGGTTGACAGATCATGGTCATCGGTAGACAGCGTCATCAACACATCAACACAGCATCGGCGCATCACTCCTTTGCCGTTTACCACAGTACAAGCAAAACGAGTAATGCTCGTATGTCGACTAAATGTCATCGATATTGGGAAATGGAACTAGTTTCTTTAAGTCCACTTGCACATGGATCCTTGTCTTCTTCGGGGCACAAGGACATCGACGTGGTGTGTCTAGGTCAATTACGGAGAACTCAAGAGCGGTTGTGAGGTTCCGCTCGTTCGGCTCCATCCGCATGATGACCCGTTTGCTGTGGTACTTCTTCGGCGCGTTCGTCACTTTGACAGTGACCCTTCCATATAGTGGCGTTCTCATTGACTTTCTATTCATTTGCCGCATCGTCTCGATTGATACGTCATTATCATCACTCGAGTAGTCGGGCGATGCAGGGGCTGCACTGAACACCACCGGCTCGTTTGTTGTAGATCGCTCCATCGGAGATTGGGGAGGTGTATTGGTACGATCCATAGTACCATTCTCGATCGGAGATTCCTTTTGTGCATTGGTACGATCCATCGTTAAAGAAATAAATTAACAAAGTTGAAACTTGTCGTAAGCTTGAGGATTAGAACTTTTGATAAGAATTGGTACTTTTTAAACAAAGGAAATCCTAACATCCAATCAGAGTGGTACCGAACTTCCCTAACGTTTATTAACATATAAAGATGTCATTGTACCAAACTTTAAAGTTTATTTCCTGAAGAGATTATAATTTCCGACTTCTTATCCAAAAGCATGTCGAAACTCTTCTTTGAAAATGGAAGTGAAACAGTCATGGGTGGACGATTGGACATGGTCATTCATCTCTCATGTGGCTGCAAATGGACCCTTTGGAGACTATTACTCGTAACAGCACTTCAAAGGCCCAACCAAATATCAGTGAAGTGTCTGCTTCATCAAATAGAACAATGTAACTTTTTTGGACTGGAGCGACGATCTCTTGAAGATAATAGTTCCCTACCGGACAAGACTTCTACACTTCACTTGTTTTTCAATCTTAAATAATATTTACATCGTAAATCTCTTGTCTTTTCACTTTAAACATAATTCCGGAATTAGCTTTCATATAGGGAAGTAACAAAATCATAAATGCACATTAAGGTCTCATATTTTCAATAATGAGCAAACTCATTCAAAATCAAACAACGGACGTTTATCGGTACGTACCCAAGTACTCAGAACCAAGTCAGACAAGTTCGCTCATAGACGTTCCGAAACACAATGTACTCAACCGAGTGTACCAAACACATGTACCTATCCAGTGAGACAGAAGTCATACATGTTCCTATTCATAACACTAGGTCGTACATGTACCTAACTATAACACTGAATTTTACATGTACCTATCACTGTACCTATCCCACCCGTAGTAGGGCACAGTTGTCACTACTAATTTCATATATGTATATATATATATATATATATATATATATATATATATATATATATATATATATATATATATATATATATAACCATAATTATTTTCACCATCTAATGTAGGTTCGTATTCAAGAATGGTACTCCATTCCATTTCACCTGTTGGTAATTCTTGTATCATGCAAGAAGAATATAAGCTATTAAAATCATAATATAATAAATAGTTTTCTCTCGTGAATTCATCAACTGCTGCTTGACTCTCTTCATCTGATATAAGTCCTTCTATATTTTGTTTAAACAATTTTATAAACTGATTGCTTTCTTCTGGAGATAAAGGTTTATATATTCCATAATCATCAGGATTTACTTTCTTATTATAACATTTAACGTATCTATTACCTAGAACAGATGAAACACCACCTCTAATTCCAGATTCAAAAAATAATAATTTATCATAAGAACTTTCTGTATAATATTTAAGTTCAACATTTGTATCTTCCAACCCTGCTAACCATGTTAGTGCTGGTGTAGAATAACAATAACATGGATCTATTCCGTAATATTCTACACACATGTCACGAAAGTTTTCAAAAAAGATCAGCAAGGATTAATACATCTATCTGAAGATATTTCATTGTATAATCATACATTGTTCTACAATTCAACTATCTGCAATTCTTTTCAGCTTCTGCATAGTCTTCTTCAGATAGTTGTGATTGTTTTAATGTTGATTTAAATTTATCACGTGAAGAAAGTTGATGTTCTTGCATTATTTCATTTATTCTATTTATATCTCCAGTTAAATATTCGTAGGGAAAAATACCTTTTAAAGGTTTTAAATTATATTTATTTGATGTTTTACATTGTTCAGGTTTCAAACTTTTTTCCATGACCTCGAATGAATAAGGATCAAAAAATCTAAATGCATCTAATATTCTAATACAACCAAATTGCATTGAAAAATATTATTCTTCTGTTTTACATAGTACGTTTGTTTTTAGTTGTTGTAATTTTTCAGATGAAACAAATTCTACAAGTTCTACAAATTCCGAAAATTTAATTAAATTAAGAATTTGTAATCAAGATTTATTGAAAAAGTACATTTAGATTATCTTAAAAGTAAATTCTGGCCATCGGCTGCACACCAGTCGGCTGCACACGGAGGTAACATACAAAAAACATTAGAAAAATTTCCTGGATTTATTTGTAGTAAATATTCAAAAGAAAAATATCTTCCTGGTCATTCATATACCGGTCCAGGAACTCGATTAGATATTAGACTAGATAAGAATAATAATCCAAAACCAGGTGAAGAACCAATAAACAGAGTTTATGCAGCAGCTTATAGACACCAATTGGCTTATCGAAATCATGACCTAAAATCTCGTCATGAAGCTGATAGGAAAATGATAGAAGAATTAGATAATATTTAAAATCCTACATTTATAGAAAAAATTGAAAGAATGTTTGTTAAGAAAGCTTTACAAGCTAAAATATTGTTCGATCAGTGTTGTGAAAAAACTCATAACACCGAAACCTACGCATCCGAAATTTCGAATGACCTAGGACGCTACGCGTCCGAAATTCACAAGGAATATAGACAGCCTAAATATCTATTGAAGGTAAAAGTATTTGATAAAGATGATATTTGGAGTGCTGATCTTATTCATATGCCGAATGAATCTGATTTCAAATACGCATTAACCGTTATAGATGTGTATACTTGATGCGCTTGGGTGATGCCTTTAAAGAATAAAACTGGTTTATTAGTTAAATATGCGTTTGAAGAAATATTCAAGGAAATTAACAGAAAGTCAAAGAAATTGTTTGTTGACAAAGACTCTGAGTTTTATAAGGTAATCAGAAATGGTTAAAAAATATTACCAGGAATTGTAGAAGAGTATAACAATAAGATTCATTCAAGTATTGAAGAAACTCCAAAGAATGCTTCTAACGATCTAGATTTAATATGAAAGAAGATATTTGAAAATGAGCATGAGGATTAAAGTAATGTTAATTTACAAAAGCGTAAATCGAAATTTAAGATTGGAGATAGGGTACGAATATTTAAGTATAAGAATAAGTTTGGAAAAGGTTTTGTTGGTTATTGGACTAAAGAAATATTTGAAGTTTGTAAAATAAACCAAACATATCCGATTACTTATGAAATTAAAGATTTAGATAATGAAGAAATAAAGGGAAGATTTTATGAGAATGAATTACAAAAGACTGAGCTTTAGCTTCGCTTGAACTTTTATTACAAGTATCCTTTAACTGGCCATTAGAACTAACGTTTCGGGAATGAAATTCCCTTATTCAATTCTAATATAATATAAAGAAATGTTACTCCTTCCTGTAATTTGAATAAAACATAAAGACATAGTTGTCCGCAGTAAGTAGTTCCTGGTTTTTGAATTTGAAAAGTATTGTATGTTCCATTACGAAGTATTTCTTTTACTTCATTTGTAGGGGGAAGTCCGTATGAATCAAAATAATAATTAAAACCGTTCTTACTTCTTTGCCTCGCAGACCAATGTACTCCTTTTTGATCTGACGTGTGGAGATTTGTTACGAAATTTACAGTTGGCTTATCTTTTAGCAAACGTAATTCATCCCTCATCAATAGGTGAAAATTCTTTATTCCCAATTGATTTGCTATTTTCTATAGGTCGAAATTCGAAGTCGTCTATGTAGCATAATGTTTTAAGAACTAAGTCAAACTTGTCGTTTTTGATAGAATAAATTGTTTCTATTATATTCCCCAAAATGTGAAATTAAAAGCAACACATGTATATTTCAATTTGGATATGTATATTTACAAAATGCATCCGCACAATTCTACAAATATTGATGTCCACGCGTGGATAACGAATTTTCATTCTCCTGTAAAATAAAATAAAATCAGCTACTACTATTTAACTTCTTTACAATAATCCTCTACTAACTATAATATTACAAATTGCATGAACAACATGTCCACGCGTGGACAAAGAATTTTCGTTCTCCAGTAAAAAACTTACTGCTAATACTACTTTTAAGTTTCTTTTAAGCTTCTTTCCAAAAGCTTCATGTTTCCAAAGACAATCTTCTGACAATGATAAATTCGATTTCAAAAAACGTAGGAGTACATTTAGTCTACAAATCTTTGGAAAAATAAATGCCATCTTACCTAATTTAATTGCAAATGCAATTTCAGTCCTTGAATAAGAAATGTTCTTAGTTTGCAATAAACATTGAAAGTTTGCCTTATCCCTTTCACACAGATCCAGTAAATAATTCGTGTGTTTTCCCACGTAGATCTTCATCATTATGTTAATAGCATTATTTTTCTTCTCCATCACATAAAGAGTATTTTAATTTGCAATGGCTTTATCATTATCTCTTGAAGGCTCAACAAAGTCTTTTAAGGAATCCCCAAATTCATATCGGGTAGATAAACACGTCGATAGTTCATGATGAAGGTTGTCAATCTTTTCGCCCCTTTCTCTTTCTTTTCTTTGACGAGTAAGCGTTTTGCCTTTCTTCTCCGTTTTTCCTCTTTATCAAAAAATGTAGGGTCAAAAATAATAGGAAATTTACCCATTTGTTCAATGACAAAAGTGCTATATTCTTCCTTCTTATTATTGGAAATATCTCGTTTTGAAATTTCTGCAAATAACTCCGAAACGTAGCAATAATGTTTGACTGCTCTTCGATAAATTCTGTAGTGTTACATTTCTTAAATGTAACTGAACATTTAAGTTACTAGTTATAATTAGACCATATGTTTTGATCTATGCTGAGTCTTTGTTCACTGTTTTAAGGCAGTGGCACTTTTTTCCAAGTTCACTTTGGTATCGTGACTACTGCACCTAATAAGCTTGTACATTAATTTTCAATGTCTATTAACTATCCTTCTATTTCTCAGCTACAGGTGACTCCAATTCACTCAATATAACAAGAGATGTAGATCAGAATGTGTCTTGACTGATTGCTTTGTCTTGCTTCGTCTTCTAAATTTTTTGAGAAATTTAGCGATTTCTTTAGCGAAGCAAACTTGTTCTCTCCTGTAGCTACAGACCACTCAAAATAACTCAATGCAACAAGAACAAAAACGTATTTACTGTATAGGCAATTTCTATCTTTTGCACATCAGTGGGTTAATTATCATTTTCAGTTCAGCCGATGTATTAGCCACTGTCATTTTTAATGCTTCTGTTATACTCTTGATGTCTTCTTCTGATGGACAAGTTCAAACATAATCATGATTAAATTTATTATTCGTAACAAGCTTTCTCATTATATCTTTATAGCTTTATAATTGTGTTCTAAATCTATCCAAAAACAAGTATTTTGGTCTCATAGCAAACGTATGGCTTACCGAGAACAACCTTCTCAAAATCCATCAGCTCCACCTACCCTGCGCCCGCCTTCTTCTTTCTCCATCTTTCTTTTTAGGTTGTCAACCATGTTCCTCCAGGTTGTGTCTCTCACATACGTCCAGTCCTTGCCGGATGGAATGACTTCGATCACCATGGCCTTTAACTGACTACAAATTTCACACCACTTTCTACGTTTGGATTCTTTGGTGATGCCCGTGGCATCATCAAATGATCCAAACAAAGCTGCCTTATTCGCAAGGGCAAGATTTGCCAGAGGCAGTTTTTTTTTGGATTGCTCTTTTTGGAAAGAAGACATTAGGCTATTTCACGTGTTTTGCACATGTGTCACGAAAATTTAAATCAGTCAATAAGCTACACGGGTGCATTAGAACAAAAAAACTTCTAATTATTATTTCAATTACGGTCAAAAATCATTGGTTGTATAGCATTATTTTATTTACGAAGAATTATCCACAATTGTTTTAATCACTTAATGACACTGACATAAATCAGTGTTATCATCGGAAAATTAATTTTTATGAAACGCAATTTGAAGCAGTGCTTTAAATGTCACTGAAAAATGTGTCTGAAAATGTCACTGATGTCAGACTGCTTAATTTTATGAAACAGGCCCCAGCTGGATGTTGATTATTTCATCACACTTGAAACACTGGACGATCCATCACCAAATCCAAGAAGGCTTCATATACATTATTCAAACAAGTAACGAGAACAATAACGATGTAAAACGTGTGATATTAGGATAATGGCATGACTATATTTCGCAATAATTATCTGGGTGGAAGTTACATTTGGGAAAAGCAGAGCGGCATATATGTAGATATGTAGATTAGGGATTATAGAATTTAAATGCAGCTATAAGGCCAGCTGATCACAAATACCAATTGACATTGTCCGGCCACAATTTCCCCTCCTCCTTGACTGGATAAATACAGTAGAATGCTCATTCAGTGACACCTCTAAATGTCTCTCAAAATCGTCACTATTGACGCACTGTCACTTAATGCACACACAGTCTCAATGAGTAGTAACGACGTATATAACTCATTAGTCTATTTTTACATTACAGAGTTATAATGCTCACTCTTGTGATTGTTGCTAATGAGTATTTCCCTCTTTTGATTAATGGTTCTTATTTTGATAAGTATACATGTATACATGTATGCTACTACATGCTACTATAGTAGCACCGGCTGAAAGCAAAAGTTTGAAAAATGTATTGTATTTTGTTCATTTAATCGTCACACTATGTACGAGAGAAATAATCAGTCACCTTCTTCTGTGTGGATTGATGAACATTTAGAAGTAATGTCCGCTCCTCCAGTTTATCTAAGACAGACAGTGATTGATCGTTTGTAGTACATGTATTACACCGAAAGAATTGTCTCACTGTTTCAATCGCCTTGAGGCAATCACTGACAGATGGAGATGTCACTTCGTCTTGCTCCTCTTCCTCGTGGTTGTCATCCAGCTCCAGAACATCAGGATTGGCGAAGTTATCCCCTGTGACGATATTGGAATCAGCGTCAAGGAATTCACTCGCTTCTGCATTCGATGGTAGCAGTCCAGCTCTCTCCAACCTTTCCCAAATCGACAGAAATTCTCCCTGAAAAAAAGAACAACAGACGATTGAATATCAAGTGAAACCACATGTGTAAGTAACGTGCGATTTCTTACTTGGATTTCAGCATCTACTGGTGTAATGCTATCAGCAGAATCAGCATTTGCGAATCCAACATGACGAAAGCAAGAGGAGATTTTTTCGGGAGCAATTTCACGGCATACAGCTTTCAGCCATCGCATTGACTGCAACAAATCCAGTTCGAACTTCACACCCCTTTCATAAGAAGATAGCCTTTGCATTACAAGTCGCTTGCGATATCCAGTCTTAAGCATGCGTATCACACCAGCATCCATCGGTTGACACAGAGACGTGGTGTTCTTCGGTAGAAACACCAATTCTACATTGGTGAGGTCGCGAAGAGAAGGATGACTAGGGCAGTTATCCAGGGTCAAAGCAACGTGACGATTTTCTGCGGCCGTCTTGCGATCGAAGGAACGGAGCCATTTCTTGTAGATTGACGAAGTCATCCAAGCAGTTTTGTTTGAGGTGTATTGAACAGGAACTGTTATTCCCTTGAAACAGCGTGGTGATTCGCTCTTTCCAATCATGTACAGAGGGAGTTTGTCGCTACCATCAGCGTTGGATCCAACTAGGATTGTGACCATCTCCTTACTCTACTTTCCTCCACGACATCTTTCGCCTCGGAATTTGTGAGTTGATTCAGGAAGTGCTTTCCAGTATAGGGCTGTTTCATCGACATTGTAGATGTCCTTTAGAGCGAATCGAGTTACCAAGTTTTTGAGAGTCGAAGATTTCCACGACGAGACTACTGCAGGATTAACAGAATCAGCCTCTCCAACAGCTTTCCCTGCACAGATATCATGCCGCCGTTTCCATCGCTTCAACCAGTCTATATTTATTCGATCTGTAGTTGAGTATCCGATCTCCAAAGCAATATTTCGAGCTTTCTCGAGCAACATGTGCCCTGTTATGGCTTCAAGCTTATAACATTATGTATATTTGTATAACATTACAATGTGGCAGAATCAGAGTGACATACGCGGTAAGCAAGAGCCTCAAAGGGATCTAGTTCATTGGCACTGAACTCTTATATACTATTAATGAAATCAATAATTACCTGGCCAATGAGAATAGATCTACGCAAACATATTTAGCCAAGGCTATTGAGGCATGGATAATAAACGGTCACTCTGTTACAACAGTATTAAGTACAGCATTTTACCAATGGAATAATTACAACATATTACCAGGTTGCGATACATGATGAGCACAATTGTTATTGTCACAAAATGGGATGTCTCTGAGTTTTCGCACTACCATAACCGGTTTTTGAATCTGCCATCGACTTGGCTCGTCTGCCTGGTTGCATCTAGTTGCGATCCATCCTGTCTGTATGTTAGCCATGGACGCCATGGCTTCAGCTGCGGTGAATGATGCTGATCGTCGCTGCAACTTTAGACACGACCGATTGTGTACGAGGTATCTGGTATTAGGTCCAAAAACGGAATAGGCCCATAAAAGCGCAAACAGCTCATTCGCTGCTTCAGTGTCCGTCCGGAGCGCAGCAGCTGTAAATCCTGTATTAATACACACAAAGGCAACCTGTGTCGGAGTGCCGTCTACGTGTACCACTCTTTGGGCTGGTTTTGCAAACGGTATCCAAATACCTGCGGCTCTAAATATCCATGCCATCAGTTGGAGTAGTGCCTCAAGATTCTCCCGTATTGTAGCATATAATTGGAAAGTCACGGATATCCAATACACCAAATAACCCTGGACTCTTTGTAGTTGTTTTCCTAGTAGATTGGTGGGAATTGTGGGTATTAGTTGCAATACAGTGTAGGTTCTTGACGTGCTGATTGGAAGGGCGGAAGGCACGCTTCTTAAAAGAAGTGCAATCCCAAATAATCAATGGCTTCCGTAGGCTGCATTTGGGATTTCGCATGATTGATCAAGAATCCGGCTTGCTTAATTCGTTGAATCAGTTTGCGAAGTCTCATTTGTATCTTGTGTGGGTAATCGATCAGGATAATGTCATCTACATGAGCATAGCACAAAACGGCGTTCTTTGCCAGTGGCGCAATGGTCTCATTAAGGACATGTTGTAAAGCCGCCGGAGAAGTCGAGAGTCCCATTCGTAAACGCTGAAACTTGTATCTTTTCTTATCAAAATAGAAAGTAGTAAGATGTTGTGCTTTCGGGTACAATTTAAGCGAATAAAATGCGTTACTAAGGCCGAGACGAATAGCTCTTAATCCGTTGGGCAGTTGCGTCCGCCGTAGCAAATCGGAGAAAAGTGGGAGGTATAGTTTAGGAGTGCGAAGATGCTTTGACAAATGCGAATAGTCGACAATCAGTCGCGTTTCACCGTTCTGCTTGGGTATTAAAGACGGGTAACTGATGAAGGCATTTCTCTTAGCGGGTACAATGACGCCCGTCTCTAAAAGTCTTTGGATGTACATAGTCAAAGCTTGGCTTTGCTCTGCAGTGTAGAGGTGACGCGGTCCTTTAGAAGATTTGATATTCGCAAAAGGTCGGAAACCCCGACCTGCACGTCGACATGCTGGCCCCCACGCTTCAGGTGGACACGCCGGAGGAATTTTTGGAAAAGTAGGAACATCGGGTTATCGGCCTTTGCTTGACGAAACCAATCCAGAAGCTGTTCGTCAACATCCTCGAATTCGTGCTTTCTTCGCCTTTTCGCAGAGGTCTTAAAATTTCCGGACTGAAATTCCTCAACAATTGAATCTTTCCGCTTTAACATAGAATTGATTGATGGTCGTGATATGTTGAACCGCCGTGCTAAGTTTTTTCGATTTATCGCAGGGTTTTCTCCACTTCCTTCACGACTGCATACTGGTCGGCCAAAGAAAGACATTTTCTAGCGACTTTACCTGGTGAATCCGTCATGCTGCTCTTCTATCAAATGATTCGCCTAAGCTTCATTAAGGGAGACACGAATCTTAGGATCTGATTGGTCTGTGTATGCTCTGTGTGATAGGCTGAAGAAAAGGAAATTTATGATTGGTCCGGATGCCTGCCACTTTGCGTCTCAATTTTCTGTCAAGCTTATCGTCTATACCGTTTCATTTGCCATCCCTGATTGACTGGTGATTTAAGTGTAAAGTAAACAAAGTTTCCGCTGACTTAAAATTATTCGATTGAATGGTATGGTAGATCAATAGGATAACACGTTTTCAATTAAGCACTCATATTCAGTCGAAATTTGTCAATTATGGTGTGTTGCCAAGAGGAAAGATGTCACTATACAAACATTTTTACTGTCACTGAATGAGCATAGATTTATATGGAGTCAATAGGAAACTTTGACGGTGACTGATCAAACCGTCATTATTGACGCACTGTCACTATATGCGCATTCTACTGTATGAGAAATATTTCACGCCATTCACATAGTATGAGAATATCTGAAATATAAAATACACTTGAAATAGCTCTAAATAACTCATTAAAATCCATTGTAAAAATTCTCGTTGTTATAGAAAACTATCTGTGTAATCGTACAATGACACGTAATTATGAGACTTATTTTCCTAATTTTATGAATTTGGTCGAATTTTATGATGTTTAGAGAAACTCCAAATTTTATGATAAATTTATGATTGTTGGGTCCCCTGTCAGTGGTTGCTGTGCGAGGTCTGCCGCTGCGGGGTAGGTCACTTGACAAATTGCCAGTCTCCAGCAGTTTCTCTTTCCAGTCATGCAGTGTTGACTTTGGAGGTGCTTGCTTTTGAAATTCAGTCTCAAATGTATTCATGCTGTCGTTGAGTGTCATTCCTGATATTATCCAAGCGGTGACATTAACCCATTTAGGACCGCATAAAGGTAACATATTTGAAATTATGTTTCCGCATGATGACTTGCTTGTTTTAGCCCAAATATCACTATCCCAGAGTTTCAGAATAATCGCATCACCCAATTCGTGAAAAATGACCGCAACGTAAAACTAACGCTGGTCCAAACCGTACTAAATAGTCTAAGTTTCACATTTTATGAAAATTGTATCATAAATGTCAACTTGTCGTGCAGTTCATTATCTAAACAATGAGAGTGGTCAGACTTAAAGGTTCGCCAGGAGATGGCCATCGTCTCCAGGCCATAAAAGACTCCAAAACTTTAAAGGCTTGTAACTTTGCTTCTACAAGTCCGTTTGACTTGATTCAAAAAAGGTTTGATCTCTATTGATCAGACCTATAGTGACAGACTACTTATAAAATTTCATAAGTAGTGCTAAATGCTGAAAAATTTACATTCACTATTTTTGGAGGTTTTCTGGGGTTTTCGACCCTGCTGAAGTCAATGAAGGCATGTATAAGTGTGTACGAGCCAGTCTTTCCATGATACAAGCGGCTTTTCACTGAAAGCGAGCATGACACGGAGAGTTTTGCTGTAATATTCCACTGACAGGGTGTTCCTTCGGGACGGCGGATGATGCCGTAGTGATAAGTGTGGCAAGGGAGTGTGTCATATTTTAGACAGAAACCGCTGGGGCAACTCATGTTGGGCATTTGACACAGTTCTCAACGTAGCACTTTGAACGCCAATCGGTTGAGTCTTAGCTATCTTGTCATGGGTGGCATCTAAACATCTCCATTGCAAAACGCTGGTGAATCACGGCTTGCTATCAAGGTGATCAAAGCAACGACTTACCAACCTCCTGTAAATAACTCCATCGGTTTTCATGTCTGGCTATCAAGTCATTGACGGTGCAAGTCACGGAGATTTTCCGTGTCATACCTCCTGTTGGTGGGCGTTCTTTGGAGACAGCGGTGAAGTCCGTAGCGATGAGTACTGCACGGGATGTGGGCAATGGTAATCCTTGTGAAACCTCTCTGCGTCATGTTTCCAAGTGGTTGGTTTTCGTCTCAACGTTGTACTCATACCGCCAGGGCGACATTTACCTATCTGCCACAGGTTACCTCATAAAATCTCTATTGCACTTGTCTCCCGATAGTTGGCCATACATGCAAGAATGAATCATGAGTTCTGCTTGTCTCTATCACAGAGACGAAATGATGAATGAATGAAAGGGACATTCATGCGCCACACGCAACCACAAGCTCATTTCTCTCTTCGCTAGTGAACAAGCTCTTGTGAGTGTAGTCAGAAACTTTATCATGTACAAAAGTTTTACTGCAACACAGGTTAATGTATAGTTAGAAAGTTTGATCATCGAAGTTTTATTTGTGAGTGTAGTCAGAAAGTGTATCATGGTTTGCAAAAGCAACGTTTAGTGTAGTCAAATAGTTTTACCGTGACACACGTTTGTGAAAGTAAAGTTTTATCATCGACGTTTTATTCGTGACTGACTGAACTGACAACAGCATTAGAAAGTTTAGCAGAACACAAGTGTCATGAAAATATACTATATTTGGTCTTTGATTTAGCATCATTGAAACCCGTTTTACTAATAGCAATGACAATATGGCTTATTTTATTCAGAAGCAAATGATTGGCATAACCATGAAAGTCATCCATCCGAGAAATAATCTTCTGCAGATGTCGTGTATAAAACTCAGAAGCATCGTAACATATTCTTGTCCGTAGGAACGAAATTGTATGTCAAAACTTTCCTCTGATTCACCTTGTAGCAAATGAGTGTAATTGACATGTGCAATTAAGTGAGCCTTGATGATACTGTCCTTGAAATATGATATCAACTCCGTAAATGTTTCTCGTGTATAGTCTAAACATGCTTCCAATTCTGTCTCCTCCCTTTGAAGTTCAAGGATGTAATCTTGTATTAAGCCTCCGAAGCTCTCTTGATGAAAACGAATCGAGCAATCATCATGTTTCAATGTTTTGACTTCAGGTGCCATGGTTGAGTTTATTGCTAAACATCATTTTTGCCAAAGACGATTTCAATAACGCGTTAACGCGGTGTGCATGCGCACATCGGGAACTCTAGCTCGTCTGTGATTGGACCAGAGGTCTCATCCATTCACCGCTAAGGAAAATCTTATAAAAGGCAGTATACCAGCTCTGCTAAGGTGAGTGTCGGTGATCTCCTGCTATCAGGGTGTTTTGACTTGCTATCAAGTTGAATAGTCTCTTGCTATCAACAGATTCACTTCTGCTCATAAAACATATCACCGCTGTAATACCTCCTTTGATCGAGCGTTCCTTCGGGACGGCGGGTACTGCCGTATAGGGGTTGCGTTGCACGGGTTGTTCGTCGTTTGTTTGACCGAAACCTCTGAGCCGTTGCTCATGTTGGGCGTTCGACTTCATACTGAACGTGACGCTTTCTCTCGCCAGGTCAGAGTACTTCAGCCATTCGACAAAGGTTAGTCTTTATGATATGGAGTAGAGTGAAATGTAATTCATTAGATGTCACTTCAATGATTGTTCCCATGATAAACGTTGACTAGGCAAATGAAACGATTCTCATCTTTCCTTTTCAGTGATTGAAGTCTTACTATTCATTACTTACCATTAACTATCCGCCATGGAATTCAATAAAGTTGAAAATTATCGCATTGCTGCTGAGATGGAGAAGGTCACCATCGAGCAATGTAAGTATTTGTATCAAGGTTGACTCACTCTATTACTAACATCATTAGGGTAGACATCCTAATTGAAATCAAGAGCCACTCCCTTATTTTGTTCATGTTTAAACCGAATTCAAAATTTCATTGTGGCACTATGCTTATCTTTGCTGTCATTCTTTTTCAGTGCATGAATGTATTCGTAATGGGGAACCCGTCCCCCAAGGAGCAATCGGAGAAGCCTATGAGCGGCTTGGCAAGTGTAAATACCCTCACCTATGAGAACTGAGAGTTGGAAGGTCATGTTTTAGCACTTCTGTATCCGTATAGCTTACTCTCTATCATTATTGTCTCCACAACCTCTAATCTCATCTCTTTTTCCTGTACAGATATGGCAAAGATGAAGAAATGGGAAGAAGCCGCGAGGCGGAGATTCAATGCTGAATTTCCGGCCCTACCTTCCGCCCATCTACCTCCGCTCAAAGTCCGACTTCTCTCTCGGGCATCGTCATCGCCCCACCTCCGCTCCCTGCACCAGTCCCTGCTCTCCGTCACCACGTCCCTCCGACACCCAAGCCTAGGACCCTTCCACCCTCGACTCGTGTCCCACTCCTGCCTCCTCCTCGACCATCGGTGTTGCTGAAGATCAAGTTGTTAGATGGTAAGTAACCGTGATTGGGAAATAGGGGGATAAGTCTTCAAACTTGAAATTATGATCATGTTACTAATCTCTTTTCTCTTTTTCTCAACAGATCTGGCGGCCTACCTCCTGGACGGTGACGTTCTCTCCCGTCCCATCATCCCTGCATCGCCACCACCACCTGCAGCGAACGACCTCCCTCTTCTCTCCGTCGAGTCGGTGGAGAGACTATTGGAGCAGGAGAGTTGGAGATAGTGGGAGAGGAGAGGGAGATTGAAGTCGAAGAGGAGGACTTTCGATGCCAGCGGTGTGACAGGGTCTTCGCCTTAGCCTACAGTTTGAGACGTCACACCGCTGGCAATGCCTGCAGAGGAGGAAAGCGCCGACCGATCCCTCAACGACCCAAGTGTGAAGGTTGTGGACGCACGTTCTACAACAGCACCAACTTGCGAGTCCACATCGAAGGCGGTTCATGTGGCAGTGTGAGGCAACCACCGACAACAACAGGTAGGAAGCATCCCTCACCGTCGGCTTTTCCTGTTCTTCGTGTCAGAAGACCTTTCCTACAGAGTTTGTACTTTCTTCGCACACACTCTGTCACACACATTCCACTGAGCTTTACACTGATAACAACGTCACTCTAAGACTGAGCAAGTTCTCCCTTGAGAGTCTAGTTCGTGACTATGAGATGGAAGGCTCTGAAACTATACAGGATATTCATCCTTTCTTGATGAATAATATAGGTTTAATTCATCAAATGTTGGCGAGTTTAGATAGGCTTTTGCTCAAAGGCATGTTTTACGTCTCTGCTCGTTTCAATAAAATAGACAGCAGTACGGGAGAAGTAGAGTCCACTGTGACGATTAGGATAGCCTCCTGTGCTGCTGATCTCATAGGTGATGTGAACGAGTGGATAGAGAGACATGCCACCTATCTCGTCAACAACCAGGAAAAGTTCCTGGAAAGAGACAGCGGACTGGTCTTTGATGGGATCGAGAAAGTAGACATTAAAATCAATATCTTAGAAAATTTGCAAGGGAGCGGTTGTTTCACCCTCCCCACAGCACTGGCTGACAAAAAGGCTGTCATCAATGTAGAGTGTCAGTCCCAGTGTTTCAAGTACGCCGTCCTCTACATACTTCACTATGATGACATAGATATGCATCGTCAAAGAGTTATTAAGTATCGTGAATGGGAGGATGAGCTTAAGTTTGACGGTTTAGATGTCAACACACTAGATTCTAAAGACATCTCCCAATTTGAAAAATTGAATGAAATTAAGATAGTCGTCCATCTCTGGGAAAAAGGTCTGAAGGGCGTTAGGTATAACAACCGCCAAAGTAACTTCGACCGGGTTGTCAATCTCCAAGTGTATAGCGACAACCACCCAGAATGACATTATTGTGGCATTCCTAAAATTTCAGAGTTATACCATCATCAAGCAACCTATAGGGATAATTTTTATCACTGTAATCGCTGCACACGGCGTTTCACATCCAAAGCATTGTAGTCGGGGTAAGCTTCAAGTAGAAGTGATGCCCAAAGATAAATTTTATAGGAATGAAGAAGAAGGCAATGAGCTGAGTCCCATTTGTGTCATTTATGCAGACATTGAATGCTATATTGATAGTGAAGATCAGACTCACCAACCTGCAGCCATTGCCTGTTATGAAGTTTGGCATTCTTACTATAGGAACCAAAATAAACTGCATGTGTGGCAAGGTGAAGACTGCATCTTAGAATTTTAAAAATTTTTAGATAAAAAAGCCCGTCTTCATCAACGCTATGAAGCGGAGCTCACTAGTAAACCCATGTGTTTCACGGAAGTCGATAAATTAAAATTTGATAGGACCACAGAATGTCCCCACTGCTGTTCATCCTTTGATGAGAAGCAGCATAAGAAAGTGAGGGACCATTGCCATCTCAGTGGCAAATTTAGGTCTGCCTTGTGCAGTAAGTGTAATTTCTCACTTAGGCTCAAACGGCGAACTCTCCCCGTCATCTTTCAAAACTTAAAATGTTATGATGCGCATATTCTTCTTCGCCATGGTCTAGGACATATGAAGTCATGGTCGATGAATGTCATAGCGCAGAGTAAGGAAAAATTCATGTCTCTGTCGGCCAAATTCCATGTTGACAAGACGAAGGAGGGGAACCTGTCTTTTATGATGTTTAATTTATGGACAGTATCCAGTTTATGTCTTCTTCCTTAGCCACTTTGGCTAATAATTTAGACTGACTTCCCCTCACACAACATTTAAAGACTATCCTACTATTAGTGACAGTCTCATGCCACGGAAAGGGGTGTTCCCTTATAGTTATTTCAGTTCAATGGACACATTGAAAGAAACATCCCTTCCGTCCAACGATAAATTTAAGAACGATTTGACAGGTGAGGACTGTTCGCCTGATGACTATAGGCATGCACAGCAGGCATGGCAAGAATTAGGTTGACACTCGTTTAGTGACTATATGCTTGCCTACTGAAAATTAGATGTTTTGCTCTTAGCCGATGTCTTTGAGGCTGTTAGGAAAGTCACACTGGAGCAGGACGCGTTGGACCCCGTCCATTACATTAGTTTACGTGGGTTGTCCTACCAGTCAGCTTTTAAAATGACTAGGGAAAAAATACATTTATTAGACGATCCCGAAATGTACACCATGTTTGAACGCGGGATCCGAGGTGGACTGACGTTTGTCAACAAGCATGTTGTCAATGAAACAGTCGATGGTGAATTTGACACCCACCTGATGTAAATCGACCAAAATAATTTATATGGAAGTGCACTGTCAAAACCTTTGCCACAATCCCACTTTGCTTGGCTTGAACCCCATGAGATTGAACACTCTTCCAACCCCCAGCATATTTTAGACCTGGAAGATGAGGCCTATATAGGTTTTTAGTTTGAAATCGACCTCACCTATCCAGACTGCATGAAAAATAAGACATCAGACTTTGCTGTTGCTCCGGAGTCTGGTATAGTGACTGAAGATATGTATTCTCCCTTCAAGGAGCAACTAAAATCTAAGTATGAAGGAGAAAATGAAATGAAATATCATCGTGCTAGAAAGCTGCTGCTCACCCAGTATGATAAAGAACATTACATTGTTCATTACAAAATTCTCAAATTATATTTTATGATGGGCATGCAGTTACACAAAGTGCATAGGGGTGTTCAATTTCATCAAAAGGATCTTTTGAAGCCTTACATAGATTTTAATAGCCAGAAACGTGCTGCCCCCAAGAATCCTTTTGAAAAGGATTTCTTCAAATTTAAGAACAATTCCCTCTTTGGTAAAACCATGGAGGATGTAAGAAAACGCATCAATTATAATTTGGTGACTGATCCTAAGGTAGCTAGAAAAATGCATCGTTCGCCACTCTTTGTATATCGTCGTTGTCCGTGCAAAACCTCACGTGTCTTAAAGTGCAGATGTTAAAACCTCACATGTGCATTTTGGACAAAAATGATTTTTTTTGATAAATCAAATGAAGAGACCCTATGCCATCGTCATGCAAGATATTTTTGCCGAAGTCTACTGGGAAGCGTGTTGTTTTTTGCAATTCAAAAATATAACATGGACAATTAAAACCTCACATGTGCTATCTAATGTCAAAACCTCACATGTGCAGTTAATGTCAAAACCTCACATGTGCCATCTAATGTCAAAACCTCACATGTGCAGTTCGGTTGAAACAAAAAAATAAAATCTAATTGAACCGTATTGTGTATTTCTATTCGAATATGCAATATTGAAATTATACGTTTTATTCATTTCTAGCAGAATATAAACAATCGGCATGCAGACAATATAGCGCGACTTTAACCTTCGACCTTTTCCTTCTGTTCTTATGAGTCAAGTTATTCGGTAGCAATCATTTTGTTGTCACGCCATGACGAGTAATAAAAACTAATAATGTCCTTCGATTTCTATTGTCAGAATTATAGACTGCGTACTTCACATCGATCAATAAGTTAAAAATTCAGCCAACACAGATATCTTAGAAATTTCAGATAATTATCCCTCAAACAAGACCACAGAACAAGACCTCAGTACAAGTCTAGAGAACGATCTCAACTGAACAACAAAGATGTTTCCCTATATGTATGGCATGAAGCTGATGGTGGGGTATCATCGAACGAATTCACATCATGCATTTTGGACTACCTGCGAAAGTTTTCCTCTGACGTTCAGAAAGTGACTATCATTTCCGACGGGTGCGGCTACCAAAACCGCAACAAAGTGTTGTCGTCTGCATTATTGCAATTCAGTACGGAATTCAATGTTGTCATCGAACAATTATCTAGAAAAAGGCCATACGATGATGGAGGCAGATTCCGCGCATTCGACGTTGGAACACTGCTTCAGAGGTCCGATTTATTCGCCCTCTGATTATATCACATTAATGAGGTCAGCAAGGAGCAATCAGCCTTACAATGTGAACGTTGCGGATCATTCTTTCTTCAGGGACTATTCAAAACTTCCAAACTCATTGACTTCAATCAGACCAGGTTCACAAGTCGGGGAAGCTGTAGTCACTGATATTCGTCATCTCCAGTATAATGCAAACGGAACTGTTCAATACAAACTTGTAAGTACCGATGAATGGAGCGAAATTCCCAATAGAAAAAGAGGTTGCCAACCTATCAGGGGATTTTCCATCTCTGATGTTCCTCCTTTGTACAATGAACAGATGAAAATCAACGCTGATAAGTACAAGCACCTACAAGAACTAAAGAAATTCGTGCCTCTTGATTGTCATTTGTTTTATGACAGCTTGCCGCACTAAACTTCATTGCATGGTACAGGCCTATTTGGCAAGAGAGGCTTCTTCTGTTTGATGAAGCCCATGATTCATGGAGTTTACTATCTAGCTCCTACTTTCATCTTTTGTAATTTTGGATGGAAACATATGTTTCTTCTTGTCTTATTTATGATCATTTTTCATCATATCCTAAGTTTATTTTAGTAAATTAAGCAATTTGCTAGCAATATAATCTTCTAGCGCTTTCTGTTATTATTTTCATCAAATAAACGTTGCTATGATAGTCAGTTCAATTCTTCTGAAATTAGGTTGTAAGTAAGCCAGCGTTGTAACTTAGTTTTTGTAATATTGTCAAGAGTTAATTTTAGCAAATAGACAGTAATTGTTAGGTGAAATCAGAAAATTGACTTAGATTGGAACTTGCAAAATTTATGTACAAGTAAATCCTAAATCATGAATCCTAAAATGGCAAACACCTCGTATGTAATGGACAAGCAGAACCTCACATGTGACAAATGGTAAAAACCTCACATGTGTAATGGACAAGAAAAACATCATATGTGCATAATTTGACCAATGATACGGTATAGCTTCTATAGAATAACTTGATATCATTTCTGAAAATCATATAATTAGTTGAACTATGAACAGAAATATCACCATGTAAAGTCCTGTTTCGATTCAACAAGTACTCAACAAAATGAACAATTTTTTTCGTCTACTGAAAAGTTGATAAAATGCACATGTGATGTTTTGCACGGACAACGACGATATGCTGATGCCATTACCGAAGATCTGGCCGGCATTAAGATGATAAAACCCAAAGTAGAGTTGTGCAAACCCATCTACATAGGTCAAGCCGTTTTAGATCACTCCAAGCTTGAGATGTACAACCTCTACTACCACACGATAAAATCATGCCCACTCATCCATCATGCAGAATTGGTAGGCGGGGATACTGATAGCTTTTTCCTCGCACTCACCACTAGGAAAGGAGTCAGCAAGGAAGATATTCTGCACCAGCTAGAGCCACACTTTGATAGCTCCAACTATCCCACAGAGCATCCGCTTTACTCGACCTTAAATAAAGCAAAGCTCGGTTGCTTCAAAGATGAATGCTCCGGCAATAGGATAGAAGAGATGATCTTGCTTCGCCCCAAGATGTGCTCTATGAAGTTATAATCATCAGAGCCTTCCATAAAACGGGCGAAAGGCATCTCGAAGTCCATCGTTAGGAAAATGACACATAGAGACTATCGAGATGCTATAAAATTCAACTAAAATAAGTTCAGTCAATATGACGATTTTAAAATCAAAGGTACACGAAGTCACGACAACAACGTTTAGGGAAGGGGCACTCTCTGCTTGGGAAGACAAGCGATGCTGGATGAGTCCTAACCACTCATTACCGTATGGCCATCCAGACACATCTACCTCCACCCAAGAAGCAGAAACTTTCTCTTCCTCCGTCCGACAATATATGATGATGTATGCTTCCTCTCTGTTGTGGTTGATGTTTTGTTTTTCTCTCCATAGCGTTTTCTATGGGATGTTGTAAGTGAGTGCCTTGTAACATGCGTCTACTGATCACAACATATCATCGATGGGGTATCCAGTTCTTTTGCTGACTTTGTTTTGTCCCTGTACGGTTTCTGGCACATCAGTGACTTTGTTTTCTCCCTGCACATCAGTGACTTTGTTTTCTCCCTGCACATCAGTGACTTTGTCTTCTTCCTGTATGGTATTAACCATAGACATCGGATAACATTATTAGGACTAGACCGGACACAGCTGATTTCTGGTGGCCTTTGAAGCCGTTCCGTAGCAACAATGAAAACTTGTTTGTCTAAGTAAATTTCTGTATGAGGAAATTTAAAATATCTATGACAGCATGTCTCTGATCAGCTGATGATGTAATGCACGTCTTATCATTTGGAGTTGCTAGCTTAAACACTACTATTACGATCCCAATTTCACTTCCGTAGCAATTACAGCCAAGTAATCACACTATTCATCTGTTGTTCATTGTAGACATTTACGTACATGCAGCAGACGACTTGGCAACTAGATGATATGTGATCATCTAGGTGAAATCATGATTCGTAGAAAGATATGTCTTTTTACAAAGTAACAAGCATATTTCAGAGAATTGAGCATTATAACTCTTCAGACTGTCAATGAAGTTATCTACTCTGAACGCAACACACATTTCGGTTTGTGTCGAACTTAAAAGCTGTTGAGCTGGGAAATTCACTTCCTAATTACATACGTAGGTTTACCGTATTATATTATCGACCTGATGGATTTTTTTGACGAACATATGAGCCAACAATGTCACAGCTTAATCAAGTTACAAGGCATAATATCATGTCAATTATTAATATTCGGTTGATGATCACCGAAATTCCTTGATGGTGGTTATGAATCGCGTGGTTTCAGCAGTGTTGCGCAATGTCACCTCTTAATGATTGTCATTTCTTCTCAGAATGTGGACACAACACCGCAGTCTTCTTCTTCTTAGAACATCGGAAATTCATTCCTAGTTCATCTTCTTTCTTAGATCATCACTCCTGTGTCCATCGGCCAGTCTCACACCGCACATTCGTCTCACCATTGCCTTTTCTGCTCTTTCAATCTTCATGCTCTGATCGCTATTCACGGCCCATATTCCGGGCATCATCGCTCTTCGGACACCGGCAGAACACACCTGACCTTTCATTTTGAAGGTTGGAGCTTTGGATGTCCAGAAAGGTGCAAGTTCATGGAACTTCGACCATTCACATCCGGCGCACTTTTGAGAGGGCGGCGTTCGGCGCGTTGTCGCGCACGGTTTTGGAGTTTGTAAAAATTGATGTTACGCATAGCGCGTCAACCTTGTCAGGCACAGGTTTTGGCAAGCCTAATTTCAGGAATTCTAGGAATAGATCCCTTACGTCTGGCGCGCTAGCAAGTCAACCTGAAAAACCTGTGTTTTGCCTGGCACTGGCTTCGCGCTTGTTTTTGGAAATTCGAAAAGCATAACGACGGTTAGACGTCGGATCTGGCACTCTAGCGCGTCAACCCGAATCTGGTGAACTGGCGCACCGAAATAAAATCTGGAGCGTCTGGTGCTGGCATAGGCGAGCCTGTTTTCAGAATTTCAACCAGATTTCAGAATGCCAACGCAAGCAGACTTGTCCCATTTTTTTGTGACACAGGGCACATAAAATCTCCATATAACAAAAGTAGGCGCTCAAGTTATAACAACGTGCACAGATCTTCTTTGTTTAAAAAACATGCATATAAAGTTGTTGTATTTTTCTTAACTTAATCCAGCGTGTTGTAGCTCCAACTGTTTTCATGATGACGTTGACACTATTTTAATTGATAATATCTGCAAATACACTTGGATTCATCCGTTTTCCACTTGCCACAAAACGGAAGTGGATCATCAGGCGAAGATTATTGCCGAGTGCTTCCTATTAGTGTCATCTGATCTTACGACAGCAACCCGCTCTGATCAATAATCCTGGTGTATGTCCTAGTGGACGTCCACCTATCATTTTGAAAAATATGAAAGTGAAATGTGATTCAGTAGATTGCAAGGACTACCAGAAACACAGATTAATTAATTATTTTTAACTTTAAATCGTTTTTTCAGGCTTATACTTTACAAACACTTTGTAAAGCGATTCATATAAAGCTACCTGCTTAGGCCTGCTGATGTTGTACAGGGTGTCAAGTATTGAACAGCAATAAATCATTGACTGAAATTTTCCGAGGAAAAAAATGAGAATTTCTGACGCAGACAAAATAAAAGAAACAGCGAAACCTACACAGCATCGAGAAAATCATGTGAATTTGATCTAAGTGAGGTATAGATGTCAGAGTGACAATCTAGGTGAAGTTATTGTTGTCAAAGGCCTCATCAACATGAATCAATCACTGTACCCACCAAAGAACCACCTTTTCACTGCGGCTGATGGATTCGAACTACCGGTTATGAAAGAATCAGTTGATACGGCTTTCTGTACATTAAATTTGGTGATTCTGCTGTTTCTTTATTTACTGATGCATCAAATCTGTCAATTCTTATACAATTTAAACGAAACAAATGCGCATTTCTCTGCCAAATTATTTGCACTGACAGCAAATAGATATAACTCATTAATAGATTTGAATGATGATGTTAGTTAGCAGTCTAGTCAGCTTTCAATCTAAACTATCAAACATGGCGAGTAGATTTTACATGTATAACTTAGTGCAGGCATCATATTGTGATGCTGTTGAAGCATGTAATTAAGAATCACGTTGATGCTCTTTTGTTGTAGTGCTTCTCTTGTGTCAGTGGATTTGTGTCGGAGTTGAAATACTCCACTCTGGTGCTATAGGAGTTCGCATTCAATCCCTGACTCTAAAAGAGCCAAGCAGCATCAGACTTGTAAAAGGGGCAATGAGCATTTTTGGACATCTGCGTTCGGAGATATTCTTATCGAAATTGTAATCTCATAAGGTAATTTCATTGTACTCTTGTAACCTAATTACTTCATCAATGGATATCCTGGAATGTACATGGATTTAGAATAATTCCGTATTTGGAATTTTCGTATCCGATCATTTATTAAAAAGGCTATCCGAATTAATCAATCTTTTACCGTTTCATGTAGCAGCTTCTACAAACCCCAAAATTGAGTCAAAATATAAGTAATCTTTGAACCTTTATACGACGACGACCAAGATGTGCCACTGCAAATTTAACAAGCTTGATACTTTGCGCGTTCTATGCTACTCAAATATGAACACGCCTGCATTGCACATCGTCCAGGCAATATCTAGGAAACACGGATAATTTTCGAAAATTTTAGCTTTCAAATATTTGTCAGATAGCTTTTAAACACAATGAACATAATGTCCGCGGAGAAAGTAATTCCTTCATGTAAAATTATGTATCAGCTTTTTATGTTGACACTGCCTACTATATTACAAGGCAACTACTATTTTGGAAGTACTAAGGCAACCCAAAGTTGCATTTAAAGCAAAAGTCAAAGTCGGGATGGTGCATATTTTGAATGACACTTTCAAGTGGAAATAATAGCCTATGGGTAACAATATCCACTCTCATTAGATTATCAACAAATATTTGCGTCATTTCCAGTGATGAAACAACATTGCTCAACTAGGGGACTGAAAACATGCGACCTAATTTACAAATCAAACTAGGCTCATTTTTTTGTTGACCTGGAATGTTGAGAACTTCCAACCATCCATTTAGATAACTTTAGAATGGTGACTCTTTTTTCCACAAATATTTTCAAAATATGCACCTTCACGGCGATTTTTATTTTAGAATTGTTGACATGGTGTCTGCAAAACACTCCGAGACTTAATTTTAGGACATTTTGAGACCAACTTAAAAGCATCCTACAGCAAGAAGAAATTTAATAAAAATTTCGCTAATTTAAAAACTGCGCTACTGTTTGTATACACAAAGAGCATAATAAAACATTTTTCAGAATTAAAGCCACTCGGTAGCAACATTCGCTTGTGGCCTTCAGCTGATAGTGTATTAGATAGGCGCTGTCCGGTCTAGCCTAATAATGTAATCCGATGTCTATGGTATTAACTATGTGTGACTGTGATGAAATGTCTTTCATTCAATAACATATCATGCACAGACTGTCTCGTTTTTCTTTTGACATAAAGATGGGATTCTCACTTAATAGACAGAAGTAAAAGTTTTGATCATTTTGTAAGATTGCTAGGTTTGGAAATAGTTGTTTGTAATGTTAGGAATAATTTCATTGACAAATGGTTAATAAATGTACTATACACTAACGGTTAACATTCACTTGTGCTATATAAAACCCTAAATCCCTAAATCCAACCGTAGGTAACCCTATCCCCATAGATTATGGACTTTAGCAATTTATAGGTAAAGTATAAAATAAAGTGACAAGCATTTCGCTGTTTCCAAGATAGGTAAAGTATAAAATATAGTCATAACCATGTCGGAGTTTGTAAGTTAACATCCTCAAGTTTCCAACGAATGTAACATCATGAAAATTTCTTCGGCTTAGGAAACATCAACCACTTTGCTGACATGTCTATAAATAGCTCTGACTCATGAAGTGGTAAAGCGCCAGTCAGTCAGATAAGAATCTTATCAGTCTTGTTCAACCTTTTCACCGACACGTGCGTGGGCGTGTCATTCAACATCGATGGCGCCTCACGTCAGACAGCGTGACCTTTTCACCGACAAGTGTGTGGGCGATAGTTCATTGCGATGGCTCATTCAAAACACATCATGTGATTAACACGATTCTATTAACTGTGACTCATACAGATAACGCATTAAAGATTTAACAATGTCATGTCAGCTACTTTACTGATATCACACAGATTCGCATTTTTGGCATGCTTATTGGAGTTGTGAAGATATAAAATTTATATCACTGTGATCGTTTCTTGGTTTGGGAACTGTCTGTCTGGTTGGTTTTAGTCATCAACGTCTGCTGGAGGAGATATTCTCATCCTTTTGTTCCTGTGCCTTGAAGCATTGTGAATATTGCTCAATTCAACGTTGTGGTAGTTGTTCGTGGTTGGATTTTCCTTTTCGTCCCTCCAAAGCTATTTTTGGCATCATTATTGCAACGACGAGTGCGCCGGTCATCATACTATCGATCTTTGAAGTGCATAATTCCTTCCTTCGGTTGCTGTCTTGTTGTTGAATACCAACAGCTGGTATTGTCAGCTAATCAATCAGCTGTTCAGTAATCGTGTTTCTGTGGTCTCTCTCGCCGTGGAAATTCCAATTATTGATTTTCTGGTCACGCGTCGTCGGAAGCCATGGGAACAGCTCGCAAGGGTAGTGACGCAATCAATCTACACATGTGTTCGTGTTGCAATACAGTGATCGAGAATGAATACATTAAATGCAACTTTTGCTGTAAAGCTTTTCACGTTCGGAAAGACTGTGCTAACATCTCTGCAAATATTGGAAAGACAGTCCTATCATGTGATCATCTGACGTATTTGTGCCGTGACTGCAAAACTATCAGCTTCATCGATTTGATTAACCGATTCTCTGTCATAGAGAAAGAACTTATTTCTCTTCGCGAACAGCTGAATACGAAGATATCAGTTGATGTTGGACGGTGCATTTCCTCTGCATTGCAAGAACATGAGTACAGAAAAGAAAAGGAAAATAATGTGATGGTCCTTGGAGTAAACGAATCGCGATCGGACTCAGATCAACATCGTGAACTCTTAGATCAATCTGCAGTCCATGATGTTCTACAGACGGTTGGCATTGAGACTAATAATGTAGCCTCTATAGTTCGTGTAGGTCGTGATGGCGGAAAAAAGCCGCGTCCAATACGTATCCGCTTCAATACAGTAAATACCAAGAGACTTTTTTTAAAAAACTCAAGGAAGCTGAGATATAATCAGCATACTCGAAACATATGCAATCGTCCAGATCTCACCCGAACACAATTATCAGAGCAAAAAGTTATTTATGAAGAATTCAAGATGAGGAAAGAGAGGGGTGAAGATGTTTACATACGAAACGGAAAAATAGAAACAAGATCGCAAGAATGACGTCGAACTGTTTTACCGTCGTTACTTTTAACTAACGCCCGATCTATTTCCAACAAAATTGATGAGATGAGATTAATAATTCAAGAGCATAATTGTGACTTCATGTGCATTACTGAGAGTTGGCTCAATGAAGAAACATTAGATGACGCTGTCTTTTTGGAGGGTTATAGCATATATCGTGCAGATCGTCCAAATCGAAAAGGTGGTGGCATTTGCGCATGGATACGTGATTCCTTCTCCGTCAGTGTTCTTTGTAATACTTCCTGCAATTCGGATGTTGAACTTTTATTCATGAGAATAACCAAATCTAATTTTTCGTGTTTGGTACTTCTATTGTATTTTCCAAATGGACAAAACTTGAACATTATAAAAACAAAGACTGTTTGCGAATATCTCTCTTTTTTGGTTGATGACTATCTGAATATCTATTTCAATTCTTATGTTTATATTATGGGAGACTTTAACAGGTTTGATGATGCCTGGCTTCAATCAAACTTTTGTCTGGACAGCGCGGTTCTGGAACCAACTCGTGGTACGGCATGTCTTGATAAGATAATGATTCCCGAGACTTTGGTTAGCGATTATTGCAAGCCGACTATACATTCACCACTGGGATCAAGTGATCACGCTGTTGTTATGATGAAACCGAAACATGAATTTCCCATTGAAGATTCTTGGCTGAAAGTAATCGATTTCAGAGACTCATTCTTGCAACCCGCTATTATGCTCCTCGACTCTATAGACTATGATGAGTTCTTTAAGGGCTTGACATTGAATTCTATGTGTGAGAAGTTCTATGTTCTTTTGAATGAAGCATTGAGCAAGCTGCCTTTCAACCATATAAAGGTAAAGAGAAATCAAAAGCATGGGTAAATGCAACAATAAAGGTGCTCATAAATAAACGGTACAAGGCTTATCGTGAAAGAAATTGGGATATGTATCACCATTACAAAGACAAGGTAAAATGTGCAATTATGAAAGAAAAAATGTCATGGGGAAAGCTGATGCAACAAAGTAAAGTTTCAGTTTGGGAAATCAAAGACAAAGTTGTTGGAAAGCAGAGAGATCATGATTGGCTTCCGAAATGCGATTCTTCTCTGTCTGTCTTGCAAATCCTTGAAAAGTTAAACGATCACTATGTATCTGTCATGGAATCTGATGCTCCTAAAATTGACCCGCTTCCTTTTGTTGTTCCCTTCAGATTTTCTGAAGAAAGGGTTGAACGTTTGCTTTCAAAGGTCAATGCGAAGAAAAGTCCGGGTTCCGATAGCATCCCATCTGTAACTTGGTCAAAGCTCTCAAGCTCCCTTTCGACACCTCTGTTTCACATTTACAATGAATGTCTGGAGACGGCCGATTTACCATCACAGTGGAAAATTGGAGATGTAGTTCCGATGCCAAAATCTGGGACGCCATCATTGACAAATACCCGTCCAATTTCTTTATTACCCATTCCAGCTCGAATCTTAGAAAGGGAAATAGTGAATCATTATTACCATCAATTCATCAGTCAAATCGACAGAAGCCAATTTGGGTATAAGAAAAATTGTTCGACGACCTGTGCGATGATCAATATCATACAATACGTGATGAATAATTTGGATAAAAGTGATGTTGATGCTTGCCATCTGCTTACAATCGATTTGGAAAAGGGTTTTGATAGAATTTCTCATCGACTACTGGTTGACAAACTGATAAGTGCCTCTTTCGACCCTTTTATGATAACTTTTGTGAGAAACTACTTGACAGGCAGATTACAGCGAACTAGGTGGAAAAGTGAATGCAGCAGTCTGAAACAGGTGTTGAGCGGAGTGCCTCAGGGCTCTTCTGTTGGACCCATTCTGTTCTCTTTCTTCATTTCTGACTTGGGTACCTTTAAAGGCGATGTCTTACAGACCAAATTTGCAGATGACATCACTCTCTGTTGTCCTCTACGAAGTAAGATCAACAAAAGTCCGCTACAAATTGAATATCAGAACATCTGCGGATGGATTAATAGAAACAAATTGAGTTTGAAAATCCAAAAATGTCAACAAATGATTATTTCTCGAAGAGCAGAAGCGATTTCACCTTCCTGGCTAGTACAAGGAATACAACAAGTTTCGCAAATCACATTGCTTGGAGTCATCTGTGATAATACCTTAAACTGGAGAACACATATCGAGTTTGTATCGAAGAGGGCTGCGTCCAAGTTACATGTTTTAAGACAGTTAAAGCCATTTCTACGTAATGAAAGTCTTGTGAATGTTTACCATGCATGTATTCGTTCCTCAATGGAATACTGTTCCCCATTGTTTTGAAATTTGCCATCATACCAATCGGACTTCTTGGAAAGTATTCAGAGACGTGCTCACAGGATTGTATGTGGAACCAGCAGGTGTGACTGTAATTTATTCCTACCTTTGTCTTACAGACGTACCTTGATAAGCTTTAAGTTGTTCAGCAAACTTGTTCAAGACTCACAGCATCCTCTGCACCATCTTTCTCTCCCTAGACTAACTTATACGCAAACGTTCCAGATGCCAAAATGTCGAACTCAATTATGTCGAAACTCTTTTATTATTACGATGTCGCGCCTTTCAAATAGTGGATTTACTTTGAAATGACAATTTACTTTGATCTACATGTACTTCTCATTACTTAATTTATGTAACCTTCTTTGTCAACTGGTCTGACTACTGATTTTTGAATGTGAATTGTGCCCCACGATTTGCAGTATTGGGGCTGTCTTGAAAATAAAGCCGTTATTTATTATTATTATTTATCACGTAAACCAGTCATGATACAATGTCCGTTGTGAAACACTGCAATATGTACAGGATTCCACTTCCGAATCAGAGCAGCAGGAAAGAGTTCAGTTTCATAAAATATACAATGATTACTGGTTTTAATGTTTGCTAGATTCACTAACATCTTCAATTGAACAGACACTACTATATTCTCCAATGTCAGGGGACTGAGGCGTAGATGAGGCATGAGTGTTCGCATTTTCGTGACGACTTCGTAACACATGGACTGCATCACAAAATGAGAAAGATTTCCTAGGACTTGGATTTTGCCGCAGCGAAAGATTTGAAGATTTCGACCGTTGCTCATGCGAATGACCAACATTTGTGGACGACCGCGATGATATACTGAATCGGGAAGATGGGTATGCAACTGTTTTAAATCGATGTCTCTTCTGAGATTCATTTCGGGCATGGCGTTGATGATGCGGATGGGGAGCATGATTCACAAAATACATGAGGGTTGAGTGAACTTCCCTTTTATACTTTTCCCATGAGGGTTTTGGAATCACGATGTGGCAGTGATCATTATGTAGAATCATCTCTTGAATGCGAATAAATACAATGCCTTCTCCTACGTTAATGACACGATAAGAGTTGGATAGGATAGCGCGATGCAACCTTCGTAGTTGAAAGCGTTCTACAGTTATCTGAAGTTGTCGTTTCATATAAGCCTAAGAAAGAAGGGGAGAGTAATGTTCATGTGTGGCATGGTGAGTGTACATTTTCTTTCTTGATAAGGTGGCCGTTATGCCTTGGTCTCATAAAGACTGATGGTGCGTTCTCAGTGTGTGGAGAGTGTTACTGTAGTTGATCATCATCAACATGGACATCATTTTTGAAGGTTATGGAGACAAGATAGGGATTCAACGTAAACAACCTTCCGTCCCTGCGCAGACCCATGTAGATGGTTTGAATTTTACTTTATAAGGAGTAGAATCCTTTTCCCAAAATGGGGAGAGGTTTGCAATTGAGTAAGTCGAAATCGCTGCCTTCCTTTTCATGGATGATGAGACAGTGTCCATCCATATGAGCATGCGTGTATCTTCTTTCCATGATGGGAACTTGTGGCCGCTTCCCATTGTGTCGAACAATTTCTTTGGGAATGGTGAGACTTTCTTTCAGAAATGTTTCAAGAGTATTGAATTGTAACCGTGTCCAATGGTCTAACGGTACACACACGGCCAGTCCATACTGTGTTGACATAACCTTTAGATAATCCATCCGATGACTTGGAGTTTTTATGGTCACGACTTCTTCATGATGAGTTATCTTTTGATTGAAAGCATTTTTACCCGATGCTTAAGTAAGGGAGTGCAGTGTACCCAGTGCGAGAGCAGAGGAGTTGATGGCTTCCAGCAACTGCATGGTTAGCGCATGGACGGAAATGATTGCCATGAGCTCAGTCGTCCGTTTTATAACCAGACTTAGCTCCAATCACATGAGTTTCCCTTTTCATGTTTTCCCTGTCTTTGTTACGTGACAAAGAGTTATCACACGTGAACTTTTGACTGTGTGGGTGGAAACCTTCCCTATTTATATACAAAGTCGTTCTACTCCTCACAAAGACTTTAGTGACACACCCCTTCTAGCGAACAAAGACGCATTCATTTATCTAACAAAGAGCCTGATAGTAATGCACAAAGGGCAATGACTCATTTTCTGATGCGCCCCTTGTAGCGAACAAAGACGCATTCATTTATGTAACAAAGCGCAATGACTCATGTTGCTCTGTACACCTTTACAAAATACTCAGTTAAAAGAAATCTTTGTTGCATCTACACAACATGTCGACCATCAAACAAAGTCGTGGATGTAACACACTCAGTTGAGTCATGATATGTTTAACAACGTATGCATTTCCTTCCATCGTCTCTACTATTCTCTCCATAATTTTCTCCATATGTCGTACATAAAATTGATCACTAAGAGTAATCCATTCTGTGCAATAGGATCCAAAACGAAGTGATTTTTGCAAATCTTTCAACTCTATATAAGCAACGAGTCTACCCTTCACATCTTGAGGTTGTAAACTCTCTATCAATCTTTTGAAGAGAGGAAGGCTTTCAGTTACCACTACTTTCATATCATTCATCTTCATTTTAAATGTAAGTTTCAAATCTTGTAAAAATCCATCGAATCCTTGTTGATCAAGTGTCAAATGACACATGTGGTTACTTAAGGTACGATGCGCCATCATAAACGTTGTGACTATAGATTTCATATTGCTTCAATGACTTCCACTATCAATAAAATAGAAATAACAATCATGTTCCACTGTAAGTTTATTCAACATCAGTCAAAATTCACAAATACAGAATACACTTCATGAAATGATCATCACTCATTCACAATGAGTAAAAACATGTTTTACATAGACCCATGCTGTTGACAATAATATAGATACAGTTCATAAACATCATAGAGACTACAATGCCAGCGTGAAGGGAGTTTTGCAATGTAGGTAGCTTTATTTCTAGTATTACAATGGGATGGTGGTCTGTAAAGGTGATGTCTCTTACCGAAACATACAGCCATATCAAAAATCATTTCATCTCTGAACGTCTTTTGATGACAATGCATATGATAGTCTTGTCTTACACGATCTACCCAACATGGTAAATATAAATTATCAATGTGCAACTGAAGTGTTGTTGCTTCTCGTTCAGAATCATTTCCTAATATTTTAACAATATGAAAACCTGACAGCCACCGTTTGAAATCACTTATCAAATACGCTTCATTTACAAATCCAATATGAATCAAAATAGAAGGATCAAGTCCATGCACATGACGTCGTGACCATTCGTCTTTGTGTGGAGGACAGTAGGCAAATCTATGATATACACTAACAACAGTTTGATCGCTTTCTCTCATTGCAATAGCACTCAACTCCTGCATTGGTGTCCCCTCACGGTCTATGAAGATGACAACCTACAATATCAAAAAGACTTAATTACAAGATAATACATTGAGCAGGAACTTTACAAGGATGTCTGTCCTTTACATAACAAAAGATGCATACAACATGTTGACAATGTTTTAATTGAACATAACGCACAAGACCGCGTTTTCCACATTCACTACATACTAACTGATTACAATACTTTAGATTTGTCTTTGGTGGTATCACCATCTTTCTTTGATGCGCGACGACGTTTAGGTTTGGTGACAGGTTCGTGACACTCTTTGACACAAGAATCAATGACTTTCTCAATGTGATCAAAACCTGTTAACTCAGGTTGATGATGAATTTGAGCAATGCGCAAATTGACAGAAATCAAATTCCCGTCCGATTGATGAGGTCCCACATAAACAGGAGTCACCTCAATATGAAAGGAATAAAAAAGCCTGCACCTAGCGATGACAATTCTGTTTCGACTGAGTGTTCAACTGTCACTCCTGAAGTGACTTTACAATATTTGCTTTGCAAAATATAGCAGAGAGTGCCGCGATACAAAGGTTTATAATAGGAAGTTTCTTTTCTGGCCACAACTGTAATAGTTCAGCGGGAATAAGAGCCTTTTGTCTCACAACTTCTTCTAAAATGTCAAGCTGCTGACGCAACCAATTATCAATAGGTATACTCAGATTTTGACCGCAACGATTTACTTGCGTATCCACTTTTGGTAAGTATACCGCAGGCGTTTGAAGATAGAGTCGAACACCGTTGTAGCGCACTTGTTGTTTGTAGGTAGGATAGCCGTGAATTACCTTTTCAATTTTGGATTCCACAGCTCGAGATGTTGAGGATTGAGTGATGCAGCAGTAGGAGTAGGATTCATGGCCATGGAAGTCTGTAACGAAAGAATACCACTAAGTACATTCATGATCATCAGAGAAAAGAAAATCGTTAGCTTAGCAGTGACATATGAGGTGGCCCTTAAGAAGACCTTTTGGGGCGTTCACATGATTTAAAGCTTATCACCAAAGTCCAAGTCTTCGTCATCGTCCAGTAAATGAAATGTCTTGGGCTTAGGACCCGAATTAAGTTTCAATTCCCTAAAAGACTTAAAGGTAAAGCGTCTAGGTGGTGGAGGCGGCGGTGGTAGTGATGGTTCAACAAAATAAGCTTGTACAATCATCGGTCACACACTCTCCTGCGTCTCTCTTCTAAAATGTTGGTAAGGTTTAGGCCACACAGTCATGACACTCACTTATAAATTTGGAAACAGGATTGAATCAGACAAAATTGAGATGGAGAAGGGCTTGAGCAAGTCACAAACGCTTTGCAAGTCAAGAGAATGAAATGAAGAGAAAATGGGGAGACGTCTGCTTCTATAGTCTCCTGCAAATCCCCATTTGACCCTATGAGAGCCAATCAGAGGCTTTCGTTTCTCCCCTGACTTCGTTGCGGCAAGGAAAAGGAGGCACGCGGACGACTGACTCATGATTGCTTTTCTTAAATCTTGTAGTCAAATCTAGTTGAATATGAATGTGTTTTATGCGACATAAGAGCAAGTTGGATCCATACTCTCGAAATGAATCTAGTCGAGATGCAATTTTCACCATGTGTCGCTGATAGAAATCTTTTGGATCATGTATCGTCTCTGCAGAATAGGATTCAAAATGAAACTACACGTTCACCTGCATGTTCATCAGTCACTTTCTCAAATTCAATCTCTGCAACTAATCGTCCTTTCACATCTTTATTTATCAAACTGTCCATGAGCTTTTGGAAAACGAAGTAACCTTTAGCGATAGCAAATTCTAAGTCTGCCTTTTCATGATGAAATGAGATGATGTAGTCCCTAATCACACCACGAAGACTTTGTCGATGAAAACGTAGTGAACAAAATTCATTCGTAAACTTTACTGTTTCTGTCATCTTTCTTCCTTTCACTTCGGAGACATAGCATGAATGACATCCAGCTGTAAAATGTCACGCTGATTCCAAATCTGGTATCAGTTTTCCCATGCGAGGCTTGGTTCACCCGCTAGAGCCATTTCTGTAAAATTGCTAACTCAGTCGTTTTTTCGGTGATGGTCAAAAATCTCAGTCACTCTGACACCTCAACGAACGAACGTAGAGACAAGCCGTTTCGTCCGCTGAATTTGTCTTACTCTTAGCTTTCAAACGAGCTATTGCGCGACTCTCTACCATTCCTAGAACCAAAGTTGGAAGTTTGACTGGGGGGACGTCCTCAAAATTTTTTCTATCCGATTGAGCTGGAAACAACCTCCCTAACCCAAAATTTCACGTATAATCCGAATCTGCCCTCTGTTTTCCCATCCGATCACCCCTTTTTTCCCGAAATATAGCCTTTCTCATCCCAGAACCCACCTTTTTCTTACTCTGGCGTTTTTCATAGATTCCTGCCATTTTCCTCTCTAAACCCAGAAAAACCTGGACTTAAGGTGCTTTCCACTGCATTTTTCTCACTCTATGCTTTCGAATGAGCTATTGCACGACTTTCTACCATTCCTAGAACCAAAGTTAGAAGTTTGACTGGAGGGGAGGGGGACGTCCTCAGATTTTTTTCTCCCCGATTCCGTTGGAAACAACCTCCCTAACCCAAAATTTCACGTAGAAACCGAATCTTCCCTCCGTTTTCCCATCCGAGCACTCCTTCTGCCTGAAAACGGCCTTTCTCATCCCAAAACGTCCAAAACCCACCTTTTTCTAACTCTGTCGTTCCTAGATTCCTACCCTTGCTGCTCCTCCTTCCTTCCTTCCTTCCTTCCAGAGGGGGAGGGTAGGAACGCTTTCCTCCTCACGGACCCATTCCTCCCAACACATCCTTGGCGATCTCCCTCACCTCCTTCCTTCCTTCCAGAGGGGGGGCTGAGTCAGCATGATGACTCATCGTTGCACATTTTGGCCTTGCGTCTGGGATGGACTCACTACTTATCATGAACGGTTTTTACTTTCAATCTGATCGGATCGGGTCGGGTTCTGGTATTGGTTCGAAGAATGACAAAGGCCAGGGACGCACTACAAATGGTAAAGGCAAGAAAGTGGCAGTGGGCAGGACACATTGCCAGAATGGAAGACAGAAGATGGACCCAAAGATGAACAACATGGAGACCATTGGAAGGAAAAAGAAGAAGAGAAAGACCGCTAAGAAAGTGGCATGAAGAAGTTGTGCTGTTCTGCGACACAATTAACTGGCCACAACTAGCCGGAGACAGGTGGTGAAAATGCCACACTGAGACCTCTGCGTCATTGATGATGATGAAAAGGAGAGACTGTTTGTTTATCTGCGACAATAACATCGATTGTAATGACGTTTTCATTATCTTTTGCAGCAAATCAGTCAAGCTACCGGTAATGACAAATGTTGTATTTCTGCCTGATTATGGAAAATTCCGCCTAAAGTAGCTCTCGAGCTAATTTGCCTTTGACGGAAATCTGCCGAGTATCATCAAGCGAAGAGAAGAGAAATACATTCATTGCATCCACAATGGGCGAATATGTGTTGAATGCAGCACCTGCAATGTCGCTAACATACTATTCCCAAGTTAACTAAGTTGGATGTTTATATCATGCTATACAATCTGTGTCGTAATCTGCGGTCATCAAACAGCCAAGTCCATGGTACGTTCATCAAGTTGTAAATCACAAGGTATTTCTAGCATGCTTACGAATCCTAATCAAAAGCTTGATGAAAATCCAGCTAACCATTCTTGAAAGCGCTGATTAAAAGTAATTATTGACCCTGGCTCCCCCAACTGCTGATCTCCCGAAATATCACAACAATTTTGCCAAACCACACATCAATCGAATGGACATTGAAAGGGACGCACTACAAATGGTAAAGGCAAGAAAGTGGCAGTGGGCAGGACACATTGCCAGAATGGAAGACAGAAGATGGACCCAAAGATGAACAACATAGAGATCATTGGAAGGAAAAAGAAGAAGAGAAAGACCGCCAAGAAAGTGGCATGAAGAAGTTGTGCTGAGGATTCAGAATAACAGCAATATTTTTATTTTTGCGGTCACCCTGGACTGATATGAGGTCAAAGGTAAAAAAAGCCAATTTTTAATAAATTTCAGTTAGATCACTATTTGAAATGGAAGATGTTAACAAAAATAAATAAAACATACATTTATCGTAAGATCTGGTTGAGGTGGCTAATAAAATACTGATTATTAATCGTTATGAGATTGAATCATTGTGTTAGATGAGTTCAAAGGTCAAATAATTGAAACTTTTAGTTCAGCTCAATGTATAGAAAACCAGAGCAGAGCATGTTGATCAGTTTGGGCTGTGACTGTGTGACAGAGAAATGATTGCCTGGAAATAAGTAATGGAAACAATTATCTTTCACAACTTTCCTTTCTCTGATTTCTTAGGAACTGAACTCTATTATCTAAATGGAATGAGAGATGAACCATTAGAACTCAGAAGATGATCGGCGTCTGTAAAATAAAGAAATCTAAAAGCAAATGTTTTAGTGAAGAATATTCCTGTCTTCCGTATCTGTCATTATCAGGCGGGGACAAGTCGTCTGGTGACGTTGTTGTTTCACAATTCACCGTACATTCTGAGTGTTATTGAATTTCAGACCTGACTGATGCAGAAAGTAATGAAGTTTAGGAACAAGAAGGTTAAGAAAAGTCAGAGCTGCAAATTTTACGATGAAGAAGACTGCACAGGAAGAGAAGCGGCCAACTGCGTGCACGAGAAATGATTATGACTGTTATGGAGAGAAAATGTTGTCTGTAAAACAGCAAAGTCATGCGCCTTGAGAACTGAGTTTTTCACCCTCTAATGGGGTCCACTGGACCACTTTTACATTCATAGTTTTCCTTCTCAAATCGATATGAAAACATTAGGGAAGTTGATTTCAAGTAAAATCATGATGTTTCTGTGTACCAATCGGTTTGAAGTTGATTTGTACACGGCAACATACACGGCAGATTGAAGGAATAACTCATCAAGTACCAAGATATGACTGGCTGAAAGAAGTGCAGTTAAAGGTAGAAACAGAAGCGCTAATAACAGCAGCCCAGGAGCAAGCCCTGAGTACAAAGGCACACAAGACCTACATTACGAAAATGAGTGCAGACACAAAGTGCAGAATGTGCAATGTGCAATTTTGATAGGACTCCGACTTCGGGTGTCAAGTATATAAAGCCTTCTTTGAAAAATTAACTTATAGATCATTATAGGCTTACCTGAACCTATATTTAGTGATCATTGCTGTATCAATTATCAATCATTTTCGATGAAAGTTTATCAAATGTCCTTTTCAGTTGGATGCATACTACTCGACTCCTCCCATCTTCTTGATGTGGGCTCCACACGATTTTTCTGCAGTCTCTAACAGGCAGGAAAATGCCCCATTCATCTCCAAAAAATATGAGTACACTTCCGATTTTAATATGCGCTTTAGAGGAGACATCACACACGATCAACGTGAGGATGAAGAGTTAATGTTCTCAAACAAACTAGTATTTTATTTTTGTCTCTGATGTGATCCTTGGCGCGTAGGTGTGATCGAGGCTAGGAATGCTTGTCTTCTCTACTAAGTCACCGAGTGAAAAGACAATCTTTTTTTCGCTATCACGGTTCATTCCCTCAACGATTACAAGCTTTGCATGCATCCTTAGCAGTGCCCACATCCTCAGATTAACACTGGACTTCCCTGAGTCCCGGTAGGACTCCGAGTTCTAGTTGTGATATCAACACCGACTCAAACGGTCGTGATTAAAAATATAAACAATTACCATAATAGCCGTTTATTCAAGGAACAAGAAATACAACATCTTCCAACAGAGAAACATGGAGAATAATCTGAATCAAAGATTATACAATCAAATTAGAGCAACAAAATATGAAACCATTGGTACTATTGCGGAATTTAAAAGTGGCAAAGTATGTCGGCTGCTTCTAACTGCCGGCAATAAGTCAACCAACACTTAGACAGGATTGCTGAAAAATGCAGCTCAAGAGCTTTCTTGTAAATTCAACATACTGTAAAACAATTGATGCAACTAGATGACTCGAAACAGTGAATGATTCTAAAAGCTCTTTTGTAGAAGAGAATTATAGATTTTAATAAACCAGTTCCTGGTTTTAAAAATAACTTGTGAAGCACAATCAAAGCAGGATCGAATCACTGCGTTAAATACATCCATTAATTCATCGTCTGATAATAAGCCTTCTAAACATCGAACTACATACAGACGTTTTGACAGTTTAACAATAAAAAGTTAAAATGATTTGACCACGTCAACCTGCCATTAAGAACAAGACCCAGAATGTTCAAATGGCAAACATTTTCAAGGACCGGTATTTGAGAATTTGGCTGAGCAGTTGTGAAGATGTTTACTACAATTGATGCTCATTTGATTACCGAAACACGGTGTTTGAAAATTTGATATTTCATCTTTCACTGTCCACAAGTCATCAGAGAATATGTTGTATGCTGATACGACTAGTAGGCCTACCACATCGTCGGTGTTCTTACTAACAGTGGTATTGGCGAGACAGTCACGATAATTTGCGAATAAATAAGGACCATTGGACATGAATCATAAATCAGGATCATGGATCTACGTGACATGTAGATCCTTGGGAAACACCACTAGCAATGTTCGTGAAGGAACTGTCCATCGAGTCAAGCTTTGCACGTTGTCTTCTACCAGACACTTGATAATGACACTTGACCAACCAATTTCAGATAATCTTTCACATATAGCATCAGTGTGAGAATTTTGCAAATTACAAACCTTCAAAATGACAGATGCTGAAGTGAGAAAATACAATGCTGCCCAAAATAGTGCAACCTCTGCATTAAAAGTGTCAACACAATTATTTTCAAAGAAATCGTTATCTGTCGTAGCATTTACGAGCGTTGGAACATTAGCGATGTTGGGCAACTCAAAATTTTGCGTCAGATAAGAGGAAACATAACAGTTAAAATCACCACTAATGAAACGTTTTGCTTCAGGGCTTGTTCTATTCACAAAATCTAGCATCTCAATATAGCTGCATGTTATGTCATAAGAGAAGGGAGCAATAAGGCTTTGAAAAAGTCTTTCTAGATGTGAGAAATTGGACTTCTAAAACACTCATACTTCATGATTTTTAATTAGTTACGAATAGTGATTTGCATTAAGAGGTGCTGGTTTACACGGCATGGATTCAAATATATAAAAGTCACATTTCACATTCACAGCACATCAACTAAAAACGTCAGTGGCACAAAAATTACCAGTTCCAGTAGCAGAGGGTTAACAACTTCTGATACACATTCAATCTAAGATCAACGCATAGCTTATTAATGCGCATGTACATTATAATCCAACATAAATAAAATGTCAGTTAAACACAGTCAAATACGTGTGCAGCATCATAACACCATGAAAAATCATCGATTAAACGCACAGCAGAAGATACCTGTACATGCACGGCAATAAGGTGAAGAAGCAAGTAAGGCGATTATAGATCAATAATTAATCATGAACTTACATCTCATTTTGCAAAGAAGTGAGCCGCATGTTGGTATAGAGCATAAAGGAAAATGATTATTGTTATACATGCAATACTCAAAAACTCACAAGAAATCATGCTTAGGAGTCGTCTACATTCATCATGTTGGTCAATACATCCGTGGAAACAATGAATTCAAGTGTCACAATGTTGAGCTAAATCGACCTTGGTACTTTCCAGACATGGACACTTTCTTTGGAACAAGATGGTATAAGGGATGGTGAGAAAGAACACTTCAAATACACTGAAGCACTTCAATATGTTTACAAAACTTCAAAAACTCTTCATGTATTCGAATAATATCACAATTACATTTAGCAGAAGCAAATATACTATATGCACGCTTTGTAACACGGAGAAAGAATGAAATGACAACGCGTGATAATTTGCAAGAAACAGCGTGTCATGCATGACACTAGATAATGAATCCATAGAGAACATCAACTAATTGCTTCTAGGTAGCATGATGGTTTCAAAGAAGTATTGCCATTTGAAAACTTTTGGTTTTGTTCAAGTTCATTTTATTATCATCAGACCACGATCAGTTATGAAGAACTCGGTCGAGCGTTTTCAAAAAGTCAAGACATTAAAGATGAACAAGGATTCCACAAAAGATGTCAAGGCATCACGTATTTCAATAAGCGAGCCGTCGTCGACCCATGTGTGCGGAATGTATGCTGGGATATTCCAAGTAACCGAAGAATTGTCACGATCTTGTTGAGGGTAATCCTTTCTAATATCGGAGAAATAATTGGTAGTTGTGACATTTGTCGATAATCGTTCACTGAAGAATTATGCATCTTTGGAATTGGACAAGTTAGACCACTTTTACCGACTTAGACGTGAAAATATGAGAAAAGTCTATCTTTGAATGCAGATCCGCATGTAACAAAATGTATAGGCAAATTTCAATTAAATGACCAACTGAATACACCTGCAGCTGCAACAAAATGTATAAGAAAATCTAAGTTAAACACACGCTTAACACCATGAAAAGCAAAACTCAGTTCAGTACACGGGCGGATAAGCACGTGTGCCATGTAGCTAGTTAACCAAGTAGGGCCTACTATTTGGCATGCAGTCATGTAAGCCAACATAAAGCAAGTATCAGTTACAGTGAAGGACATCAAGATCGTGGATGTGAACACTAATATCATCAATTAGAGAGTGACATGTGATTCAAATTCTCCTCCTGTTGTCGAGCTATATAGATGACAAATCTTTTGTTTGTAAGTAAATGATCTACAGCTTTGTCCTTGTGAGTTGCACTCTCTTGCACATCCAAGAATGGTGGACAATTCGACCTTCTTGAATGATGCTTCCGGTTTTGTAGACTTTATGCGAAGGTCTGAAAGGCAATAGAAACAACATTCAATTTCGAAATGCAATAATTTGATGCTCACATGTAATTAGTGTTCCTTCATGTTATCTCCTCAGAATTCCATCGATTCGTACACGTACATGGAATTAGCGGAAAGGTATAGGCACTGAATATTCATTTGTTGAGGCGATTGGCTTGCCGGTATGACCGGTACAACTTCTCATCACGGACCGATCATGTGTTGTGATATTCTTCCCTCCCCATCTAAATTGCAGACTGGAAGAAGCATATCAGAAAATGACTGCAACTTAATTCTCCACTCGGAAAAAGAGATGCAAATGTTTTCTTCTAAAAGTCACAGTTTGAATCTTTAAATCAGTTTAAAACTTCACAATACAAACTTGATGAAGTTTCCTAGAAGCCACAAACAGTAGAGAAAGCCACATAGAGTAGAGATTTAATACAATTTCTCATTACGGACCGGTCAGGCTACATCTCTGTTATAGATCAACTCACATAATATTGGTTCGAAGGTTGGATGTAATCCCAAAACTTCAATGTCGCACATTTCCATTTCCCTACTGCTGGATTGAGGTCTTGAAAGAATGATATATCTTCCGAATACCGGCTCTCTCCAATACAGCTGAAATCAATACAAGAGATGAATGATGAATCCTTGTCTAGTCACAGTAAGATTGAATTCCCTCTTCTGAAACGGAAGGTCAAAGAAACGTTGAAGAAAACGAATGGTTTAATGTCATCATTTTGCACTGTATTGTTGGTTGAATTTGAGAATGATTTTGAATCAGCTGGATAGGTCTTATTTGATAGCAGATGCACGAGATTTTTAACCGATCTGATAAGAACGGGAACCGGGCATGACTTGGCAGACGCGCAGATTCGTAGCAGCCATGGATAGGTAGTGCTGTCATCTTTGAAAGCACTATTTTCAGCCTCATTCCCTGTCGAACCTCGGACGAACCTTTACAAGTAGATGTTGAATGCAAGATGTTGAAAATAGAGATATATGTAAGCGCAATTCCATATCTTTCCGTGATAACAATGCTGGTTCATTATTGTAGGTTATTGCGAATATGAATTAGTATTGTGGACATGGCGTGGTAATGCTCAGGGGAAGGTGGCGAGGCCAAGAAAGCCTCAATAACTAAATGCCAGAAAAATAAGTTCAGAAGTAGGTATGAAAGATCAACTGTTGATTTATTAATGAGATTTTTATGAGAAACTCATGAAATTTGATGAGACATCTAATGCAAAAAACGTTCCAAATCCACATGAGAAATCATGAGGGATTTTCGTGGGGGCGCTTCTTGAGAAGTGGTGTGATACTTCTTCTCAGCATTTTATTAAAAATGAAGCATCTATAAAACAACCATGTCTATTCGTAGGAAGAATTCGTAAGAACCAATAGTGTGATTTAATATAATAACAAGTACATGTACATCAAATTTGAGGCATCGGCGTCAGCGTATGTTTATGTTGCTCGCCAAGAGCTTTTCGCTCGACAGTTGTGTTTTCAGTTGAAACACAATCTTAAGGAAGTCTGGGATCTCCTTAAAAATCCAGATAGATGAATCGCAATGGGGTATGTATTGAGAGGAGATGAAGGCTCGCAGATCTTTGGAGGTCTACAGTGATGATGCCCTTGCATTATTCGTTTCAGGTGCACTGTCAAATACTTGTCACCTTTTCTCGCAAAGTGGCTGAATTCGGAATCATATGAAACTCAAAGCCGGAACCGGAGCCGTGGTTTTTTCTGTTGTCTCCCGCTCCTAAATCCTGCTAAAAAAATGAGATTTTTGGGGATTTGTGAGATTTGTGAGGTCTGATTTCGGCTTGAAGAAAATTCAGCCAAAATTCGTTTTGGAATTTTCAAAAGTAGCTGAGTCGGATCAAGTTTTGGTTTCAGCCAGAAATATTGGTTTCGTCGGATCACTTGTTCACATGCCTGACTGACTATAATTTTCAAAAAGTAATTTAGAAGCTGAGATTTTGAATTAGTGCAACACCGAACTCTAATGACGCAACGAAAAATTTGAAATTTGGCTGATTCGTTTCCCGTCTAAAGTGGGCTATTTTGGATTAAAAGAACAATCCTTCCATTCTCAGGCCCCTCACATCATAGAAATTAACAATACCATAGAAAGTCCTAGAATGGAAATTGCATGAAAATTATGGCACACGCCGGGGGAACTTAGTTGGGGCAAAATACAAATTGTACGAGCTGTTTTCCAAGTTTTCTGATTGACATTTATATTTATCAAGCCAATTTGTGATGTGGATTGTTGCCCCTTGTCCAAAGATCATGTACACAAAAGCAATAAAGAATTTACGAAATGCTGCGCCGACAGGATGACAAAGAAGGAAATCCTTTAAAACGTTCTATACGTTCATCATTTTGAAATATCGTTCCGATAATCTATCAATAGTATAATCAGACTCCTATGCAACTTGTAATGTCGATTTACAGAACATACATTACTCCATCTTGAAATCAGAGGCCAATAAATCTTCGAGTATTCATTTTACTTCAAAGGGCTCCCCTGTTCTTTATATTTGAACAATTTTCGAAATCTCAGCATGCATTCGAATATCTGCTGCCAAAATATCATCACACTATATCACATAAGTCATTCAATGATTAATTGATGATTTCCAGCAACATTCTATCTATCTGAGAAATGATTGAAGGTAAAGAAGCTTTCAGTGTGTTTATTCCAGAAAAGTGCAAGGTTTCTTAACCGCATGACGGAGAAATTATCCAATAATTAGAAATTTTATCTGTGAATTCTTGACATGCTCTTTCAACCAGTACACCGACCACTTTCAATTATGACTGTGAACCAAATTTTAATTCGTATTCCAGTATTGAAAAATTGTATAACAGCTGTCATTGACTGCTACAAATAGATACAGTAAATTAAACCATGGAATAGTAGGCTATTTCACATGAAACAATGCCACCATCTCACTTGCAATTCTCTTCATGAAAATCCTGTAATTTGCTGTCAACAACTTCTACAACCAACTTGGCAAATACTTTGACTATGATACAATGTTTAAGATCGAATCTGATCTGCAGACCATAGATTTTTCCATGTGCCATCATTGTACATAGGCAAGATATCAAACTTCCATTCTAGTGTACTATTATCTACTTCTATGCCTCACATCCAACGGAAAGTTATATTTAATTACCTATGAGCTTTGACAATTGTGCCATCGTTTCAGAATCACCAAGTAGTTTTGAAGAAAGTTTAGTTCTGAATCCCATTTTGATATTTTTGGGCTGAGGCATCCTATATGCAGACATAGCCAAATGAGACAAGACTTAAAGTTTGAAAATTTAAGAATGATTTAGAGGGTGAATTTTAGGTGTTTTGAAAGAATCGATCGCATCGGTGAGTCGCAGGTTCGTTTCTTCCATTTCTTCTTCGGCGAAGCAAAAATATACCACACAAATATCTCTGAACAATGATCCCTGTGTTGATCTTGAACGTGTTCATACTAGTATACTTTCTATGACAATATTTTTTCCATGCTGATGTTGAAAAATGTCCAGGATACTCCTGAGCAATAAATGTTACAAAGATAAAATGTTCAACTTAAAACTACAATTCCACTCAGATTTCTCGGCCCACTTGTATACCCACGGGCCCATGGGAACATTTCATCGTCCCATGCCCATCCAAGGCCCATGGCCCTTCCATGGGGACTCATTCCCATGGACAACGCTGGTTATTGTGGAGACGACCTTTTCAAGCCGTGCATTCAGCGGGCTTTAGTGCATGGACAAATTCTATCAGATCATTGATTTCAGTGTAAATAAAATGTAGCCAGCATAATAACTGTAATCGAACTGTGCTATGTCTTTCTACGTGTCCAAGACGGATTTAAAAAATGTATGCATAATAATTAAGAATAGACAAAAATTAAGAAATCCGATGATAACAATTCCTACCGAACTTTACATGATGAGCGAGTAAATTAAACCAAACCGTTGTATTACTTACATTATTTGAAGCATATTCGGGGAATATTTTGAGTTTCTCGTTGAAATTGCTTTCGTTGATGTATGCAATCCTTTTGTACTTGATAGAAAGCAGTTCAGTCTGACTATTTGAAGTGAAAGGTTCCATTCCAACCCAAAGGCTGATTTCATGCAAATCTTGAGGTTTTCCTGCAATGAAAAAATGAATGAGCTTCGTTGAAGTCTTCTAAGGGTTAAAAAGCTGTCCCGAATCGTGATGCTTCTTCTTCAACAAATAATCAATTGGAGCTTTAACTGCTAACTCTGTACAAAAGATATCCAGCCTTGAACAACAGAATTCAAATCCTGATGTCTACTTCAAACATTCAATAAGCCACGCTTTCTTGTGTGATGGCTGTAACGAGATATGGGTCAGCGGTTGAACTGAGGCTGTGAAGATTAAAACAAGAAGATCAATTTGGTTTTGGATCATTTGTCCTTCCCCTCATGCATGTATTCCCGTCAACAATACACAACATTCGCTAAATAACGCAATGGTCTTGTCCAATAACTAGTTAACTAAACTTCAAGGCTTGTCGGAACAGGAGGTTCGCCATATTTGACATTTCAAAAGAAAATCAGTTCTCTCCATCTGTCTTTGCGACGTTTTATTCACGAGCAGAGTAAATTATGGACCAACAAAAATGCTCGATGCGTTTCGTCTTTCATGACTATCAAAGGTTTCGATTGAAAAACTTCTGTCAATCCTTGAGACACTCCTGAGAGACGTCAGACATTTTTGTTGTTCCGTAATTTACCCTCCTTGTGAATGAACCGTCGCAAAACCAGAGACGGAGAACCTCTTCACCATTGATTTTCCAATGTCAAAAATTCATCCCACTTAAAATTGCATCAATATAATATTTATCTGGATGACTGTTTAATCATTTGAATCTGGGATGGCAAAAGACCCTGAACTCTGTCGGCTTGCATTATTGTATGATCAAGCTATTGACCTTTCTTGTGTCTAGAGTCTGTTTTTCATAGTAACTGAACATCAGATTAGATGTCATCATATTTAACTGATGTCAGTAGACTTTCTTGCCAGATCTTCTGTTTAAAGCATACCTTAGAATTACATTCGCCATCATTTTGACAGTAATAGATTGGTCATCATCTTTTTCGTTTTGCTTCATGGAGAAACCTCTTGGTTCTCTTCGGAATTTGACATAATGACGATGATTTTATACTCAAGAATAAATTGTTTAAATCGCAAAGCATATTCAGCTGAGTGCATGGAACACGCTTTACGTTGTTTGAAATCGCTCATAATTGTCCATGACTCACCAGCAGCGTTCCAGATGGTAACAAACTTGATGCGATAAGTTGCTTCAAAGTCAATTGTAATTGCCAGAACTTTGTCATTGGTTGGACGATCAACTTGAGACTTCACGCATTTGCTGCTTGCAATCATTCCATCATTGATGTTCTCGGCTGTCCCCAAGACGAGATCGGACACCGTAGCTGGCTTGTTCCGTGACAAATCATTCGGATGAGCAGCTGGTGGAGTCAGAGGCAGTGAGCTTGTCGTTGTTGCTGTTGTTGTTGTTGTTGTTGCTATCGGAGCAATGATTGTCTTTCCTTCTGAAATGAAATGATAGCTCTCATGAAGGTTTGTGAAATGTGAGACTGCATTGATTTCTTGTTTAGAAATAAATCTTGTGTCAAGTAATCCTGAATCATAATATTCATGAAGAATAACATTTTTCTACAACATACCAAAACTCAATTTGACCAGACAAGTAGAAGATCTATTTCTATACATGTGAAGATGTGAAACTACATGTTGTGCTTCTTGTGTTGTTTTTCAAAACATTGAAGCATCACCGCTTGCTGCGAAGATATTTAGTTAGTAAGTAAGTTTATGTTTCATCATGTTGAAAATCATGCAAAGTACAATAATTTATGGTTTGGTAGGTATACAAAAAAGTGAAAAAAACGGGAGAAATAGTTGTTATGATACAAGTCCATTCATCAAGGCGGCAGTAATCGGAGCAAATGAATTTTGGTTGAATGTACGGTCGTGATCTTTAGGATAGTGGTGGAATGACGCAGTGGGAGCACATGGTGTTCTTTAGTGGAAGCAGTAACAAAATGTTTTGAGGCAAACGTTTTCGCCGTTCGGACAGATGCTGTAGTCTTTCGAGGTTAATTCTAATTCCCGAAGGTAGAAATACAAATAATGGAGAAGCATACTCCAGAATAGACAACACGACTCCATAGCAGATAACAGCTTATACTTCAGATAAAGGCATTCATGTTTTTATATCAAGACTTAAATTTGGCAATTTGCGGTCAGTTCCGCATTCGAATGAAGACGGACAAAGTCCAAGAGTTCGCGAACAGGAAATGATGATTTAATTTTTCCCCAACAAAGTACTTTACTTTCAGAATTTGTCATTCGTAATTGATTTTCAGTCGCTTATATTTCAGATTTGTATGCTATTTGAATTTTGAATTTCAACGGCAGATAATAACAACCAATAAACACACATGATAAAGTAATATTTGGCATAATGTAAGTTTCAGTGTATAGATAGATAAAACAGTGCATCACTACAAACACTTATGAAATACGTATTAAACTAGAAGACTTCACAACAAGAAGTCAATTTCACTCAGCTTATTAGCAGATGGGTAACTCATTGCATCTATCGAGGTGAAGGCTACGATCACGTTCATATTTCCACAACCAAAGAGCTCAGAAACGGTTATATCTTCGACCCTGCTAGTCCTGCTGGTAGCAAGCATCGTTCGGCCTCCTCTACGAATGACACCGTGGGGAAGACATTTATCTACTAATCCGTTTTGGGATCCGCAACTAAAGAGAACCGCATGACACTTCTCCAGCAAAGTAGGCTTGCATTAACAGCATCTATTTACTCGTAAAGTTCTACTATTAGCGCACTCCAGGGAATGATAGGCGAGTCAACGAATAAGTCTTGGAATTGTCGGCGCTGTACTCCAAAGTTCCATAGTCCTTGTTAGCGTTAGCGTCAATTCTGTACCATGCATCACCGATTCCAAAATTCAATGACGCTGCCAGCATTTTTGCACCGAAAATCGCATATCGACACCTCAAGGATAAGAGACCTTCGTCAATATGCCGAAAAAAAGAAGGGTTCCATTGATCATGTCACAAAAGCAGGAATTCATTGGTGCAGTTCCGATCAATTGACGGACAACACCATCTAAGTAACTTTCGAAACAAAAATCTTACTGATATGTATTACGAAAAGTTTTGAAATGTCACGAAACCTCATCTCATTTGATTGCTTCTACATCTCGCAATCAAAATATTAAAATGGCTTAGCAGTCAATTGACCGGCGACGTACTTCTAGTACTAGCTGAATTTCATGAAAGCATCAACCGAAAGTTTATACAATTTTTTTGAAAAATTTGGTGGTTTTTTGTCACCTGCTGCCTATTGATGAAAATTAGAGCCAACACGTAGCTATTTTCTCTGGCTATTTTGTAGACTACACATTTATGACTGCACATTTTTCTCAGTTGGTTATATGGCTGAGAATGATGATATCAAATAAGAGAATTTAAGAAGTGGAATGATTAGTAGAATCGATGCGAAAAGACATCGATGAAAAATTTTAACATTTTCTGAAATGGTTGCGAGTTAACTCCGGGGTTTGATGGAACTCTGAGACTTCGACTCCGGGGTTTGATGGGACTCTGAGACTTCGACTTCGACTCCGGGGTTTGATGGGACTCTGAGACTTCGACTCCGGGGTTTGATGAAACTCTGAGACTTCGACTCCGCGGTTTGATCGAGCTGTGAGACTTCGACTCCGGCGTTTGATGGAACTCTGAGACTTCGACTCCGGGGTTTGATGGAACTCTGAGACTTCGACTCCGGGGTTTGATGGAACTCTGAGACTTCGACTCCGGGGTTTGATGGAACTCTGAGACTTCGACTCCGGGGTTTGATGGAACTCTGAGACTTCGACTCCGGGGTTTGATGAAACTCTGAGACTTCGACTCCGGGGTTTGATGGGACTCTGAGACTTCGACTCCGGGGTTTGATGAAACTCTGAGACTTCGACTCCGGGGTTTGATGGAACTCTGAGACTTCGACTCCGGGGTTTGATGGAACTCTGAGACTTCGACTCCGGGGTTTGATGGAACTCTGAGACTTCGACTCCGGGGTTTGATGGAACTCTGAGACTTCGACTCCGGGGTTTGATGGGACTCTGAGACTTCGACTCCGGGGTTTGATGGAACTCTGAGACTTCGACTCCGGGGTTTGATGGAACTCTGAGACTTCGACTCCGGGGTTTGATGGAACTCTGAGACTTCGACTCCGGGGTTTGATGAAACTCTGAGACTTCGACTCCGGGGTTTGATGGAACTCTGAGACTTCGACTCCGGGGTTTGATGGAACTCTGAGACTTCGACTCCGGGGTTTGATGGAACTCTGAGACTTCGACTCCGGGGTTTGATGGAACTCTGAGACTTCGACTCCGGGGTTTGATGGAACTCTGAGACTTCGACTCCGGGGTTTGATGGAACTCTGAGACTTCGACTCCGGGGTTTGATGGAACTCTGAGACTTCGACTCCGGGGTTTGATGGAACTCTGAGACTTCGACTCCGGGGTTTGATGGAACTCTGAGACTTCGACTCCGGGGTTTGATGGAACTCTGAGACTTCGACTCCGGGGTTTGATGGAACGCTGAGACTTCGACTCCGGCGTTTGATGGGACTCTGAGACTTCGACTCCGTGGTTTGATTGGACTCTGAGACTTCGACTCCGGGGTTTGATGGGACTCTGAGACTTCGACTCCGGGGTTTGATAGGACTCTGAGACTTCGACTCCGGGTTTAATGGGACTCTGAGACTTCGACTCCGGGGTTTGATGGAACTCTGAGACTTCGACTCCGGGGTTTGATGGGACTCTGAGACTTCGACTCCGGGGTTTGATTGGACTCTGAGACTTCGACTCCGGGGTTTGATGGAACTCTGAGACTTCGACTCCGGGGTTTGATGGAACTCTGAGACTTCGACTCCGGGGTTTGATGGGACTCTGAGACTTCGACTCCGGGGTTTGATTGGACTCTGAGACTTCGACTCCGGGGTTTGATGGGACTCTGAGACTTCGACTCCGGGGTTTGATGGGACTCTGAGACTTCGACTCCGGGGTTTGATGGGACTCTGAGACTTCGACTCCGGGGTTTGATGGAACTCTGAGACTTCGACTCCGGGGTTTGATGGGACTCTGAGACTTCGACTCCGGGGTTTGATGGGACTCTGAGACTTCGACTCCGGGGTTTGATGGGACTCTGAGACTTCGACTCCGGGGTTTGATGGAACTCTGAGACTTCGACTCCGGGGTTTGATGAAACTCTGAGACTTCGACTCCGGGGTTTGATGGAACTCTGAGACTTCGACTCCGGGGTTTGATGGAACTCTGAGACTTCGACTCCGGGGTTTGATGGAACTCTGAGACTTCGACTCCGGGGTTTGATGGAACTCTGAGACTTCGACTCCGGGGTTTGATGGAACTCTGAGACTTCGACTCCGGGGTTTGATGGAACTCTGAGACTTCGACTCCGGGGTTTGATGGAACTCTGAGACTTCGACTCCGGGGTTTGATGGGACTCTGAGACTTCGACTCCGGGGTTTGATGGAACTCTGAGACTTCGACTCCGGGTTTAATGGGACTCTGAGACTTCGACTCCGGGGTTTGATGGAACGCTGAGACTTCGACTCCGGGGTTTGATGGGACTCTGAGACTTCGACTCCGGGGTTTGATTGGACTCTGAGACTTCGACTCCGGGGTTTGATGGAACTCTGAGACTTCGACTCCGGGGTTTGATGGAACTCTGAGACTTCGACTCCGGGGTTTGATGGGACTCTGAGACTTCGACTCCGGGGTTTGATTGGACTCTGAGACTTCGACTCCGGGGTTTGATGGGACTCTGAGACTTCGACTCCGGCGTTTAATGGGAATCTGAGACTTCGACTCCGGGTTTAATGGGACTCTGAGACTTCGACTCCGGGTTTGATGGAACTCTGAGACTTCGACTCCGGGGTTTGATGGGACTCTGAGACTTCGACTCCGGGGTTTGATGGGACTCTGAGACTTCGACTCCGGGGTTTGATGGGACTCTGAGACTTCGACTCCGGGGTTTGATGGGACTCTGAGACTTCGACTCCGGGGTTTGATGGGACTCTGAGACTTCGACTCCGGGGTTTGATGGAACTCTGAGACTTCGACTCCGGGGTTTGATGGGACTCTGAGACTTCGACTCCGGGGTTTGATGAAACTCTGAGACTTCGACTCCGGCGTTTGATGGGACTCTGAGACTTCGACTCCGGGGTTTGATGGGACTCTGAGACTTCGACTCCGGGGTTTGATGGGACTCTGAGACTTCGACTCCGGGGTTTGATGGAACTCTGAGACTTCGACTCCGGGGTTTGATGGGACTCTGAGACTTCGACTCCGGGGTTTGATGGGACTCTGAGACTTCGACTCCGGGGTTTGATGGGACTCTGAGACTTCGACTCGGGGTTTGATGGGACTCTGAGACTTCGACTCCGGGGTTTGAGACTGAGACTTCGACTCCGGGGTTTGATGGGACTCTGAGACTTCGACTCCGGGGTTTGATGGGACTCTGAGACTTCGACTCCGGGGTTTGATGGAACTCTGAGACTTCGACTCCGGGGTTTGATGGGACTCTGAGACTTCGACTCCGGGGTTTGATGGGACTCTGAGACTTCGACTCCGGGGTTTGATGGGACTCTGAGACTTCGACTCCGGGGTTTGATGGGACTCTGAGACTTCGACTCCGGGGTTTGATGGGACTCTGAGACTTCGACTCCGGGGTTTGATAGGACTCTAAGACTTCGATCTGACAGCACTCCTCTTGGAGAGAGAATTGTCGTGCAACTGCTGGAACCTTTACAGAACCCGGAACAACATTCTGTGTATTTTGATAACTTTTCTGCAGTTATTTCCGAAGTTTTCCAAACGTCGCGAGAAGAACATAAAAGCAACAGGCACCATTCGAGAAAATCGCACCGGACGATGTCCTGTTACTACAACGAAAGTTATAAAAAAGAAAGAGAAGGGTGATTTGGACGTCCGAAGCGACGGCAATATTCTTATTTGTCGTTGGAAAGACAATGCTGTAGTTACTGTGGCATCAAATTTTGAGACTGTCCATCCACTTGGTAGCGCTCGTCGCTGGGTTAAACAACAAGGTCAAAAGAAAGACGTTCCCCAGCCAGCTCTCATTTCCAGTTATAATAAATATATGGGAGGTGTCGACGTCATGGATAGACTCCTTGGATCCCACCGTCCTGTTCTCCGTAGCAAAAAATGGTTCTGGAATTTGTTCAACAACATGTTGAATTTAGTGGTTGTTGCAGCCTGGAAACTTCATGTAAATGTCGTGCAAGACAAAATGCCGCATTTACAGTTTCGACGTGATCTCAACATTGAACTTTTAGCAAAGTCAAGACAACCCAATTTGAAACGCAGGCGTGGGGGACCTACTACACCCACACCAAAGCCATTTCGTATATCTGGGCAACATTTTCTCGTCAAAGCGTATTCAGAAGGTAGATGTGTGTATTGCTCCAGAAACACTACAAAAATGTGCAAGAGTTGTGACAAGAGACTTCATGAAAGGTGCATGGCCGATTATCATTCATAATGACGTGTTTCTTGATGCATTGAAATAAAATATCTGCATTTCCATACAGAATAGTATATGATATTATGTAGACAACCTGTAATTGAAAAATAAAATTTGACAGATGAATGTAATGGAAATGAAAATTGTTTTGCAACAAAATATTCAAATCATTCATTTTATGGAAAATTGACCGGTTCACTAAGTAGGCCTATAGGTACAAAAGGATAGGCGATGGTAATTCTTTAAATGATGATAGAATACCGAAGACATCATGACATGATAAAAGCATTAAATTAAATAAAAAATAGATCAGATAAAAATGTTGCATACAATAAAAATCATCGCTCATTCTTAGAGCAATCATACTGTGATCGCAAAAATATGTTCGTTTTCGACATCACAGGCGCCAACGTTCCAAAGTGGAACATTCATTTAAAAAACTAAGACAAATTTATTTTTCTTAAATTGTAGTTTATTTTACTTATTTGACCCACTAAGACATGAAAAAAGTAAAAAATAAATACAAGTTTACAATTTTCTGTAAACGGCGGGTAAACGGTTAACAATAACTTTGAAATCACATATGAGATATTGTCCCGGGAACCACGATATCGAATATCTTCGTTACTTACCTCCTTTCATCACCTGAACTTCACACAATTGCATCGGAAAAGATTCGTTCTTCAAAAGGGTCACATACCTGCCTCGATTGTTGTTGCATTTAAAAGTAACTTTGAAAACCGGAGGAGATGTTTTGGCAACTTCTGTGCATAGATATTGATCTTTCAACCTGTTTGACCAAGTAGCTTGCCTCATTGCGCTTAAATATACTTTTATGAATACGACGGGAAATGAATTGATAATTATGACTTCCTTCACATAATGTTGTGCTTCCAGATCAACACTCCAAGAGTGAGGATGATGGCGTGCATCGGTGTGCGAACAGGAATAGCTATTGGAATTTCCATCTACTGCTAAGTTAGATGTGAGAGATGATAATGTTGAGCTTTGACGTGTTGGTTTCCCCAATGCCAAATTTTCTCCGAGTACGGATGTGACCTGATGTGAAGCGATACATGAAAGAATGTAAAGGAAACCAGAGCAGTGCATGTTGATCAGTTTGGACTGTGACTGTGTAACAGAGAAATGATTGCCTGGAAATAAGTTATAGAAGCAATTATCTTTCACAACTTCCCTTTGCCTGATTCCTTAGGAACTGAACTCTATTATCTAAATGGAATGAGAGATGAACCATTAGAACCAAGAAGATGATCGGCGCCTGCAAAATACAGAAATTTAAAAGCAAATGTTTTAGCAAAGAATATTCCTGTCTTCCGTATCTGTCATTAGCAGGCGCGGACAAGTCGCCTGTGTGACGTTATTGTTTCACAATTCACCGCACATTCTGACTGTTATTGAATTTCAGACCTGACTGATGCAGAAAGTAATTGAGTTTAAGAACAAGAAGATTAAGAAAAGTCAGAGCTCCAAATTTTAAGATGAAGAAGAATGCATAGGAAGAGAAGCGGCCAACTGCGTCCATGAGAAATGATTATGAATGTCATGGAAACAATGTTGTCTGTAAAACACTGGAGTCATTAAGAGTTTATTGAAAACACAAGTGACCTGCAAATAAGAATCAGAGGAGTCCGAATCTGATACATTGGAAATGCACTGAAATAACCGAAGCTTCATCGAATCCTAAACTCCTGAATCAACAGACACATCGACTAATTATACACTTTAGCACAATTTCGCCGAACCCCCTGCTAATCTCCCGAACTATTCCACCAGTTTTGCAAAAACACATATCATTCGGATAGGCATTAATTACTGCAAGCAACTTTTATTCAATGCCACGGTTCTCTATGTAGCTCAAATATGCACGAATGATTGAATTAGACGACAGAGCAGCAGACACATAACAGCTGTACATTCTCTAGATATGGTGTAAAATGAAGATAAAAGTCATTACTAACAAAAAAGCTTCAAAAGTAACAAAAAGAAGAAGAAATACATGAGGCAGTTTAAGAATTTAATATCAGAGACATTGTTTCCAGTTTGTTGAATATATTAGCGCCCGCATTCTTGATATATATACATTCCAGACTCCTTCGTTTCAAGTACCCTGGAGATGGCGGTGACTAATTTCCCATTCTATTTGGATCCTTTCACCAAACTGATCTGACTCAAAATGATCTTTGACTGCAGAAGGATTATTGGTTAATACATGCTCTTTGATCGGTGTGCCAATCATCCTTGAGGTCTCACCGATGTAAAATTTTGGGCACAATTTACACTGTATATTGTAGATGAGATTATATTCAAAGCACGAAACTTCATCCACTTATTTTGCAAGTTTGCACATATTGCAGTCAGCAGGACACCTAGGTTTTTCTTTGGGAGGATGGAATGTGCGTCTCAAGCTGCTCCTAGAATCATACCAGATGCTAACCTTGTCATGCATCGAATATGCTATCTTCCTTTTGATGATTTCATTTGTAAACGGAATCTTCTTTTCTCTTTCTTATTGGGCACATTTCTCGACTTGAGTTTTCTATAACTCTTCCTGACGAATTGTATGGGATATCCATTATTAACAAATTTACTAAAAATTTGTTGAATTGAATATTCGACGTTCTCGTCCGTTGTTAATCTTCTCTCAACACGAATTAGCTCACCAATCAATAGTGAGCGTTTTTGAGAGATAGGGTGCCCAGCATTTCATAGGAAAATTGAACCACTGTGTAATTCCTTAATGTATCGTCGTGAAGAAAACATATTATTCACATTTTGTCGAATATCACAATCTAGATAATGTAAATATCCAACACTGTTTGCTAATTCTATGGCAAATTTTATTGATGTGGACACTGAATTGCAAATATTCAACAGTTCAGAAGAAATGTCATAATTTATATGGTTTATGTTGAAAAAGAAATTTTGAAGAAATTGCCATCATTAGTCGTCTGGAAAAGTAACATTGATGATGTGTAGATTGTCTGGGCTGCAGACATTTCTTCTGAACTGTTGAATTCATTGTCCACATCGATAAAATTTACCATAGAATTAACAAACAGTGATGGATATTTACATTATCTACACTGTAACTCGCTGGATATGAAAATTACACACAAACATATACCAAAATCACATACAATTTGAAACTAACATCTGATACGAGATTCTCGTATGTTTACAGAGATCTGGTATGTTTTTCATACCATATCTCACTTACCTTGGCATTTGATTCGTATGTAGCGATACGAACTATTCTATCTGTGATTCTCTGTTTTACACTGAAATGCGAGTTGTTGGTATGTTTTATATGCGAGACCCGATGCAAATTCATCCTTATTCGTATGCCTCTGGTATGCGTTTCGTATGTACAGCTTTAAGTCACATGGCATAAGAAAATATATGTATGTTATTTACTGCTATATTACTACTGCCAAATAACTTTTTTCGGTAATACCAATAGTGAATATTTTTTGTTTGATAGAGTGATATTTAAGTACGTTAGATTTATTGTGAATTTTATGCTCCACGAATATGTCGTCGATGCTACTTGTCTAGCAACATTAACAGGAAGTTTAGTTAGCTCTACTTCAAGATCCTAGTTGATAAACATCAATTCATTCATACGATATCTTTCGTGTAACCATGTTGATTTATATATCTCAAACATCGCTATTTTTGCATTCATGAATTATAATGCGTTTTTATTTCGGATTGATAATATGCTTAATTTCAAAATTACATAATGCATGATTGTTGGTGGTTGAATACTTATTGATTATTCATGAAATGCCTTAGACTTACGTGCATTAAAATCGAATTCAGTATTGCAAGTTGACTCTTGAATGTCATTATCTCACTACTTACAGAACAGTAGTAACATTAGTGTGATCTTTATTGACATAAGGCTTTAAATCAACATATTTGAGACATAATTGATGCTTTCTTTTAACATTGTGGTGGAATGGCTATCGTATGTAAAGCATACCACACTTGAAATAGCATACGAAAAGCATGCAAATATATTCAGAGATATACCAAAAAAAATTTTGGTGTGCATCCTTCGAATGTGATTGGTATTGAGCGATTTACAGTGTAGCAGCACATCATATGATGTACATATGTGCATCATATGTACATGTATGGAATCATATGTACTTAGGGGTTGCCACCCTTTCTCTCAAAAACGCTCAATATTGATTGGTGAGCTAATTCGTGCAGATAGAAGATCAACAACGGAAGAGAACGTGGGATATTCAATTGAACAAATTTTGAGTGAACTTGTCAATACCTTAAATGCCAAATTTTAAGATGAAGAAGGAAGAGAGACGGCCATGACTGTCATGGAAACAATGTTGTCTGTAAAACGGTTGAGTCATTAAGAGTTTATTGAAAACACAAGTGACCTGCAAATAAGAATCAGAGGAATCCGAATCTGACACATTGGAAATGCACTGAAATAACCGAAGTTTCATCGAATACTAAACTCCTGAATCAACAGACATCGACTAATTATACACTTTAGCACAATTTCGCCGAACCCCCTGCTAATCTCCCGAACTATTCCACCAGTTTTGCAAAACCACACATCATTCGGATAGGCATTGAAATGGGATTCAGAAAAATAGCATCAGTTTTATTGTCAATGTCATCCCTGGGCTGAGGTGATGGCCAAAGGTCAAAAACCGCCAACTTTTAACAAATTTCCATCAGATCACTATTTCAAATGGAAAATGACAACAAAAACTAATAAACCATACAGTAATCGAAAGATCTGGTGAAGGTGTTTAATTAGACGATGATCATTGATCGCTTATAGACAACATCATTGTATGAGATGAGGTCAAAAGTCATGTAATTCAAACTTTTAGTTCAACTCAAATATCACCAAAATCGCATATTCTAGTATTTAGTTTCTGCAGGTGAAGAAACAACCCAATTCGGTGACTTTTATCGAGACTTAAAAGTTTATGTTTTCTCAACTTATTTCATCAAGAATCGATGCCGCAATGCAATGTACATTAGAAGTGAATAAATTCGGAAATCAGCCAAAATATTCCAAAAATTCTAATTTTAAAATAGTTCTCATGCCAAAAATATTGTGCCAGATTTATTATCCATCTGTCAAAAGTTGTATAATGCGTTGCATAACAGTACTCAGGCTCCGCGATCTTTCTAGCACTCAGTTGGAACTTCATGAATAGCATTGTTAGTTTAAGCATTTTTGTTCAAACATATATTTGTTTGAATTGTGCGACAAAGCTTTCTAGTCGACCGTGGAGGGACAAGTAGACGTTTTGTTAGATTGGTGATGTCAAGGTCACGACAAGTCGTCGTTGTCGTGACAATATCTCACATGTGATTTCAAGGTCATTGGTTAATATCTACTATGAGTCAAATTACAAACTTCTCAGGAGAAGCAAAAACTGTCTGTAGATTGCAATTCTTATTGAAATGGAAACCATCTTAGTTTGTGGTTTTTAACATTCTTCTACAATCGACAAGATATTTTCAACTACAAATTGAATCCAAGAAGGGTCTTCATTTACAGTACTGTGCAGAAAGATTGCTCCACCCACGAAAATTCTACAAAAAAGTCTCTAGTGCATATCTTGTGTTATTTAATGGAATTCAGTAACCATGGTTGCAAATTTCATCATGATCTCTTTCAGTTGATGCTTTTCATGTAAAAAGACACACATGTGTGGACATCATGAAATGAAGAAAGTGAGAATGCATTTGTGATAGGCCTAGTGGTAAAAATGCTTAAATATTAGGAAAAATTCCCATTCATGAAAACATGCAGGTCAGAAGAAGTAGATCGGCACAATCTATCAAAAGGTCAAAATTCTCCTTTCAAAACTTTTCATTCGGTGATTTCTTCAACTGCTGGTCGTTTGGCAGTTGCATCATGGCCAATCAAGTCGGCTACAACCAATCAGCAACAACCGCTATAACAATCAATAAAGCAATCACGAATGTGCTACCCAGTCATACTGCCAACATTTGTAAGGAGCTCTTGCGAGAGAATGGTGTTGGAATAGCCAGGAAACAGTCCTGACCTGAACCTTACAGAGAACCTGCCGCACGCACATCTTTAAACAAAGAATTGATACACATGAGTCGAAGACAAAACAAGGCATTATCGAGCAATGCCTGGACATATTGATACCAAACAATTAAATGGCTGATGCTTGCAGGAAACTTATTAAATCAATTCCTCGAAGATAAGCAGAATGCATCAAGGCTACAAGTGGCCCATTGACTTGTTGAAGTTGGCTTTCTTATTTGCACGATCTGTTTTTTAAGTAAGTTATTAATTGATTTATATACACATGTTCTATGTTTTGATAGCTTCAATGAACACAATTAACAAGAAACACATTCAGATATTTATTTGCAGAAGCCAATATGACAAAATTGTTGTTTGATAACATTGACTTTCCAAATATTTAGATGAATTTGTCATATACCATCATTAAGATGAAAATTCCCTTAGTATCTGGTAAAAGTCACGGAGGGGCAGTCCTTCTGCACAGTACTGTAAGTGTAAATCATTTTATGAATGCACATGTGCGACATTGGTTGCTAAGACACATGTGCAGTATTATGCAAGGATGTATTATAGGACATAGCAATATTTGTTGCTGCATCGCATGTGAGATATTAACTAAGAATGCACATGTGCGACATTGGTTGCTAAGACACATGTGCAGTATTATGCAAGGATGTATTAAAGGACATAGTAATATTTGTTGCTGCATCACATGTGAGATATTAACTAAGAATGCACATGTGCAGTATTATGCAAGGATGTATTAAAGGACATAGCAATATTTGTTGCTGCATCACATGTGAGATATTACTTGCTACCATTCCAGGGCCAAACTTATAAGTGACTTTTTCTTCAGATTTAAACTCATTTACCGCTGACGTTGCGTTAACGCAACGTTTTTTAAAAATGTATTTTTTACGTACAAAATCATATATTAAATATGTATTAATCATTGAATATTATATTTTCGATCTCTTAAATTATATTTTGAAGGTAATATAATATAGTTTTTTGTTTTCAAGCTTTAGTTCCAGTCACCAACAAAAAGGTATTTTTGCAAAATCTGAGGTAAGTGTTTATTTTGAGCAATTTTGTTATAAAGGTGTATACATTAACACTAAATTGACATCTATTATTGTAAATAGAGACAGTAGCTATATTATAGCATTGATTATAATTGATTTCAGTAAGTTTAGACAGATAATACAAATGTTTGAAAAAAACGTTGCGTTAACGCAACGTCAGCGTAATTCGTTAAATTTTATTCTGAAAAAATAATTTTGAATTTACGCTGAACAGATAAGATATGGCTTCTAGTAAGTTCCATAATATTAAGAAACATTTGCCATATGAAAGCAAATTAAAGAAAAGTCAGCCGACGGTGTCGAACTGTAGACCGTAAACTCGAAAGTCCATTTCATAATCCAGTAGACTACGACACCAACACAGTTGTTTTGTAGGAACTTACGCCCTTACATGTATCGATAGTTAGTAAAACGCTATACTTATCAGTCGAACTCAGTAATAAGAAGGATAAACATTTTCATCTAAAGTATTGCTATTTAGACTTACGCAATCTACAATGAGAGAAATATACATGTAAATTTCAATAATTTTTCATCCTTTTCAGGATGCCTAGGAAGAAATGCTTCACAGTGGAATAAGCTGCTGCGTTAATATTTGATGAAGGTGCCTCTAATGAAGATGACGGAGATCTAGAGTTCACCGCTATTCCACCAATTCGAATTCGAAAATTCGAACCAGGCAAATTCGAAAAAAAGAGGAAGTAAAAACAACACAAAGTGGACTAAAGGAAATGAACTTTCAGAATTTCCCAATTCTGGAAACTTGGATATTAAAGCTGAGTTTGAATGTGAAGTCGGAGATTTATCTCAGCAGGAACTGTTTATGAGATTCTTCGATGACGATGTCTTACAACTAATCCAGACACAATCTGAACTATATGCTCATCAAAGAAACCGTTTGAATTATCGTCTTCCAATCCATGTACTCAAACGCTTTTTGGGATTTCTCCTATTCTCAGGATACCATCGGCTTCCGCGCGAAGAAATGTATTGGGAAAATGCAATAGATGCCGGAATTCCGCTCATACGATCAGCCCTTACAAGGCAGCAGTACCGCGATGTGAAGCGGAATATTCATTTTGCTGATAATGATAATCCCGACAAGGAAGACAAGATGTATAAATTACGCAACTTATTCGATTTACTGAATGAGAAATTCTCTCAGTTCGGCGTCTTTCAGAAAAATCTGTCAATAGACGAGCAAATGGTTCCATACTTCAGGAGGCATTCTGCTAAAATGTTCATGAAGGGAAAGCCTGTGCGGTTCGGTTTCAAGATTTGGTGCTTATGTAGTTCTGGCGGATATTTGTTGAAATGTATTCCTTACTGCGGTAAATCAGCACACTACAATCCTGATATTGGACTTGGTGGTAGTGTAGTGATACAACTCCTCGAAATCGTTAGCTGTCCGTCGGTTCATACAATCCATTTTGACAATTTCTTCACTTCTCATGCTCTGCTGGTGTCACTCAAGTCTTGTGGATTCTTCGCTACTGGAACCGTCAGAGAGAATCGATTGAACGGTGGTTGATTGGTTGATTCCAAAGAATTAAAATATCAGGGTTGAGGTGCATATGATTGAATGTCTGAGAAAGAGAATAATATTCTGGCCGTCAAGTGGTTTGACAATTCAGAGGTTTGCATTGCAACAAACTTCGAGTCGATAGACCCGGTGCAGTCTACCCGACGATTCTCCAGGAAGGAGAGAAAACACGTGACTAGCACCCAGCCATACCTAATCAAGTCTGTATAAGAATTACTATGATGTCTGATACCGGTTTGAAACCACAGATAATTTACAAAGAGCATAGTGAGTTTCCCGACAGCTTCCTTGAAGTGTGCCAACGATAGAAAATCCCCTCTGCCTCATTCATACAGGCAGCTGGAAGATGTAAAGAAATTGTCTGGAGCGATGTTTATTTCGGACCCGTAAAAATGAGTGAACAGTTTTTCAATAATGTGTTTCGACAGAGCTTCTCTATTTATCTCAATTTCGGCCAACTAATGATGAAGCATTGAGGACACAGAAATTGTCGGCGCTGTACTCCAAAGTTCGATAGTCCTTGCCAGTGTCAGCTTCAATTCTTTACCATGCATCACCGATTTCAAAATTCAATGACGCTGCCAGTATTTTTGAATGTGGAAATCGCATATCGACACCTCAAGGACAAGAGAGCCTCGTCAATATGCCGAAAAAAAGAAGGGTTCCATTGATCATGTCACAAAAACAGGAATTCATTGATGCATTTCCGGTCAATTGACGGGACCGCCCATCTAAGTAACTTTCAAAACAAATGTCATAGTGATATGTATTCCGAAAAAGTTATGAAAAGTCACGAAACCTCACCTCATTCAATTGCTTCTACATCTCACGATCAAAACATTGAAATGGCTTAGCAGTCAATTGACCGGTGTATACTTGTAGGGTTAACTGAATTTCATGAAAACATCAGTCGAAACTTAATACAATTTTTCTGAATAACTTGGTGGTTTTCTCTCCTGCTTCCTATCGATGAAGATTTTGAAATTTACTATCAACATGTAGATCTTTTCTCTGGCTATTTGTAGACTGAATATTTATGACAGCACATTTTTCCCAGTTGATTATATTGATGAGAATGTTAGTATGAAATGAGAGAGTTTTAAGAGTAGTGTGATTGGTAAAGTCGATGCGAGAAGACATCGATGAAGGATTTAACCCATATTATACCACTGTCCCTAAAAAGGGACGCTTAATCTTTCGACTGTCAACGTCAAAATATAACATTAATGAACAAACTTAGAGATTAACGGGAAGCTATTTACCAAATATATTAATAATATACATGGATTTGTCTTGAATATTATCTGTACTACTACTCAGATGATAGAGTTCTGTATTTTTAAGATTTATTAGTAAAAAAATAAAAAAATATTTTCTAATACTCATTTACATGACCCATTATACTTAACTTCTAGAAATGTGTTGGTTGATCTAGTTGGTTGATGCATTGTTGTGATGCAGTCAAAATATGATTGCAAAATAATTTATCTGTTTGGAGAAATAATCGATTATGTAACCGTCCCGATTTAGGGACGTTGGGTACGAATGACCCCCGTGACATTGAAAAATGAAAACATTCAGAACGTCATTTGAATAAACTTCTGACTCATTTTATTTGTTGTGGTACACATGTTCCTTTCATTTTTCTAAATTTAGTTATGTTTTGTAAAATTATTTCAGTTAGTTTTTGTTTAAATCTCATGGAATTTGAATTCATGCAGTCTAATCTATGCGAAATCAAGAAATGGCGTCCAAAAAGACAAGAACCAAAAGTCGAAAACGGTACGTTTTAATTTCATCTAAATAATTGTTCTCAGGGTATGCTATGATAATCGCAATGAACTGTATGTAGTAGAAGGTTAGTATCTACATTAAATGTGCCAGTCAATAGCAAGATTAATATTTTACCTATAGGTAGGGGTAGGCCTATAAATGTTGTATATAAACATATTGGCTACATATTAGTAATATCTCAATGGCGGTTAACCGACGATTGAATGAATAGCTATCCATTATCAAAATAGGCTGTAGGCTTGATAGTTGGACAGTTTACATCTGGTTTAATTAATTTACTTTCCAAAGTAGGCTACTGTTAATTTCTGTATCGCTCTCATTAGTTTGAAGCTTATTAGTCTACACTAGCGCTTTAATGATATGTTACTATAATCATAATCTTTTCATTAGATATGGAATTATCTTAGTTTCTGTAAGGTAAAACGTCAATCGAATGCAAAATGATGACAAGCATCTTCATTCATCTTCTTTACATTTCAGGAAGATGAGTTATCAATTGCGGATGCCTCAAATCAACCAAAATCACGATTTGCCAAATACCGAAATCGAGAGTGCAGCAGAATTATATCATCTCGATGGAGGAAGGAAGATATTCCGACGAATTTATCTACTCAAAGAAGTTGGACAAAGGATATGCCATCACTGATTAATGAATCCGATTCCCCTAGCACGATATTTGAAAAAATTTTTGATGACGATGTTATTTCTATGATAATGGAAGAAACTACAAGGTATGCTGTTAGTAATGGAAAACATAATTTTCAAGTGGCATCAAATGAGATACGCTTAGTTTTGGCAATTCTTATCATTTCTGGATACGTTCCTCTTCCTAGAAGGAAAATGTATTGGGAGTTAAAGTCTGATGTTCACAACGAAGCTGTATCAAAGGCAATGTCCAGAAATCGTTTTGATGAAATCATTCGATATCTACATTTGGCAGACAATGACCATTTATCTTCGGACGACCGGTTTTCGAAAGTTCGTCCTCTACTTGACAAAATGAATGAGAGATGCTTGAAAATCCAGCCAAATGAACAAGAATTATCAATTGACGAGTCGATGACTCCATATTTTGGACGTCATGGCAACAAACAATGTATAAGGAATAAGCCCATTCGATTTGGTTTCAAAACATGGGTGTTGGCTACCAGTGGAGGCTATGTAATACAATTCGATCCGTATCAAGGCAGTAAATCAACGTATGACAAAAATCTTGGATTAGGTTATAGCGTGGTCACCAATCTTCTTGATTCGCTTCCAAGCCACCTCCCCTTTTGTGTGACATTCGACAATTTTTTTACGTCATTACGTCTTGTTTCTGAATTAGCCGAAGAAGGATTCGGAGCAACAGGGACAATCAGAGGTAATCGGCTTCAAAAATGTTCGATTTCCTCTTCCAAAGAATTAAGTAAACAACCGAGAGGAGCATTTGATTACCGCTACGATCGACAAAATGAAATCATAACTGTAAGTTGGAATGATAACAGCGTTGTTACACTGGTATCCAACATACACGGTGTCTTCCCTTTGAATAGCGCCAAAAGGTGGTCAATGAAAGAAAAGAAATTCATGCAGGTTGAGCAACCTCGCATCGTACAAGCGTATAACAAAGCTATGGGAGGGGTCGATCGTATGGATCAAAGTGTCTCTTGCTATCGAATAAACATCAGGACAAAGAAATGGTGGTGGCCTTTCTTTGCGCATTGCTTAGATATGGCATTGCAAAATGCCTGGCTATTACATAGAAAAAACAGTTCAGAAAAATTGGATCAACTGTCTTTCAGACGAGAGATTGTTGATGTCTACTTGCGACGGTATTCAGCTTCAAATGAAAATTCACCAGTAGCACGAAAGATTGCACGCTTGGATAATAAAGTCCCAGGTGAGATTAGACGTGATGGAAAAGGCATTTCATCATCTCAGAAAGTACACAAAGAAGATGCGCCTATTGTGGGAAGAAAACTTACAGACGTTGCATGAAGTGCCAAGTGCCTCTCCACCTTGAATGTTTGCAAACCTTCCATCAATGACTTCTGATTTAAATGTTGTAAAAGTGAACAATCGATCACTGCATCAATCCTTGACTTGATGAAGAAGTGTAAATTTAATAAAAACGAAAAGAAAAAATCATATGTTATATATGTCTTATGCGGAATACCAGTACCCATTCGTACCCAGTGTCCCTATAAAGGGACGTTTACTAAATCGTATATAATTACTTATAACCTTGATTATTTTCATAAATAATGTCGAATTGGTGATTAATTAAAGTAGAAAAATGCAATTTTCAGAAAGAAAATAAAAAAATCAATTTTGGGTTAATATGGGTTAAGGATTGTCTGAAATGGTTGCGAGTTGACTTGTATTTGATGGGACTCCGAGCCTTCGACTCCGGGATATGATGGGACTACGGGACTTCGACTCCGGAAATTGATGGGACTGCGGGACTTCGACTCCGGAAATTGATGGGACTGCGGGACTTCGACTCCGGGATATGATGGGACTGCGGGACTTCGACTCCGGAAATTGATGGGACTGCGGGACTTCGACTCCGGGATATGATGGGACTTCGAGCCTTTGACTACGGGATGTGATGGGACTGCGGGACTTCAACTCCGGAAATTGATGGGACTGCGGGACTTCGACTCCGGGATATGATGGGACTTCGAGCCTTTGACTACGGGATGTGATGGGACTGCGGGACTTCAACTCCGGAAATTGATGGGACTGCGGGACTTCAACTCCGGAAATTGATGGGACTGCGGGACTTCAACTCCGGAAATTGATGGGACTGCGGGACTTCGACTCCGGGATATGATGGGACTTCCAGCCTTTGACTACGGGATGTGATGGGACTGCGGGCGTTCGACTCCGGAAATTGATGGGACTGCGGGACTTCGACTCCGGAAATTGATGGGACTGCGGGACTTCGACTCCGGAAATTGATGGGACTGCGGGACTTCGACTCCCGGATCTGATGGGACTGCGGGACTTCGACTCCGGAAATTGATGGGACTCCGGGACTTCGACTCCGGAAATTGATGAGACTGCGGGACTTCGACTCCCGGATCTGATGGGACTGCGGGACTTCGACTCCGGAAATTGATGAGACTGTGGGACTTCGACTCCGGAAATTGATGGGACTGCGGGACTTCGACTCCGGAAATTGATGGGACTGCGGGACTTCGACTCCGGAAATTGATGGGACTGCGGGACTTCGACTCCGGAAATTGATGGGACTGCGGGACTTCGACTCCGGAAATTGATGGGACTGCGGGACTTCGACTCCCGGATCTGATGGGACTGCGGGACTTCGACTCCGGAAATTGATGAGACTGCATGACTTCGACTCCGGAAATTGATGGGACTGCGGGACTTCGACTCCGGAAATTGATGGGACTGCGGGACTTCGACTTCGGAGATTGATGGGACTCCGGGACTTCGACTCCGGAAATTGATGGGACTGCGGGACTTCGACTCCGGAAATTGATGAGACTGCGGGACTTCGACTTCGGAGATTGATGAGACTGCGGGACTTCAACTCCGGAAATTGATGGGACTGCGGGACTTCGACTCCAGGATCTGATGGGACTGCCGGACTTCGACTCCGGAAATTGATGGGACTGCGGGACTTCGACTCCGGGATCTGATGGGACTCCGGGACTTCGACTCCGGAAATTGATGAGACTGCGGGACTTCGACTCCGGAAATTGATGGGACTAAGGGACTTCGACTCCGGAAATTGATGGGACTGCGGGACTTCGACTCCGGAAATTGATGGGACTGCGGGACTTCGACTCCGGAAATTGATGGGACTGCGGGACTTCGACTGCGGGATGTGATGGGACTGCGGGACTTCGACTCCGGAAATTGATGAGACTGCGGGACTTCGACTCCGGGATCTGATGGGACTCCGGGACTTCGACTCCGGAAATTGATGGGACTGCGGGACTTCCACTCCGGGATGTGATGGGACTGCGGGACTTCGACTCCGGAAATTGATGGGACTGCGGGACTTCAACTCCGGAAATTGATGGGACTGCGGGACTTCGACTCCGGAAATTGATGGGACTGCGGGACTTCGACTCCGGGATCTGATGGGACTGCGGGACTTCGACTCCGGAAATTGATGAGACTGCGGGACTTCGACTCCGGAAATTGATGGGACTGCGGGACTTCGACTTGGGAAATTGATGGGACTGCGGGACTTCGACTCCGGAAATTGATGGGACTCCGGGACTTCGACTCCGGAAATTGATGGGACTGCGGGACTTCGACTCCGGAAATTGATGGGACTGCGGGACTTCGATTCCGGAGATTGATGGGACTGCGGGACTTCGACTCCGGAAATTGATGGGACTGCGGGACTTCGACTCCGGAAATTGATGGGACTGCGGGACTTCGACTCCGGAAATTGATGGGACTGCGGGACTTCGACTCCGGAAATTGATGGGACTGCGGGACTTCGACTCCGGAAATTGATGGGACTGCGGGACTTCGACTCCGGAAATTGATGGGACTGCGGGACTTCGACTCCGGGGTTTGATGGGACTGCGGGACTTCGACTCCGGAAATTGATGGGACTGCGGGACTTCGACTCCGGGAAATTGATGGGACTCCGAGCCTTCCCCAGTGTGAAAGCCAAAGTCGGCCAGAAGTCGGTCTGACTTCCGCCGGTTGGTATGAGTCGGCATAATTTTTTAATTTCGAAATCTAGTACTTTTGAGTAAAGAAATCATGATAAAACAAAGTAAATGATGCTCACAATTGAATCTAGACAGTTTGTGATTGATCTTTTATCAGTGTATAGATTTTTATTATGTTGCCAAAAGTTGGCATGCCAAGCTGGCGCATAAGTTGGCAACCGAAATTGGTCCCACTTCCCTCAGAGTTTGGCAACACAATTAATAGTTCTGCTTACTTCTATGTTGTCGTTGGTTTGGTTATTATATATTATTGAAATTTATAATATTCATTACTATTGATATTGATCATATTGATTTTGTGTTACCGATGTTTCCTAATAATTCGTCATAATCGCTTTCGAATTTCAAAAGTAAGGCAAAAAGCCTGAGGACTCGTCACTCCGCCCACTAATGCAAGAAGCAAAAACAACCAAGTGTTGCAAGCGAAGACCGATTTCTTGAAAAGATTTTTCTCAATTCACTTGCCATCAAGGACAAATGTTTCCTTATAATTCGTTATAATCGCTATCGAAGTTAAAAAAACTAGCATGTAGGACTATATAGATGCACTTCTATTATAGCCTCCGCAATTGTGAGCATCGTCTACGAGCATGTGCGCGCAAGGCACAGAAAACTTAAATGGTCGGAGAGTTATCAACAAAAACATTGCATTGTTTCATTATGCAAGATGGAAAAGAAACAAAAAGAGACTGGATCTTATACGGGAAAGTGGTGTTCTTGACTTATTTTCGGTGTTATTCGTCCTAATAATGCTCATACACTGATAAACTTTTTACAGCCGCTTGTCAGTCTCTGACCACGTACCTCAGTTCTATTCGCTGCTTGGCCTTCGGATCATGTGATGTAGCATATTACACTTTATAATGGAAAATGCAGGCTAATCCTGACATTGCGGTGAATTAAATTTTTTTGCATTATTTTAAAAATTGTGGTCGTACTATCGAAATCAAGTAGGCCTTCCATCAAGTCACAAGTTGTCCATTTAGATCAGAAGGCAAGTATAGGAACAATATAGGATAAGTAAGGATTATATAAAGGAATAATTTCTATGCAGAGAATTGTCATGAATGACTATGTAAAGACAAATTTTAAACTTTCATTTTGATTTCTTTTCTACCTCGTTCTCTCCCTTACTCTCTCTTCTTTCCCTCCTCGCTTTTCTTAATTCCTTTCCATCCTTGCTCTCACATCAGCCATCTCCTTTTTCTTCTCTTTCTACTCACTTATCTTCATCTTCCATTTCTTGTCTCTCCTCAGCTCACTTCTCTTCTTTATCTTCTTGTTCTCTCCCTCTCTTCGTCATATCTCTTCTGTCGTTCATCTTCTCTCTCCCTCACTCACTTCTTGCTGTCAATTTCCTAAATAGTTTTTGTAAACTCTACTAATGTTCATCTTCGAAAACAAATTGATCTTTATGCATATCCTGCGTAAAAATGCATCAAAAATTTCTCCCCATAAATTTCTTAAAAATTTGATTCATCAAATCATAATTATTTCGCATGATATGATATACTATTATGAAATCAAAATTTTGCGTCTGCACTTTTTTGCATTTATTGCAATTGCAATAGTTCAATATCAGAAGAACGCACTCCAGTTGATCCTTTTTATGTAGGCCTATGTCTTCCGACGCAAACCTCACATTTCATTGCTGAAGGAGAACTGCGCGCGCAAATTATTTCCATACGCCCACCCAGGCTATTTAGCGACCTTCAATCGACGCGCCTCAATCATATGACAATGACAGGAAGAAAAAATATCGCTCGCGGACATCATTTCATGTTACTTGTGCAGCGCGAGTAAAGGAGAATCGCGCGCACAGAATATTTCCGTGTTCCCGCCTGCTGGGCTACTGATATTTAGCGACCTTCAATCGACGTGTCTCAATCATCACATGACAGCGAGAAAGGATGCAGAGGTCATGGAGTCATTCATATTCTATTTGCGCAGCGCATCGGTCTTAGATTCGTGTCCTGTGAAACAGTTTACTGCCTACGATTAAAAGTACTACCCAACTTTTTAAAACGAGGCCTCGATCACCATTTGCTTCTTTGGACATTCAGAGGAAATTCAGATCTGCTGCCGCTGTTCGACCTTCACAATCAATTCGCAGAAGTCATTTAGGGATCTTTTCAAGTTGCAGACATAGGCAGTTGCCGTGATTAAACTTCTGCCTTTGTCATCTTACAAAACATTTTGTGATTTGATTCACTCTTCATATAGCGACTTTATCTCCGACATTGTTCGCTGACCAGGGCTGTGGAGCCGATGCGTTATCTCATCGGCTCCGGCTCCGGCTCCACGATACTGATGTGAAAGGATCCGGCTCGGCTCCGGCTCCGGCTCCGACTTCAAATTCTGGTTCTATCTATGCTGGTTATCCTGATCCGTTGAACGGGTTTTTTGGATAACGGTGTGGCCTTTAGAGGCTTGCTACAATCATCAAATTAGTTTTCATTAACAAGCAACGACTTAAGTTAATAATAAAAATGATAATAGCCTAATATAATGACAAATAACATACTTGTCATATATTTTTGCATGAATTGACTATCTCTGAAAGATAAAATAAAGTTATAGCCAGGATTGGTTAAATTAGATAAAGATCTCCCGCACTGGCTAAAAATAAATTGGCCTAGCCTGCAACCAGTCTACTACGAGGCTACATTAAATAAGACCACATGAGTGATGATGGTAAACCTAATTATCCGTCACAGGGGCCGAATAGTAGTATAAGCTTTTTAACAAAGCTTGAATATGAAACTGGATAGCGTATGCCTCTAAATAGCTGCTAGGGCCTGTATCTACTCGAACATGGAAAGGGTATCGGCTATATAGCCAAATATACCGTAACAATAAAGATATCAATTGCTTTATTGAATATTAAAGTGTATATAGGCTAGCTTAGGTTGTTATTGTTATTTGTTATTGCCTTTATCCAATAGTCTGTTGGTCCATGAATAATATGATCGGTGGGTAGCCTACGACTCATCATCTCTAGAAATTGTAATTTAGATAGCCTCATTGCAGTGTAGGCTAGAAATGTACAATTGAAAATTATACTTAAAAAAATTCAAAATATCTAATTTAGGACAAGCTTTGTAATTCTATGCAGCATACTTAATAAGTTAAGGCCTAACTTACATTATATTAATTTCGTATTTTTCATTATGGCGTAAAGTTGCACTAAATAATTCATCAATGATTCATGTATATTATTATATTCAATTTATGTATAACACATTACCACTATTCCTCTGATGATGGTTAGGCTGATGAAACTGAACTCGGAGTATCACACAGTATGTTGCAGGGTGCTATGCATAATAAAAATTTGACTGCGAGCACCGAGCAGAAATCCCATCTACTTTGCTAGCTTTCGAATGCGCGTGCGGTTTAATGTCACAGACAATAGAAAAGGGAGGTCAAAAGGCGCCTTTATTGAGAGCGTCTCAGTCTTTTTTTATTGTTTACATATAAGTCAGCATGATATCAGCATAAAGTGTTGACAGACGGAAAAAATAATAATGAAAATTCTTGAAATCCACAGGTCTATGACATTTGGGGAAATATTATTACACGATACGGCTCTTGTGCAGTCCTCCCCCTCCATTTTTTCTCTGGTCAAAAGATGCAGCACCATTGGATGTCTGTTTCAGCATCATTGGTTTGAGTGAAGCATTCCGTGCTGTTGTAAAAATCTACGTGGGTAATTGCGGTGTCATGGTCGCAAACTTCGTCAGCAAGTCAACATTGTAATTTGCCTTCGGGTTTTTCGCATTGAAATATACCCTTTGAATTTTGAAGTCAAAGGAAGTTCATTGTGAATGAGATACCTTTAAAATAATAGGGCGCTACTAGAAGTGGCTGGGTCGCTTATTGCTATAGCCATGTGAGGACTTGTAGGCAGGTCATTCGTGTGAGTGTGAAGAGTTATCCCTCCAATCAAAATTGATCAAATTGAATAATCGATTGTTTTGAAAAATGTGGGTGGGGCGCACAAGAGGCTACAATACAATCTAAGGAAATTGACATTGTCACAGATGCCAGTAGCTTCTGCCAGTAGCCATACCGATAGATGATAGCCTACATAGTAACCGTATTAGATTTAAGATATTGCGCAAGAAATGTAGCTATATTATCTTTGCTGACTGAACTGGAAATGTGTACATAAATGACTGGCGACTTGTCTCTAGGAATCTACAATCATCTAGTTAGCATGCATATAACAAGTCTTCAAATTAATGGATTTTGGAGAATACGTTGTCATTAAAAGCTATGGAAATTGCTCTAACGAAACATATGCAATAAAAAAATATTACACATGTGTGTAACTATATAATAAATATAATACAAAAGAAGGCGGCAACTGCAAAGAAAGATATCGTGGAGGACAGATCATTGGTATACTTAAAAGACATATCTTTAGATTTCAAATGACTTAACTTTTTTATGATGCCAATTAATAACTTTCAAAATTCTAGATTTATATCAAAGCTCAAACTATCGAGCCGGAGCCGGAGCCTTTGTGATAAATCGGCTCCTGCTCCGGCTCCGACCAAAACCATCGGCTCCTTAAGGCTCCGGCTCCACAGCCCTGTCGCTGACAAAAGCAGATCTTTGAAAATCATCTCATGATCGGACTTCTCACGTAGTCTGGACCCCGATGCATATGATCTCAAAATGTGTTCCAACGATTGATGTCATCAATTGCCTGAGCTTACAGGTGAGATGTCTAATTTCTTTTCATGTTAGGCCTAGTAGTAAAGAGAATTATTTTCTGCACATGTAGGGGTTGCTGAAAATAAATGATCAACTGCATAAGTTATATTTCACGAAATTATTTTTATATATAGTTTTCAATAAGCAGAATTACCCTGGTGTAAGTGATATTTCTCTTTATTATGCAAGATGGCATTCACATGCCATCATGACATCATTTTGCAAAAAAAGAAAGATCGCTTGCACATGGGTCCGTCATCTTGTCAAAACTAACTGCATATGACTCAATCTCTGCTCGGCATTATTATATAGATGCTGAAGCTTACCAAATAGTTTTGGAATGAAATATCTATTCATCTATCGTGCACCAGCTGTCAATGAGTCTGCTTATATCTTGACAACTTTCAAATAGTCCTATTCGTTAAATATTAAAACATAATAGCCTAATTTTAATGAAAAGACAAATAATGAGAAGTTATTGATTTCAAATTTCAAGAAATTATATTGATGATTGTATTGATGCGATTGGGTAATATGCAAGTTAATAGAGTGCGGTTAATGGATATTCAAAAAACAAAACTTCCATATTTAAATTCTCATGCATGGATTCTGTCTGAATCTTTGTGAACTTCGTATTTTATTCGATATGACGAAACCAAAGTGTTGGACGGAACAGTGCAATTTAGAAATAGAAAATATTTACATGTGAAATATATAGTGCATGTACAGTAAAACTCCGTACTTGATCAACATTCAGTAAAATCATTGCCCTGAATGTCTGCGTATTTGATAAAATCGCGAGATGTTCGACACTGCTCCTTTCAGCAGGTTGTCAGTTTATCGACGAAAATTTGGATAATTTAATAAAGATATTTAATAGCTTCCCTTGGATATATGATTTTGTGATCTTTTGAATGTACTCCGTTCTCGCATGGTGCAAATGGGAAGCTGTGCTTTTTTAGGTTGGATGTAAAGACTATCTCTAGAAAATTTCTATTCCTATAGCTGTCATTGACGATGACATTATCTTTTAAACTGAGTAATTATATCATTTTATGATTATTGTTTGGAGCATTCGAAACTACAATATCTAATTTTCCGTATTATTTTGTTTGGCGTTTGCATAGTTTATTTCTCATGTACATGTTTAACATTTGTCTTTTTTTATCCTCCTTCATTTAGTTGTCTACCTATATTTCTTCCTTGCCTTGTTTTCGTTGTCTGAGTGTATAGTCAATTAGTATTACGCAATGTCTGTTGCTGTCTATGACCTCCTTTGCGGAGCGAGCGCATTCTGTATTTTGTGTCTGTTTGCCAAGATTTCCCGTGTGTTTGGCCTTGCCACTCGCATCACATACTTGCTCACCTGTATTTGTTCTCCCCCTCTTATTTCCTCATGTTCAATTCACGCGGACCAATGTGTGATACTGCTTTTGGTGTGTGACACACATTTTGACTCGCAAAAAGTTTGAATCGTATACGAATCGTGCAGCTGTGTGCCGCATGGAGTAGTATATCCTAGCTTCGGCATGTCCTCTCTGTAATTATGCATGTGCGAATTGTTGGGGCTTCTGCTTTGATGAAAGAGAAACTAGCAATAATAATAATAATAAATCAATTATTCGGTTTTAATATTGCATTTCAGATTAGCAACAATGAAATTAAATAAACGATATATCAAATTGCTATGCAAAAGATGACAATGTGCGATAGACAATGTGCGGCTGAGACATAGACAATAAATACTTTCAATAAATTATATAATTTTTTAAAAACAGCTGCGTTCAAAAAAATTTATGAAATCAATTTCATTGCGACAAACAATACGCACTCGCATAGAAAAGTAGAATTTAAATGTAATGAAGCATTTCCCAGTACGTATCTAACGATGGTCTGTCAACTTAAGCGTAATAATGAAAGCTATCTATCCTTGACCACGTTTTGCTCTCTCTTTTGAGGCATGCGTCTTTCTGTGAAAGATGCAATTTGTACTTGTCATTCCTTGATGCTTGAATAGAGCAAGCGTGGCCAATAAACGCGGATAGTTTTCATTTATTATTATTCAAGTGGATAGCATCACTCACTCAGTTTTCTAAAAATGTTTATTAAAAAATAATGAATAGTTATGAGCACTTCGCTTCATTCTATCATTTTATTTATCAAATTTCAATGACAATGTCTTCTTCATCAGTGGTTTTAGTTAAAAAGCCCACATCTCAAAATCAATCATTTTTCAAAAAGAAATTTTGTCCAATAGAAAGCTAAGAAGTTACAAGCGTAAAAGCAATGATACTGACATTGTGTTACTATTTAACAATTAAGACCTGTCAGCAGCGGCAATGAGTAGAGATTCTGCGATGCGAGTCTTATTCCTTCGGTCTGTGGTCACTGATCTGTACTCACTGCCGCTACTGACAGGTCTTAGTTGTTAAATAGTAGATTGCGTCTATATAATTGTTTTTGCGTTTGCAACTTCTTAGCTCTCTATTGGACAAAATTTCTTTTTGATAACTGATTCATTTTAGCATGTGTGCTTTTATATCTAAACCACTGATGGCATTGCATTAAAAATTGAATTTGGTAAATAAAATGATAGAATGTAGCGAAATTCTCTGAAGCGTTGTGGCTCAATCTGTTGCGAATGAATGATTGATAGCAAGATCATAGAGAAACATAATAATGCAGTTTTAAAAGAATGCACATGAAATTATCTTTTGCGACGTAAGGCATTGAGCAGAATTTCATAGAGATTTGCATGCATATATTTTTGGAAGAACGGAACAATAATAACAAAGTTGTGGATCTTGAAACGCTGAATACAAAAATCAAATTTATGAGTGTCACAGCCAGTCGCTTTCGATTAAAGGCAAGGTTAAAGGATTCCCATTGGAATCCAATTCTGATATTCAAGAAATATCTATGATTTGTGAAATACCTGGCAATTTTCGTACATTTTCTTTTGCAGAAAAGAAACTATTTATCAGAATGCCATGAAATTTGAAACATGATTGAGTTCAGAACATCAACTTCGATATAAAAGTTGAAGTGAGTCGCATGATTCAGTATTTGATGTCTGAGATACTCTACAAAATGAGTAAAATTACCAAAATTAAATCAAAGCATGAAATTTACTCATTTTGTAGAGTACCTCAGACATCAAATACTGAATCATGTGATTCAATTCGATTTTTATATCGAAGTTGATGTTCTGAACTCAATCATGTTTCAAATTTCATGGCATTCTGATAAATAGTTTCTTTTCTGCAAAAGAAAATGTACGAAAATTGCCAGGTATTTCACAAACCATAGATATTTCTTGAATTTTAGAATTGGATTCCATTGGGAATCCTTTAACCTTGCCTTTAATCAAAAGCGACTGGCTGTGACACTCAAGAATTTGATCTTTGTATTCAGCGTTTCAAGATTTACAAATCCATGCTATTAAGTCCTTTGTGCGCGAATTTAGGAAGAAAGTGTCAGTAGCACCCGGACTAATAATCAATATTGATCATTTGCCTTTCCTTGATGAGTTAAAGGTCGATTAGTCAAATATCACATCTTTTTGTATGATAGGCCTCCGTTAGCGTTATAAAACCAGCCTCCAGGCAATGAATTTACTGCATGGAAAGTTAGCAAACATAGGCATGCCGAAAAATCATAATGAAGAATTTTTTACAATCAATGTGTAGGAATACATAAGCTAAGGCGTATTTAATTTTTTTATATTATTCTCATTATATTATACATTAATTAATTATTACATAGTTTTATATATATTATTTTATTATAAGCTCATATTAATTATTAATCATTATATCATTGTAATTAATTGTAAAACAACAAATGTATTGTGAATGATCAAAATTTACTTGAATTGTGAACCATAAAGTCGCAATTTAAAAAAATATGTACAGATCTATGAACCTGTTGTTATGATTAATTGATTATCAGTTCAAACTTCAAGTTCTATTCAAAATTTTCAATGGATCATTTTTAAAATAATTGAAAATTTAAGTTCTCTTCAATTTTTCATAGTTGAATGTGTCGTGATAAAAATGACAGCCTTTCCCATGTGGCCTGAAGTCTGGTGGTTATTGACATCGTTTTCATGTAATTGACATATCAATAGGATTGGCTAAAGCATGCTGGTAGGCATCATTATATTGTTATCGCATTTATATTGTGTGACTCAGAAAGAAATGCGAAATATATCACAATCTTATAAGTTCTAGGCCTATTTGTTGTCAAAAAATGTATTGCACCGAAATATGCAATAGTAGACGATAAAGATCCTGAATACTTCGCAACTTGCATTCATAGAAAAAAAATATGATTTGCTATTTAAAGCTAGAGCAGCACTGATAATTTTATTATGATTATGGGCGGTGATAAAGAAGTATTTGTATATTTATTTAACTTGTTATATTTGTCAATTGATGAACTGATTGTTACAATAATATTGATAAATATTGCTTATACACAGAAATGATGTTTTTTATCATTTAAAACATCAATTTTCTTCAATTATCTGCTACGACTATTTCAATTGATAGATTTTTCGTTGCGTTTACACTACGTGGCATACAGATTGTAGTACACAAATCAACAGAGAAAGACATGAAACTTTGGTTTAAACATCTATGTCTATTTTTCTCCAGTCATCAAATTCTATATCTGATAGGTACCCACAATTTCTGTGACGTAGGTATATGTTATATTTCATTACGTCATAATTTTTTACAGGATTGTGGAAGATGTGGATTCCCTGGAAAATTCACACAAGATGACGAGGGACACTTGATCCAGTTACCTCTTCCTATGCGGATCAAAGGTCAAAGAATATGGCTCTGTGCGAGGAAAAACAGTCACTTCTTGTCAGAATTACCGGATGATGAGTATGCTGATTTGTGGGCATTATAATATAATATTTAGATCGCGTTAAAAAAGGTGTTTTTATATCCCGAGATTGAATAATGATAACCGCCAACATACTACCTGATAAAACAGAATCAAGTAGTATGTTGGCGGTATTTTTTTTGGCTGGAAGTCGGCATGCCAACTTTGGCTGGACTTCCGCTCTCTTTCCCACTGCCAAAGTCGGCAGGAATTCGGTGCCAAAGTCTGGCCGACTTCGGCTTTTTCACTGGGTCGACTCCGGAAATTGATGGGACTGCGGGACTTCGACTCCGGAAATTGATGAGACTGCGGGACTTCGACTCCGGAAATTGATGAGACTGCGGGACTACGACTCCGGAAATTGATGAGACTGCGGGACTTCGACTCCGGAAATTGATGAGACTGCTGGACGGGACTTCGACTCCGGAAATTGATGGGAATCCAGGATTTCGACTATGCGGTTCTATGGTACTCTTCATCAGCTTCGAGAGGACGAAGTCGCATTCCTCATTCGGGATGTATTAACTCAAAACGCCAGTGGCACAAAGCTGACATTCATTCTAGCAGAGGATTGGTAATTTCTAGTGACCCAGAAATTTCGCAAAGTTGAAGCTCTCTATCTAATTGTATTCAATATTAATGGAATATTTGCGCTGCTTACCTCCTTTCATCACCTGAACTTCACACAAGTACAGCGGAAATGCATTGTTCTTCAAAACGGTCACATACCTGCCCCGATTGTTGTTGCATTTAAATGAAAGTGTTCTATCAAGCGGATACGAAACTTCTCCGCATAGATATTGATCTTTCAAACTGTTTGACCAAGTAGCTTGCCTCACTGCGCTTAAATACACTTTTGTGTAAGTGATATGATAATAACTGATAATTTTGACTTCCTTCACATAATGTTGTGCTCCGAGATCAACACTCCAAGAGTGACCATGACCACTTGTACTGGTCTGCGAACAGGAAGGATACTTGGCTTTCCCATCTACTGCCTTGTCAGACGTGAAAGGCCTGACTGTTGTACTTTGACGTGTTGGTTTCCCCAATGCCAAATTTTCTCCGAGTACGGATGTGACCTGATGTGAAGCGATACATGAAAGAATGTATAGGAAACCAGAGCAAAGCATGTTGATCAGCTTGGACTGTGACTGTATGACAGAGAAATGATTGCCTGGAAATAAGTTATGGAAGCAATTATCTTTCACAACTTCCTTTTCTCTGATTTCTTAGGAACTGAACTCTATTATCTAAATGGAATGAGAGATGAACCATTAAAACCAAGAAGATGATCGGCGTCTGTAAAATAAAGAAATCTAAAAGCAAATGTTTTAGTGAAGAATATTCCTGTCTTCCGTATCTGTCATTATCAGGCTGGGATAAGTCGCCTGTGTGGCGTTATTGTTTCACAATTCACCGCACATTCTGACTTTTATTGAATTTCAGACCTGACTGAAGCAGAAAGTAATGGAGTTTAGGAACAAGAAAGTTAAGAAACGTTTGAGCTCCAAATTTTAAGATGACGAAGAATGCATGGGAGGTGAAGTGGCCAACTGCGTGCAAGAAAAGGAAACAATGTTGTCTGTAAAACACTGGAGTCATTAAGAGTTTATTGAAAACATGCAAACCCTGACAAGACCTGCAAACAAGAATCAGAGGAGTCCGAATCTGACACATTGGAAATGCACTGAAATCATATCGAATACTAAATTTCTGAATCAACAGACATCGACTAATTATACACTTCAGCACAATAGATAGCAAAATCGTTAACTCTGCGTTGAGTTCGCAGTCGAGAAAGCAAGATCGTTTTCTCCGATATGAATTTCCTGGATTTAATATTCGGGAAGCACGATATTCACGGAAACTACGGCAAAATCTAAATACGATTAAGGACGTCATCGGTCCATTGACCAGCAGTAGAAAATATCACTAGCATCGAGTTTGAGATTGCCATCTTTAGGCATGCCTCCTATATACAATGTAATTATTGAAAACAGTCTACATACATGTACAACATTTGCAAATTTTAATTGCCGTCGAAGATTGCAAATTGCATTACGAATTGGATACATGCGCTACATTTATTTCCAATATATAGCGAATAATAAACTGAAATGTTACTGTTTTGCATGCATATCAAATGCTTATGGAGACAGACAGTGTAGACTGCAGCCAAAAACTACAATCATGAGGTTTACCTTATGACCTATGTATACTTTTACATTGAGTCTACATTGCATGCACATGAAAACAATTGTAGATGTACACTACATTGCATTTGCAAATCAAAAATAGTAGCAGGTTTGGATATTCGTTATTCATTGTTTACTGCAATATGCCAGCAGACTGCAGCGAATTATGTTGCAATTAGTAAATGAAACAAAATTATTTTGCGCAATGTTTGCAAATATTCATTAAGTGCGACATAATATACATATAATTATGATGTTTCACAATATGCGGCCGGCCAATGCATTGCAATTTGATGAAAGACAATTCAGAATATAAAATCAGTAGAAATCATCTTTCATAGAGTATAAAAGATTTGCTGAAACGTTCTGTTGAGGTTCGAGGAGCTCTAATACATCTAGTATCCCTCGGTGTTGGGCGTTTAGTCTCAAACATCACACGCAAAGGATGATCATCATGTTTCATTATTTCCTTGAACATTTTCTTGCGCAACTTATCAATATATGATTCCAATGGACGAAATTCAATTATAAAAAAATATCCCGCTGAAAATCGTTCAACTCTTGCAATCTTGCACAGCAAAATACATGTGATTCTGAAGATTGGATTTGGAATAATATGGAAGATGTTCCGAAACTCTCTCATTCAGACATCTTACCGTCTTCCCAACTTACTTGCTTACACAGGTACAATGAAATCAATAAATTACATTTGATGTGGAGAAGAGCGGAAATCTGTCCTTCAGAGATCGCATTGAATTCCTTCGTGTAGTGAAAATCACGTAAAACAAACCTAGTTCTGGTTTGCAAGTGAATGAAATGAAGAAATGAAAAGTTTGGCAGAGAGGTTGGAATTTGCAAATTACGATCAGTACAGATCAAAAGTTAATATCTTAAACGCATTCTTTTTAACTGTTACAGGTTGCTTGTCGAGTTTGGGATCCCCTATGACAACAGCATCATCGGATTTCCCGAGTGGAGCAGACAATTTGCCCGTAGTGCATTTGATGATATATTCGAAAGAATCTGATCCAGAATACGATTGCCGCGTGTGTGGATACCCGATCGTGTCAGTGTCGTGTTGTGTCACGAACGCAGTTTTGGGGTTATAAATGCATTTTTTTGTTCCAAAGAGAACACTTAGTTTCGAGCTCTAGCTTGTTCTCTTCCGATTAATCTTCAACTTGTTTTTGTTCATCCACTTCTGAGACTGCTCCTGGGGCTTTCCTACGCAGGCTTGGTGTCAGACTCATTTCCTGCAAAGTGTGAGCAATTTAAACATTCATTTTGGTGATCAGCGGATGGGATTGATAAGCTCGAGACTAATGAAAACTAATTACAGCTATTTGATGCAATTGTTCACTGAAAATACGACAGTTTTATCTGCCGCAAATGTCAATTCAACGTTTAATAATAATTTCACCCAAAAAATCCATACCTGCAATCATTTTTCTTTTGGTGTTAATTCTTCAACTAAATACTTTTAATGCAGTAGAGAAACAGTTCTAAAGTTGAAATGCACTGAAGAGAGAAGACTGAAAGAATGCTTTAGAAATTGTGTTTCTTCAAAATCACGCTTATAAATTTGATCATGTAAAAATGTACATAATTGATGTTTTGGTGTTCACCCGGGAATGTTCACCACTTTCAGGCTATGTACGGGTGCTAGAACATGTGCAGCAATTGTGAAAATTAAATCTTTTCCTTATAAAAAAAAGATGAATGTCGTCAGAAACTCCAGGTAATCGCAGTGAATTGACATTGGAACAGAGTACAGTTGGAACACAGTCCAAATGTTGCGCATCTCTCAACTCGGCAATAAATGTCACAAATGAAAAATAATAGAGTTTGCAATCATCTTGCATCCTGTGCGCACAGGCATACGTGGTGCAGTCAAAAATCACCCGAACTTGAGAAGAAAGAAAAGAAATGTCGATTCCAAATTTATAGGCCGACGTAACCGGAGCATGTACACTGTAAATCGCTCAATACCAATCACATACGAAGGATGCATACCAAAATATTTTTTTGTTATATTTCTGTATTCTCTTGGTATATATTTGTATGCTTTTCGTATGTTTTTTCAAATGTTGCATGGTTTACATACTAAAGCAATACTAGCACTATGTTAAGAGAAAGCATCAATCATGTCCAAAGTATGTTGATTTATGGCTTTTTGTCAATAAAGATCACACTAATGTTACTACTGTTCTGTAAGTAGTGAGATAATGACATTCAAGAGTGATACTTTCAATACTGAATTCGATTTTAATACACGTAAGTCTAAGGCATTTCATGAATAATCAATAAGTATTCAACCATCAACAATTATGCATCATGTAATTTTGAAATTAAGCATATTATCAATCCGAAGTGAAAACAAATTATAATTCATGAACTCAAAAATAGTTATGTTTGAGATATATAAGTCAGCATGATTTCACGAAGGATATCGTTTGAATGAATGGATTTTTATCAACTTGGGTCTTGAAGTAGAGCTAACTACGCGTCCTGTTAATGTTGCTAGACAAGTAGGAACGACGACAATCTCGTGGAGCATGAAATTCACAATAAATCTAATCTAGTTAAATATCACTCTATCAAACAAAAAATACTCGCGACTGGTATTACCGAACAAAAGTAATTTGAGAGTAGTATGTAATACACATATTTTTTTGGTATGTGACTGAAAGGTGCACATACCAAATACATACCAGAGGCATACAAATAAGGATGGATTTGCATCGGGTCTCGTATATAAAACATACCAACAACTCGCATTTCATCGTAAAACAGCCAATCACAGATAGAATAGTTTGTATTGCTACATACCAATCACATACGAAAGTAAGTGAGATGTGGTATGAAAAAAATACCAGATCTCTGTAAACATACGAGAATCTCGTATCAGATGTTAGTTTCAAATTGTATGTAATTTTGCTATATGTTTGTATGTAATTTTCGTATCCGACGATTTACAGTGTAGGTCACGAATCGGTTAATTGAACTCACTGTAGCCGTTTGATGCGTATAAAAGAAGCAGTTTCATGTAGAGTGCCGATTTGCTGAATAAAAATCAGTTGTGATGGATGAAATGGATTATCGAAGCGTTTTTGAATTTCTTGCCCTGCGAAAATTGGCATCAAGTGAAATTCTGCAACAATTGCAAGTCTACAAAGAATCCTGTCCGTCAAGAAGCACCGTGCATTACTGGATTCGTGAATTTCGAGGAGGAAGACAAAGTGTTTTTACGGACACGTCGAAGAGCGGTCGCCCAGCCGAAATTCCAGAAGCCAAAGAAGAGAAATGCGCTGCTTTAATGCGCGAAAATCGGCACATTAAAATCGATGATGCAGCCGATATTCTGAGAGTGAGTCACGAAACAGTGTCGAATATCCTCTCCAATGTGGGAGTCAGGAAACTGTGGTCCAGATTTGTCCCCAAGTTCATCACTTCAGAAATGGCTGAAAGACGTTTGGCCGCGTGTCGTTCGAATTTGGAGCTCCTCAATCAGCTTGGAAGTGGGTACGTTGAAAACATCGTGACGGAAGATGAAGCCCCTTTGAATATTGTCGTTCCGATGAGCCGGCGCGAGTCTTCCGAATGGTGTTTTCCATAAGACGCTGCGTCACGATACGTACGTCTCGCACAGTAAGCGGTGCGTATTACGCGGATCTTTTGGACACAGCGTTTTCTCAACTTCGCACAGATGCGGAAGAAATATTTGCTGCATGACAATGCTCCAGTTCACGCAGCTGCAGTGGTGCAAGAAAAATCTTGCAATTGAAACTGAAGGTCCTTCAACATCCTGCGTACTCGCCAGGCTTGGCGCCTTCAGATTTTTGCCTTTTCCGTCATCTCAAGAAAACACTACGTGGACAGGCGTTTGATTCACCTTATGAAGTAGAGCAGCACGTACGGAGAGTTTTAAATGAACTGGATAATGATATTTTCAAAGAAGCGTTCAGCGATCTTGTCAAGCGATGGAATAAATGTGTCGATTCGAACGCTTTTTACGTAGAAAAATAAATTAATGCTCTTAATATTTTTATGACTTGTTCAATGTGCAATTAGTAAATTTTGTAACCTATATGCTTGTACGTCTTTGGAAATTAAATATTGCTTTCATACCGCTGATATTTCTTTGCGAGTCCAGGTGATTTTTGACTGCACCACGTAGTCCTCATAATCAGGCAGATTATTGAGAATCTGGTTCGTTTCAGCGTAAAGCAGTGTGTTGGAAGGTCTGCTCATTGATCAACAGAGCTTGGACAGAAGAAAAGTCTGCCAATCGACAATTTGAAAGCGTCGATCTCTATGAACTCATAGTGAAAGCTTGAAACACTCAGACGCAGTTCATTTGAGAATGTTCGATGAATTCTGCCGTTGGCTGAAGACAAAACATGACAAGACCAAGAAGATGACAACGAGGTATCGACATTATCATTGGGAACAAGTAAGTAAATCTACGATAGCAAGATTTTTCAATAGTCATGGAGATAATGCTATCATTAATTTGCTGTTGTTTTTTACTCACTTTATAGAAGACTTCCTACATTCACAATAATTCAAGGGGAACATACTCGTGTTTTGATGATTCGGTACTTCTATTCTTCCACCACCCTCGAGTGCTGCATCCTCGAAGAATGAAAACATTACAAAAGTTCCACATGATTGCAGCGAGTATTGCACTACCAAATGAAGTCTTAATTTTCTGCTGTCCATCAGATCTGACAGTCCTTTGCATGCATTATAATCAAGGATCATAACTGGTCCGATCGAAAGGAGTACTTCAGTATTTTGTTGAGTTGGGAAGACATGAGAATAAAGTCTTTATTCATTTCGGGACGCATGATGTCATCATTCTTCGTGCTCGTTGGCCTATGCATCTTTAGTGTCACTTACCTCTCGCTACTTGAAACGTGCGAGACATTTTGCCGCTAGGAGGAAGAGTTCCTATTTCCTATCTATTAGTGCAGCAGATTGGTGGACAGAGAATGGATGATAGGTGAAATATCTATCCATGTAGTTCCGATTGGATCCGTGATAACTGAAAAGGGGTTATAAAGAATAGTAGTTAGTTATACTTTAGTATTCAACTAAAGAATAGTAGTAGTAGTAGTAATATGTTTATTGATGAAATGGTAAGCAATCTTTACAAAATCGTTAATCCTGATATGACAAAAGATAAGAAAAAGAAAAACTGAAAGCAATTCATAAGTCAACGTTGCGCTCATGTTTGCACAGTTGATTGCACAAAGACACAGAGAAAGGCAATAAGGATGCTTGTCGTGTTCCAGTCCGAGAAATAGGTACTTGGTATTTGCCCGAATAAGACAGGACTTTTGGTCGGAGGTCGTATAGTGGATTACGATGGTCTGATATTCCGTGGAACAGTTTCAATGCTGAAGCTTGACGGCGGGATTCGAGAGGGATGAATTTTGCACAGTTGCAATGAGGCCCACAAATAATTCGATGTGATCTTCGTCAAATTTTTTCTAACTTTTCAGCACCTTTCTTGTTTATCTCGATGATGAGGGGGGAGTTGTATTCCAAGATGGACAAGACTGTGGCGTTGTATAATTGCACAAGATCATCGACTTTCAAAAATCGTTTTAGGCGCTTAATGACATACAGGCGTTGACAAGCTATTTTGCAAATATTTTGAATGTGACTGTCCCAAGTCTTAACCACCGTTGAATCGTGACTGTCCCAATAGCTTCAACCTAAGGTGAATGTCATTTGTTTGGACACGCATTCGTCAATTCAGTAGTTGCAAGGTAAATGGAAGCACCGCATTAGTGCACAACAAAATTAGAATTCAACATGTTGAAGGCGGCGATTCACTAGAAACATAACGCAATTCGAATATTATTCTTAAGCATCGGAATTGATACATAGAAGTATAAAAGACTATGCCGAGTCGTAGTATGATGGTTTACACTTATTTTATTGCTCTAATTCTTCCAAAATACCAATTTTCTTTTCAGGTGATGTACAGTTGTAGTCTGAGGGCGGAATCACATTTGAAATTGCATTCAAATTTGCTAAAATTAACAAAATCATTTGCAAATACTCATGGGAAATACTAGCAACCTGAGCCAATTGTTCATGAAATTTTATTGAAATTGGAGTTGAACTTCCAGATTTATATTGAAATGAAAATCACAGAACTACACATGTAGTCTAGTGGGCTGGTAAGGATTAAACTTCATTTTTATATTGAATTATGTTGGCATGATTCATTTCGCGATGTTAGAGATTTACTTCAGGGGAAAGTAAACAAATACAAAGCCCGTAACCCTGGTATTGATCAGCATTCACCATATATTGTGAATATATATGGTTGTGGAATATATATATCAGTTGTGGTCTCACATGTGAATATCCTAGGGGTGACACTAGAAGAAAATCTTTCATGGAAAATACATTTTCGAGGTGTGGTTTTAAACGCTTCACGTCGACTGTATACCATTCGTGCCATAAAGCCATCTGTCAGCAAAGAGATGTTGACAGAAGCATTTCATTCATGCATTCTGTCTATTCTCATATATGCATCACCCGTGTTCTTTTAAATTTCCCGCTGAGGTTACTTACCAATTGGAAAATGTGATGAAAAGAGCTCACCGTGTTATTTGTGGTCCAGAATGTCGCTGCGGAATCCTTCCTGAACTTTCAGCTGTGCGAAATAGGCTTTCCTTGAACTTTTTGCGCAAGTGCGGTGATAAAACTATCCTCTTTACACGCTCGGCTACCACAGAAATTGGAACGTTGTGGGAGATACCATCTGCCTGTTTGCTCCTCTTCACGCCGTCTGAACTCATTTTTTCCATACATGTGCATGCTCGCAAACGGTGAAATGCATTAGTTTTCCACGCTTGATTTACATAATGTACTATTTATTTATTTGTAACTTTCTTTACCTTTATGTCAACAGTAAATGATCGTATTTGTGATTTTCAATCTCATCAATAAACACATTATTATTATTATTATTATCGAAAAAGCCTTTATTAGCATTAAAACACAAAAACAAGAAAGCAAATCAAATCAAAAGTCAGTACAAGTCGGGAAGTACAGCTCCGGGTGCCGGAAGGGTCTCAAGAATGCATGCACAGTTCCCTATTTGAATGGCAATAGCGAGGCGTTGGCGCAAGTAAAGCCATGCGTCTTTCTCGCCGGTCTTGGCGGCAATACGGCTTCCAAGTTTCCTCAGAAAGGAGAATGTCTGTTCGCCGTAAGCACCGTAAGTTTCTGCGGATACGGGCTGGAATGTGAAGTCGTCATAGAGGTCACAGTATTTCACCGACTTTCTCTTCTCCACCGCTGTCGCCACTGATCCGCCACTTGAAGTCGTAGAGCTCCAGGATTTCGCAGATGGATGTGCATACGTGACATCCCACGCGATCAGCTTATTATTATTATATTGACGTGGTAAATAGATTGCACTTCGTGGTTGACACTTGACCCATTTTATCCCAGTGGGTATTTAAATATCCAAGCGTTTGACACGGTGCACAACGTGCAGTTTGCGTAATTGTATCTGATATCTGCCCCCAGCCGGAATGAATGTGATTGTAAACCTTAGTGCGCCGGCACTCTTTGTCCGGCAATGACTGATTGGGAAAGACAAAGAACTATCAGCTGAGTGAGTGATCGATGTGAGAAGATGCTATGATGACGTCACAGAGAGCTGCGCGGAATATTCCATCCGCACTCGTCATTTGGCAAATAGTAAACGATCTTGAATAAGGACTGCACCTGATCGACACCGAGTATTCAACAAAGACATTCACCTGTCACCTTGTGCCGCTCATTGATAGCAGCACTGAACAGTGGTGATTGCAAGGATGAATAAGATGCTGCCAATAGGCCTACTTGACCTCTTACAGCGCAAAGTGCAAGAAGCGTGTGAGATTGAACTTCGCGCATTTATTGATGAGTTCCTTTTACTTCATAAGATATTTCATGAAGCACGGTGTTCCAGAAAGGGTGCTCGATTTGGAGTCAAAGGCTTCTCTTTGAATGACGGCGAGGCAGAACCATATACTTTCTGCTTTCGACGTGGATCGAGGGGAATCTCAGCTGTAGCATGGACAGACGATATTCTTCAAATTCAATATCTGTCGTCATCAGAAAAGATTGTTGTCCTTATATTGAACAAGAAGGAATCTGCTTGGTGTGGCCTTGCAACCGACAACATTGGCTCAACAGTATTCGACTGAATGAATTTATTTTAAATCACAACGTCTTGCCATTCAGGTAGATTGATGAGCTTCGTCAGTTAGTTAGAATATATCCACCAGTGCTTTCTTTCTATTCATCGTTTGGAAGAGGGATCTGCTACTCCCACTCGGCCTCGCCCATCAAACTTTTCCAAGCAGTGCCGACAACGAGATTAAGTTGAAGCCAGTCAAACGAGATATTGTTCCACAGGATGTCGAAAGAATACTACGCTCTTTCATGTCCCTTTACCTACTCGCTTTAAGGAGTGGCATCAGGATAACATGCTAACAAGCAGTCATTCTAATAATGTAATACATGGTTCATGTAGACTGCATTTTAAAGTCAGATTTTGTCTCGTGAGTGAAAATTAGAGAGACCAAATCATCTTTCTATTTTTTGAGAGTGACTTTTTCTAAATATGCCGGAACTGGTGGAATAATCCAATTTATGAGCCGGACGCAAAGGTCGAAATAAGAACAAATTGCAGAAACTCGTTTTCAGCAATTTTGAAAAATGGTGAAAAGGTGAACTATCCTCCATACTTCTAATAATTCATTCATCTAATGCTTTATGATTTTCAGAAGTAAATGTTATACGGCCTATTGCAGAACTCGGGGTTAGCATAACTGGAGTTAAGTTAACCTTCACTCATTTAACTGGCAGTTACAACAGTAATTGGAACGCGTTGCAGAAGTCGCAGTTAAAATAACTGGCAGTTAAACATGGAATTCCCTTGCACACACATGGTTGACCCAGTTAACACAATTTAACGTCACTGTTTCCATAACAATAGGCGAGTGATAACGTCTCTGCTCTCGTCTGGTATCTCTGGTTGGTTATGCGTTAGCAAAGTTTGGTGCATAGGGGAATACATTTCACTTCCTGAGAAGAATAAATTGTTCAGTAAAACCAGGAGAATACGTTCATGTACAAGAGGAGCAAGCGACAGCACAGTGACAACTACAACGATGCAGAAAAGAATTGTCTTATGGATGGAATGAGCCCGATGTCATGTATGCGATGCCGAGTGCAAGGGTCTGAATAGGTTGAAGGGAATAGCTTTTGTCCTGACCATTTTGAATATCGACTTCGATCAGATCGCACAATGTGCAAAAGGAATGCTTCATCATTCGAAAATGTTCGAAGAAATCATCGTCACTAAAAAATTCGAGGGGATTCCTTCAGTCAAGAATGCGTCGCTCAGGTGAAACAATTTCTGACAGAGTATCTTCCAACTCAGTTGCTTCAATAGATTCCATCAGAAATCAAGCTACGAATGAAGAATATGTGACAGTTAGACCATTTAACCCTCACTCGGTGGAGGTTAAATTTTGCAATGTGTTTTCTTAACTGCCAGTTAACTTTAACTGGCAGTTACCTAACTCTCAATTCTGCACCTCATCGTTGAAAGTTAAATCGAAATTTAACTGCCAGTTAGCTTAACTCCGAGTTCTGCAATAGGCCGATAGTATCTTTCTAGCAACAAAAACTTAGTCATAAATAGCCTTATTCGTAACACTGACGGACGTTTTTTATTATTGGGAATTTAAATAACCACTGGGATCATGCGATGCCAATCTTGCCTTGTCTAGAAATTAGACATAGAATTTTGAATGTGCATTTTGATATAATGATTGCAACTAGAAATTTCTTATAATGATTTGCGATACCTTCTTGACATTTTTAAGAAATGCTAATTTCCTCGATAGACCGCCACCATCAAAGAGGATTTTTTTCCATGTCGTGCTAGACATTCGTTCATCCAATATTGAGCCAAAAGAAAGCGAACTTGGGGACAGATTCTGGGTAATGTGCTTTGGTCTGCACTAGACGGGTGTCCTCGATGGAGTTTTGGCTTAGTACTGATGGTCTCTCTTGATTTCTTACAAACTATACAATCACACCTTTCTTGCATGGATGCATATCTTATCAAGTAAATGGAAGGAACTTGAGAATAATCAAAGATTTCGATCTTTCTAGAAAAATCTCCTCCATCATACCCTCTAAAGTCAGTCGGCAAGAAGTACAAATTCTGGACGGCAATCTGTCATCTTCCAAATCAATCCCTGTCACACAGTACTTTTCAATTATCATCATGTTTCTCTGAGAAAGTTGACGCTGATTCTTGCTCTTTTTAAAACAAAGAATGTAAATGACTTTCTTGTTCTCATCATGTGTTTTTGCAGTATAAGGCATCTCAAGAGCAACATATGTTATCAAGAAAATACGTATTGGCTTACCAGTTCCTGATAGAACAACAGATCAGACAATGACTAATCAATTAAATATCACAGCGACCGCGATCATAATCGTGATTGATAATCACGTCTTCATTCTTTCCGCAGCTCTTTGTTAACAATGACAATTGGGCTGTGCAACAATGAGCCCAGTTCCTGATAGAACAACAGATCAGACAATGACTAATCAATTAAATATCACAGCGACCGCGATCATAATCGTGATTGATAATCACGTCTTCATTCTTTCCGCAGCGCTTTGTTAACAATGACAATTGTGCTGTGCAACAATGAGCCCAGTTCCTGATAGAACAACAGATCAGACAATGACTAATCAATTAAATATCAAAGCGACTGCGATCATAATCGTGATTGATAATCACGTCTTCATTCTTTCCGCAGCTCTTTGTTAACAATGACAATTGGGCTGTGCAACAATGAGCCCAGTTCCTGATAGAACAACAGATCAGACAATGACTAATCAATTAAATATCAAAGCGACCGCGATCATAATCGTGATTGATAATCACGTCTTCATTCTTTCCGCAACGCTTCGTTAACAATGACAATTGGGCTGTGCAACAATGAGCCCAGTTCCTGATAGAACAACAGATCAGACAATGACTAATCAATTAAATATCAAAGCGACTGCGATCATAATCGTCATTGATAATCACGTCTTCATTCTTTCCGCAGCTCTTTGTTAACAATGTCACGAGACCTTTCTGTGACGGTTGTACGATTTTGCCGCTCTCGTTGTCGGGCAGTTTTTCTTATTCTCTGGTGGATGTTGTGGGTCGATCTCATTAATTTTTTGATTGCCAGATTCGTCTTTGTCTCCTGATTGTGGTTGTTGGAGGTTTTTGCCAAGTATTTCAGTGGTTTTCGTGTTTTTTGCACGTTTTTGGACCCGTGTTCGATTTGGAGTGAGTGTCCATCACTTGGTCTCTAATGTGTCACGATCCTCTATCGCTGGAATCACGTGTTTGCTTAGTCTGTGCTATTGTCATTCGGGATAGTGCATAGATATCTAATTCGACGTTATTTCGCTTTGCTGTTCAGTGTTGGGCCGATTGGATCTGTCCGTCTTTGCATGGTCTTTGGCAATCACACCCGGCCTCGTATCTTGTGATCTTTATCCACATTTCGAGTGTTTGAGAGTGTGTATGAACAGTTGGTATTGTCAACTGCATTGAAAATCAGCTGTTATTTTCATTGCATCTAAGACACTCCTTGTCGCTCGATTTCTGATTTATTGATTTTTGATCACGTGATGTACACAGCGTCATCTGTACAGAGCTAAAAATAATTCGTTTAGTGTTGCTGTTTGTTTTCATCCATTGTTGTCCGGACATCCTATTTCTGCAATATGGGTTCAACGAACAGAGTCATATCTATGACTGTTGCTGACCTACAAAACAAGAAAAGTACGGTTACAAAACAGGAACTTTTAGAAGCTGTTATCTCTCTAAAGTCCAAAGCCAGCTATACTTCCGAATCACCCCCGGCTCCACATCAGAATGATATAATCTCTATCATAGAGAAAAAGATAAATGAGGTCATGCAGTTACATTTATCAAAGCTATCTTCATTGATTGACAGTCATATTGAGCTTACTCAAAAGTATAACACCTTGCAAGATAAGTACAACACCATAAGTTCAAAGATTGATGAAGAAGTGAATAAAGCAACTGAAGAAATGCATCAGCGTTTACTGCGCCAGAATAACTTAATCATGATTGGCATCCCGGAAGTGAATGAAGGAAATATCGAAGAAAGACGGGAAAGAGATTTTGGAAAGGTGATAAGAGTCCTCGAAGATATTGATGTTATCGATGGTAGAATCAATGTAGAAAGTGTTCAAAGGTTGGGGCGCCCAGTAGCGAATAAAAGTCGTCCATTAAAGGTAACTTGCAGCAGCGGAAAATTCAAGTACACCATCTTGAAAAATGCCAAAAAGTTGAAAAGCTCCGCAAATCACAAAAATATCTATATCAATCAAGATCTCACCCCTTCTCAGAGCAAACAACATAAATTATTGATACAAGAACTTAAGATTCGCAGACAAGCAGGCGAAGATGTCTGGATACGTCACGGAGAAATAGTTCAAAAAAACTCTGCTACAAATTTTCGGTAAACTCTCTTATGCCTCTCCTGTCCGCAAGTAAACCGTCTACTAGTTACCCCTCTGTATCCCTTGTAAACATTCAATCGCTCTTACCGAAAGTGAATGAATTAAGTGCTATTTTGTCTGTAATAAAATCTGACATTGTCTGTATAACGGAAACCTGGCTCCATTGTAATATTTCGGATGCCTTGGTTCGCATACCAAATTACAGCATGTTTAGAAACGATCGGAATGGAAGAAGAGGAGGAGGTACAGCTATATATGTCAGCAAACTTTTATGTCCTTCCGATGTCTATGTGCCATTCAGTTTTCCAGAGAATGCTTCTGTTAATATTGTAGAAATTCCAAACGCACGACTGTATGTTTTATGTATGTACATTGCACCATCATGTAATTCGAATGATCTTGCTGCAATTTACGATTTCATCAGTAATTCATACGAATATCTTTTGGCTTTGAAGCCTTTGTACAATTTCATTATGGCCGGAGATTTGAATCATTTCAACCATCAGTTATTATGTAATGATTTTGATCTATCTGATCTCATTCTTCACCCAACACGTAAAGACAAAATTTTGGATCATGTTTTGATATCGAGAGATTTGACCACTTCGTACACCCCTGATAATGTAAAGTACAACTCTCCCATTGGCAACGCTGATCACTTGTTCATTACCTGTCACAGCTTTGTTGATACAAATGTAAATGCATCCTATTTTTCTGTTCGCAAAGTATATGATCTTCGAAAATCGAACATTGATAAACTTTGTTCCATAGTCGAAAATCATGATTGGTCTTTATTGTCGAGTACCAATGATGTTAACGGCAAATGGCGTATATTTCATGACACATTGTCGACGTATGTCAACCAAATAATCCCCCAACATGATGTTGTTATGAGCTCAAATGATAAGGAGTGGTTGACTCCGTTAACAAAACATCTAATTGATGAGCGCTGGGCTGCATACCGGGCAAAAGATTGGGGTCGATATGAGCATCTGAAAATCAAAGTGAGAAACGAAGTCCAGAAATGCAAACAAATTTGGGCTAATAAAATCAAAAGCAAATCCAACGGACCATGGAAACTGCTGGCCTCATTCACTGGAAAAGAAAAAAGAAAAAACACTTTTGATAATTGCATAAACGAATATGGTGGTGTTCAAAATACATTAACAAAGATTGTTGATGAGTTCAAAGGTGGTCTAAATCGAAATCTAATGCCTGTTGACAATGAAATAATTGATGACGGTTGGAATTTGCAAGTCAATGCGCATGACGTCATGAGTGCTTTGACAAAAGTAAAATCAAGCAAATCATCAGGTGACAAAAACATTCCCTCCATCATTTATAAGCAGTTGTCAAAATACATTGCTCTTCCTCTCACTGATATTTATCAAGCGTCCATTGATCAAAGAAAATTTCCCATTGAATGGAAAAGCGATGTCATAACACCGGTGCCCAAAGCATATCCAACAAAGATTGATAAGTTACGACCGATCTCACAGACCATTCTCCCTGCCAAATTGTTTGAAAGAATTGTATTGACGAATATGTACCCACAAATTGTGCAGTTATTCGGCCCAGAACAGCATGGATTTAGAAAATCATGCTCAACTGCAACAGCTCTGGTAACAATCACAAATGAGCTATGCAAAAACTATGATGAAAAGAATTGCTGCGGCTCGGTTCTCATAACTTTTGACCTTCAGAAGGCTTTCGACAAGCTAAATCATGATCTTATTGTTAGCAAATTCTTACGAGCTGGCTTGCCCTCTGGTTTTGTGTTATGGCTGAATGATTACCTCAGAGACAGGACATCTTCTGTTACTTTACAAGATGTTATTTCGAAACCTTTTCAAAGAATGTCAGGTGTTCCGCAGGGTACTGTTCTCGCTCCATATATTTTTGCCGCATTTTTTGGTGATTATCGATGTACTGGGAATCTAGGTAATGCTGTAGGTTGCGTGAAATATGCAGACGATCTGACGCTGATATTACCTATTTATGATACTGACTCTGCCCATGTTAATGAGATTGTACTTACCTATGTCAATGATGTTTCAAACTGGTGTGAAAGAAACAATCTTTCTTTGAACGTATCAAAATCCAAAGCAGTCATCTGTCTTAAGAATTCTGATTTGCGGAACCCATCTTTGTACAGTTTTCCTGTTGATATTGTCCCATCTGTTAATATCCTGGGTATCACTATTTCTGAATCGTTAAGTTGGGAGGCTCATGTGAATAATATTATTAAAGTTGTCAATAAGCGCTTTTATGTTTTACGCAAGCTTCGTCCATTTGTATCGAGCGACGAACTTCACCAAGTGTATACCTCATATGTAAGATCTGCTTGTGAATATGCCTGCCCTGTTTTTGTAAGCCTCAATAGAATATTGAACAACCGTCTAGCTCGAGTCGATAAAAGAGCACATATGATAATTTTTCGAGACGATCCCAGAACTTGTCAGTGTTCTTTACGTGAAATTGAAAACCGCCGTTTGTTGATTAGCAAACAATTATTTATCAATGCTGAAAATGACAATACACACATTCTTCACAAACTAACCCCTGAAAGATTGTTACATACTGGTGTTCCTTGCATCCCGCTATGCCGCACTGTCAAGATGAAAGACTCGTTTTTTCTTTTCATGGCTAGTTTTATGTGCAAAACTCAAAGTCGCCGTCCGCCATAACTTTTGGTCACTACTTTTATCTAATGATAGGTGATATTTTTTACCACATCTACCTTTTATCTGTCAACACTTGATTGTAAATTGTGATTTTCATTCTCAATATAAACACTATTCTATTCTATTCTATTCTAACAATGGCAATTGGGCTGTGCAATATTGACAAGTAGAAGCATTTCAATAAGTGTACAGCAACTTGACAACTTTTAGCATGAACTTTAGAAACATTTTTGCATGTGCATGTGCAGTTGCTCTGTCTTCGTTTGACAGCCTCCTTCCTGAGTAGCCTACTGCCGATAAGCGGGGTGCTTGACATACTAGTGGGTGTTGTCAATTCGCTAGATATCATCAATAATTATTGCATGTGCAGGTTTATAACCTACTAAATTAAGTAGGTAGGTGCACGATTCCTGATTCAGACTTCTGTTATGTTTAAATGATCTACATTTGGATTTTATTTTTAACTTAACAACTTTAAATTGGAGAAGCATCGATAAGTTAATGCATCTAGCGCAAAAAGTAACCTAATGTAAATGTTTCTTACTTCACACAGTTTCAGAAGATATAGCCTACGTATTAGGCTCAATGCCAAAATATGAATTGGCCATATCTATAACAACTATAATTATCGAAATAATAAGTTGCTCTATCTCAGAAAGCTATCGACAAAACTTGTTAAAACTCAGTGTGTGACCTAAGAGACCTCCATTGAGCATCCTGACACAGAAATCAGAGTTGGCCATTTCGTGCATTTTGAAATTGGAAATTTGAATTTGAATTTCAAGTATAATGGCTTATCTCGGAAAGCTATCGACAAAAGCTGTCAAAACGCAGCATGCGATCTTAGACACCTCTAAAGTATTTTAATACAAAAATCAGAGTTGGCCATTTCTTAAATTCTGAAATTCAAAATTTGAATTTGAATTTCAAATAAACGCCATTATCTCGAAAAGATATTGGTAAAAGATTTTTTAATTTGAACTTTTTTCATTCTCAGACCATGGGGAGTGTCGCACAACAAAAATTAGAGATGACCATTTTTGGCTCACAAAAAATTGTTTCAGACACACCGTGCAGCGGATAGGAGGCTTCGTGTCGAGACAGTACGAAGCGACACACCCAGTAAGCAAATTAATACCTACTGCTGACGAGGACTGCTCCTGGGAGGAGATGGCCATCCCGATACCACCGGGGTGCCACCTTACCCAAGCCAAAGCAATTCACACAGGGTGAACAGTATTGACTGGGGGAGACAGCAACCACAATGGTCCCATCCCACACCTTACCTCCGAAGAGGGGCGGCGGCTATCGCTGAGGAAATTTGAACTCAACCGATCGCTACAGAATTTGATGCATGAATTAATGAGCAAGAGACATATATGCTTACTCGCGTAAAGGCTAGGTTAGTTCGTTTTGCATGGGCTAAGATTAGTAGCTGTGAATGTAGCGCGACCATTGTATTTGATGAATATCTCGGAATATAGGCCAGCATTTTTGCGGTTTATAATTGCCTATTGAGTCATACAAGCTATAACTGATCGTAATATTGTTCATTTTGCCTCAGAAAGATGAGTGAATCACTTACCAGTTACGAACTAAGACAATGCAGTACTACATCGTCTTTTGATACCAATACAGCAAGATATTACATATATATGAAATATACTAAATAAATAGTTGGCTATAATAGCTCAGCACCAATTTCTACAAGCGCAACTATTAAATGATTCTCACATCCTTAAAATACAGAAAAAATAATAACGCGATCGGAATCAGGCTGTAGTCTACAGCTTGTATTGATGTGTAGGCATTTTTTGCCGTCAAAACCTTTGCCTTTAGATATTCGATCAACCTGGTCTTATATTTTGCGTTTCCGAGAAATTGGCTTTGTGATGAAACAGCATACATGTATGTCTTCACAAAATATTATATCAGGAGCAATTCCACATGTGGTTCGTCGACATTTCTCCTGATTGATGGATATTCATCAAATGATGAATATTTTTTTATTTTTAGTTCTCTTTCTTAAGGAAACATCGTCAAAGAGAGATGTAAGGCTAGAAGATAACTCATGATAGAAATATGATTTCAGGTCATTAAGTGCCTCAGATACACAGACCATTCGATGAAAATGTAGCTCTAGAATTTTGTGAAGCAAACCCTGATACAACATAGTTCTGAAAATCGTTGTTGACCAATAACTTTCTTTATAAATGGCCGGTGGATGATTAATGCACTGTCACAATTACCTCATTTTCCGCGACTAATCTTGATGATAGCTACCTAATCCATTAGATGTTAGATTGCGATGTGTAGCCTATGGTAAGCACTCCAAAAAACGTTTGATCATGAATATTTTGCAAGTTAAGTTTCCATTCACTGCCATCAGTACGCTTATTGGTTGAGATCGACAGCTGATTTACGCACGCACCAATAGGGTAACAGATATCATCAAAATAGACCCTGGAAAACCTCATGCAGTATGGCATCTTTGGGAGGCTGCTACTCAGAGAGCACATGACGGATTTACGGTGACTTTTGATATGTTAATAAGCAGAATCTAAACTGCGTGCATGCCAATTTTCAGGGTACCACGAATTTTGTCCGGGTTAAAGCTTAGTTTTCCTAGACTACATCGCTATCGCGTCCCCGTGCTTTATATCACGTGCCCGTCCCACGCGCCCGAAAAACTGTCCACTGCCTCCAACTGCTCCCATCGCTATACACGCTGTTAAGACCATTGCCAAAGGGCATCCAACTCTCCTTGGCGAGCGTGGAAGCTCTATCACCTTTGCGTGTAACTCTGGTCAATCTACCTGTCAAGCCACCTTGCCAGCCTGCATTGCCTCTTGGTCTGGCGATTCCTGTTCGCATTACAAACGGGATTTCCCTGCATCGTCGATGGAATTCCTGCCAACCATGGTGGTACCAACAGTTGACTCTGTCTCCCTTACGATTTATCACGTGCTTTTGACACTCTTAATCACAATTTGATTCTTCATGAGATGCCACAGCTAAATTTTCCTTCTTGTTTAATAGCTTGGTTATCTTCTTACCTTCATGATAGGAAAGCTGTTGTTAAATTGAACAATCATTTTTCTCGCGTTGTGCAAATCCAAAGAGGAGTACCGCAAGGCTCAGTGATTGGGCCGACAATTTTTTGTATTAGAGCTCCTCGAACCTCAACAGAACGATTCAGCAAATCTTTTATACTCTATGGAAGATGACTTCCACAAATTTTTATATTCTGAATTGTCTTTTATCAAATTGCAATGCATTCGCCGGCCGTATATTGTGAATCAATAAAGATGATCTATCTATCAGTCCATCAACATGACCATTCACTTCCTATGCATTCTTCATCTTGCATCATCAACAGTCAGAATGCTCAGCGAATGTGAAACAATGACGCCACACAGACGACTTATCCCAGCCTGATAATGACAGATACGGAAGACATTTGCTTTTAAACTTCTCTATTTTACAGACGCCAATTTTCTTCTTGGTTCTAATAGTTGATCTGTCATTCCATTTAGACAATAGAGTCTTTTCATAAGAAGTCAGAGAAAGGAAAGTTGTGAAAAATATTTTTTCCATTTCAGTCATAATCACTTCTCATGCACGCAGTTGGCTGCTTCACCTCCTGTGCATTCTTTTTCATCTTAAAATTTGGAGTTCTGACTTTTCTTAACCTATTTGTTCCTAAACTCCATTATGTACTTTAACTGCATCAGTCAAGTCTGAAATTCAACAACACTCAGAATGTACGGTGAATTGTGAGACATTGACGTCATACATGCGACTTATTCCAGCCTGATGGTGACAGATACGGAAGACAGGAATATTCTTTACAAAAACACTTGCATCTAAATTTCTTTATTTTACAGACGCCGATCATCTTCTTGGTTCTAATGGTTCATCTCTCATTCCATTTAAATAATAGAGTTTTTTTCATAAGAAGTCAGAGAAATGAAAGTTGTAAAAGATAATTTTTTCCAGGCAATCATTTCTCTGTCACATTGTCACAGTCCAAGCTGATCAACATGCTCTGCTCTGGTTTCCTATACATTCTTTCATGTATCGCTTCACATCAGGCCACATCCGTACTCGGAGAAAATTTGGCATTGGGGAAACCAACAAGTCAAAGTTCAACAGACACACCTCTCACGTCTGACTTGGCAGTGGATGGAGCTGAGCATCCATGTTCGGCGACTATTCCATTGATTTATCCCCACTCTTGGAGTGTTGATCTGGGAGCTCAACATTATGTGAAGGAAGTCATAATTCTCGTTCCTTTTTCATTCCACGACCTAAAAGTGTATTTGAGCGCAGTGAGGCTAAAAGTTACTTGGTTTAAAAGGTTGAAAGATCAAGATCTATGCGACATTTGGCATTCAAGTATCTATCCTCCGAAAGTTGTTTTAAAATGTAAAAACGATCGGGGCAGGTATGTGACTGTTTTGAAGTACGATCCATTTGCGCTGAAATTGTGTGAAGTTCAGGTGATGAACGGAGGTAAGCAACGAAAATATTCAACTTTTTTCCAAAAGTTGTGCCACTAGCGTTTTGAGTTGATGCTTTCCGAATGTGGAATGCAATCTTGGACATTCGAAGCAGATATGTGTAGTCGAGGTCGGAGTCCCGTAGGTCGGAGCGCCCGCGAAAAACGGCTACTTCCCTCATTTACACAGACAAACTCGACACACCAAAGGTACACACGTGTTGATGCCTATGATAGCGCCCGGAATTCCAAGCATAGTCGCAATTTCGTCTTTCCATTTCCACTTCAGACATAATAAAACTAAAATCCTCTCTAATCTTCATCGGTTCTTCAAACCAGGGATGCGAAGTCGGAGTCCCGCTTTCGTGCTTCAAATCGTTTCCGCGGCTAAAGTCAGTCTTGACATCGGTATACCTTATAGCATGCAGCATGTTAGCAAAGTTCCCGGTGGGTTCTTTGATGCTTTCAAATAATATGAAATAATAAAGAAGTGAAGGTATGCATGTGTAAATAATTAGCTACGGGTTTGTCAGACACTCCGTAATTAGCCAGTCAGTGTGTAAGTGTCTCGTAAAGAATTCCCTGTCTTCGCCCGGGTTGAATCACCGAGATGGATTGCTTCTCCGTGGGTTGCATGCAGTGGCGTCGCCGAGCTGTTCTGACGCGTGTGAACAGCACATTGATAGATTGGCTGACTTTGTCGATGACATCAACGAGCCATTACTGATCATGTGTGGCTCGTGTAAAATTTCGGCCAATCGGTGCAACCTCGGCGACACTCCGGCGACTGCCCCTGAGAGAGGAAGCAAAGATAAAACCACCGACAGATGCACCCGTTGGAAAGATGAATAAAGATAAGATGTAGGTAGCGTTTGGTCACTGATGCACATTGTACATGATTAAAATATGTTGAGGAATTTATTTAAAAATACATTCGAGGCAATGCCCCGAATGCCCCGATGGACGCTACGCCACTGTTTCTACACCTATTTGTATGCTTTTCGCATGTCATTTCAAGTATGGCATGCTCAACATACTAAAGTCATACCAGCACAATGCTTAAGGAAAGCCTCAATAATGTCTAAGATATGTTGATTTAAGGCTTTTTGTCAATAAAGATCACAGCAATGTTGCATGGTACTTACTAATGCTTTGTACGTAATGAGATAATGACATTCAAGAGTCAACTTGCAATACTGACGTCGACTTTAATACATTTAAGTCTAAGGCATTTCATAAATAATCAATAAGTATTCAACCATCCACAATCATGCATTATGTAATTTTGAAATTAAGCATATTATCAATCCGAATTAAAAACACATTATAATTCATGAGCGCAAAAATAGCTAATAAGTTTAAGTTATATAAGTTAACATGGTTGCAAGAAAAATATCCTTTGAATGAATTGATGTTTATCAAGTTGGTTCACAAAGTAGAACTAACCAAGGGTCCTGTTAATGATTCTAGGCAAGTAGCAACGACGACATACTCGTGGAGCATAAAATTCACAATAAATTTAATCTAGTTAAATACCACACTAACACAAAGAGATTTTCACGACTGGTATTACTGAAAAAAGTAATTTGACAATGATATGTAATATATGCCTATTTTTTGCCATGTGACTTAAAGCTCTACATTCGAGAGACGTACGAATGACGACGATTTTGCATCGGATCTCGTACATAAAACGTACCAACAACTCGTATTCCATTGCAAAACAGCCAATCACAGGTAGAATAGTTCATATCGCTACATACGAATCACATACGAAAGATACCAGATCTGTGTAAATATAAAGAGAATTTCGTCTCAAATGTTAGTTTCAAATTGTATGTGAATTTGGTATATGTTTGTATGCAATTTTCGTATCCAGCGATTTACAGTGTAGGCTAAGATCTCATTAGTTATACTGCTCATTATGAGCAATACGCATCTTACAGGTCCTTATGAGCAAAATTCATCGCATTTTCATTTTAATTTGACGAAATAAAATATTCGATAAAACATGGTCGAATTGACGAATAAAATGCTTGGATTCGTATGCTCACAATTACACTGTTGAGAAAATGGTCTGTCACATACATGCAGGACTTAAAGTGAATAAATTGCACATAGAATTGAATTATGAATTGATGTGTTTAGGATAGTCTATGGACTTCAATGCAATTTTACATAGAAAGCCAGTTTTTACTTATGACATGTACTTTCATTTCATTGTGCAGTAATACAAACCACAAGGTTGAATGTACATGCATGCATGCTTTAACCTTCGCCCGACTGGGCGCCTCCCCCCCCTACCGAAACCTCCTGAGCGAAGGAAGATATGAACTCCAAATTTTAGTTAACTAATTTTCTACTTATAATACGGCTTTCCACCAATTTTGAGTAACATCAGCTCAATACTTTCGTCACAATGAGATTTCAAAAATTTGAATGTGCGACAGAATTGTAGAATTTTGCATTATTTTCGCTATGAATGCTTTCAGGTGTCCTTGTATAATATCAAAACTGTTCGAATTGATAAACGACAGTGTTCTCTTGTCAATTTGAACAGAAAATGACAAATTCCTTGTAGATTCTATTTAGATTTCGACGTTTTGAATTCAGAATCAATTGTTTAAAGTTTTGAAATCTTCTTAATTTGAACGGATTATATGATACAAACACACTGCATGTAGGATAACTGTCGGTCTACGGTTTACAGTGTAGTATGTTTTGGTATTTCTAATCTCAACGTTTTACTTCTTGCATCCTCTGATCATCATATTCTGACTCGTCATCATCGTGGGTTTCATTTGGTGCATTTTGTTTTAATGAAATGGTTTCTGCGATAAGGCAAGAAAAAATAATCATAAGAAGAAAATCATCGTGAAAAGAGTAAGAAGGCGTTTCTCACATAAGCTCTTGTTTGGATTATTATTCGCTTGCTTCTTCACCTTGCACAAATTGTATGAATAAAAAAATTGCATGAAAGAAAATTGAGCGTGCACAATTGCTCCTTGTACCGGTATCTTTGTTTTCAAGCCGGTATGATGCATCATACACTGTAAATCGCTCAATACCAATCGCATACGAAGGATGCATACCAAAATATTTTTTTGGTATGTTTCTGTATTCTCTTGGTATATATTTGTATGCTTTTCGCATGTTATTTCAAATGTGGTATGCTTTACATACTAAAGTCATACCAGCACAATGTTAAAAGAAAGCATCAATCATGTCCAAAGTATGTTGATTTAATGCCTTTTGTCAATATAGATTACACTAATGCTACTACTGTTCTGTAAGTAGTGAGATGATGACATTCAAGAATCATACTTCGAATACTGAATTCGATTTTAATGCACGTAAGTCTAAGGCATTTCATGAATAATCAATAAGTATTCAACCATCAACAATTATGCATTATGTAATCCTGACATCAAACATATTATCAATCCGAAATAAAAACACATTATAATTAGTCAACATGGTTGCACAAAATATTTCGTTTGAATGAATTGATGTTTATCAGGTTGGTTCATAAAGTAGAGTTAACTAAACGTCCTATTAATGTTGCTAGACAGGTAGCATCGACCACATATTCGTGGAGCATAAAATTCACAATAAATCTAATCTAGTTAAATATCACTCTATCAAACAAAAAATATTCGCGACTGGTATTACCGAAAAAAGTATTTTGGGAGCAGTATATAATACATACATTTTTTTGCTATGTGACTTAAAGCTGCTCATACGAAACACATACCAAAGGCATACGAATAAGGATGAATTTGCATCGGGTCTCGCATATAAAACATACCCACAACTCGTATTTCAGTGTAAAACAGCCAATGACAGATATAATAGGTCGTATAGCTACATACCAATCACTTACGAAAATAAGTGAGATTTGGCATGAAAAACATACCAGATGTCTGTAAACATACGAAAATCTCGTATCAGATGTTAGTTTCAAATTGTATATAATTTTCGTATCCAGCGATTTACTGTGTAGTAATACCGACCTCGTGAAAGCCGGAGGCATTGAATCACTAGATCGATTGTCCGAGGTTGCCTAGAAGCGGTTGCTATTATCATAGTAATTCTTATACAGATATTTGTAAACAGTTTTGTCTTGCGACTTTACAATAGTGACGTGATATTTCTGATGATTTGCCATTCTGTATAATGGTGAATAGCAAGGTGCAATGCAGATCCCTCGACTAGCTACAATGTAGGCTTACCACAGCACGAACCATGCACTCAGAACTTTTCAGCGCTAAAAGGAAAAGCCGCTTGCTTGTTCGGAAACATGACTTTGTTCCAAGAGTTGCCCGATGTGCTGATAAGCTGAGTGACAGTAACTTCTTTTTGGTGAGCTCTTTAAGCTGAAGGCGTCTATTACATGAGTGTTTATAGCGTTTTTATTCATTTATTCACCGATGCATATATCTAGTCATATATTACTTTATCACAATGTGTTTGATGGCTGCTATTGTCACTGATGATGTTGTCAGATCTGAAATACAAACGACACGTTTCAAAGTATAAATCGTTCTCACAAAAATTCTGAAATATAAATGACCTAAAGTGAAGGCAAGCACTTTGTTGGGAAATTTGTCGTAAATTAAATCATTATTGCCTGCCCGCGAGCTATTGGACTTTGTACTTCCTCAGGCGAATGCGGAACTGACCGCAAATTGCCAAATTTCAGAGTTGATATAAAAACATGAATGCCTTAATCTTATGTGTAAACTTAGAATACTGAAATGAATGTGCTCACTTCTTGAATACAAATGCAGAGGTCTGTAATTAAAACGGAAATGGTGTAGTAATTATGCTAAATAATTTGATTTTATGGCAAGTTAATTCATCCTATCATGCAGTTTGAATGATTGTATTTGAGTGGAGCCATTGTTTTTTTTTGACAAGGAAAATTTTGAATTCGAGTGTTTTCGCTTTGAAAATAATATCTTCACAGCAAGCGACAATGTTTCAATGTTTTGAAAAACCACACAAGAAGCACAGCATGTAGTTCACATCTTCACATGCATAGAAATATATCTTCTACTTGTCTGGTCAAATTGAATTTTGGCAGAATGTTGAAGGGCATGTTGTAGAAAAAGATTATCCTTCATAAATATTATGATTCAGGATTACTTGTTTATGTGTAATGAATTCGATGTTGGCTCATGATTGCCTTGCAATCGTGTTTTCTGCAATGATGCAATCACTAGTGGATTCTGTGGAACGTTTGAGCATACAAACGCACCAATCGCAGTATTCATGTCGAACAAAACAAATGTGAACATCAAGATCTCTGAAGAATACCTTTCAAGTAGTTCAGTCAAGCAATTTTCTGTGAATATCATGTTTCGTGAACTTCAAACCCATCATATTCATATCGGAGAAAACCATCTCGCTTGCTCGACTGCGAACTCAACGCAGAGTTGAGGATTGTGTTTTCTATTGTGCCTAAGTGCATAACCAATCGATGTCTGTTGATTCAGGAGTTTAGGATTCTATGAAGCTTCAGTCAATTCTTGATATTTCACATGTGTCAGCTTCGGACTCCTCTGATTCTTGTTTGCAGGTCACTTACCGGCATGTTTTCAATAAACTCTTAATGACTCCAGTGTTTTACAGATAATAGTGTTTCCATGACAGTCATAATCATTTCTCATGCACGCAGTTGGCCGCTTCTCTCCCCTGCGCATTCTTCTTCATCTTAAAATTTGGAGCTCTGACTTTTCTTAACCTTCTTGTTCCTCAACTCCATTACTTTCTGCATCAGTAAGATCTGAAATTCAATAACAGTCAGAATGTGCAGTGAATTGTGAAACAACAGCGTCACCAGACGACTTGTCCCCGCCTGATAGTGACAGATACTCAAGACAGGAATATTCTTCACTAAAACATTTGCTTTTAGATTTCTTTATTTTACAGACGCCGATCCTGTTCTTGGTTCTAATGGTTCATCTCTCATTCCATTTAGATAATAGAGTTCAGTTCCTGAGAAATCAGAGAAAGGAAAGTTGTGAAAGATAATTGCTTCCATAACTTATTTCCACGCAATCATTTCTCTATCACACAATCACAGTCCAAGCTGATCAACATGCTCTGCTCTGGTTTCCTATACATTCTTTCATGTATCGCTTCACATCAGGTCACATCCGTACTCGTAGAAAATTTGGCATTGGGGAAACCAACACGTCAAAGCTCAACTTGGTTATCTTACACGTCTGACTTGGCAGTAGATGGGAAAGCCAATCTCCCTTCATGTTCGCGGACCAAACCAAATACTCATCCTCACTCTTGGAGTGTCGATTTGGGAGCACAACATTATGTGAAGAAAGTCAAAATTATCAGTTTTTCTCCTATCCAAGACACAAAAGTGTATTTAAGCGCAGTCAGGCAAGCTACTTGGTCAAACAGGTTGAAAGATCAATATCTTTGCGGAGAAGCTGGGGGTCCATATCCTTTTTATGTTTACCAATTTTCTTTAAAATGCAACAACAATCGAGGCAGGTATGTGACCCTTTTGAAGAACAATCCATTTCCGCTGGACTTGTGTGAAGTTCAGGTGATGAAAGGAGGTAGGTAGCGCAAATATTCCATTAATATTAAATACAATTATACTGCCTGACACAAAAAATGCTCCACTCAAATATATTAACTCTATTCCACTCACACTCTTGAATTATAAGATAGCATTATATATAAAACATTATATTTGAATAAATGGGAGACATTAGTACCGAGTATGTCCTCCCCGCACTGAAATGCAGCTTCGATGTCTCATCGGCATCGAGTCGCAAAGATGATCAAGCCGTTCCTGATCCAGCAATGACAATTGATAGGTGAGTCTCTCTGAAAGAGCTGTCAGTGTTGATGGCGGATGACCATATGCATCTCTCACTTTCCGACCAAGTTCATCCCAAGCATGTTCGATCGGAGACAGGTCGGGGGAGCGTGAAGGCCAATGGAGGATGCGAATTCCAGATCTCACTATCGCTGTTGTTACACAATGAGCTCTGTGTGGTCGAGCGTTGTCATCCTGGAATATGAGGTTGAGTTCACTCACCGTTGGGATGACGATTGGAGATATGATATTCGATAAATATCGCTCTCCGTTCAAGTTCCCATTCACAATGACTGCGACAGTTCGACCTCCGTACCAGATACCGGCCCAGATCATCACGCTACAACCACCATAGCGGTCATGCTCAGATATGCAGCAGGGCGAATACCTCTCACCAACCATTCGATCCACTCTAATGCGACCATCGTGAAAATCCAAAGTGAAACGGGATTCATACTTACTTAGAGGAATTCTTACTGCAGGTCGGTATGACCTCAGGCCCGCTTCTGCCAGACGGCGATATGCTGTTCGTATACTGCATGCAATTCCTGCTGCAGCTTTTCAGCTGATGGCCAGTCGAGAAACACTCTTAAAGCGATTGCGCTTTGCTGAGATAACCAACTTCCTATCGGTAGCATTGTTTGTCAATCTCGGTCTCCCTGATCCTTCCCTTCTTTTAACATTTCCATCATTGTTGCATCGACTCCACCACCTGCTCACAGTGGAGTGTGACACACCCAACCTCCGTCCAACAAACCTACAACTCTTTCCACATCGCAGAATTCCAACAGCCATTCCTTTTACAAACTCTGTTTGCGACATTTTTGCTTCAAAATTTAGTCAGAAAGAATTGCTTGATAGTGATAAAAGGTCGAATTTGAAATGCATCAACTATGCCAAAGATATCGACAATGGACAGCTGCTTTATATCAGCATTACAAATTTGATGCATAGATATCCTGGTCAGTGCAGTATGAAATAAAAGTCGTCCACTTGCATTGAGATTTTTTATATCTAGTGGATCGTTTTGAATGTCATAGAGCATAGATAGTGGGCTTCAACTTTGCGAAGTTCGTGGGTCACTAGAAATTACCTATCCTCTGCTACCATGAATGTCATCTTTCTGCCACTGGTGTTTTGAGTTGATGCTTCCCGAATGTGGAATGCGACTTCGTTCTCTCGAAGCATGCAGAATCGGAGTCCCATCAAATCCTGGAATCACATCAAATCCCCGAGTCAACTGACAACCACTTCAGGAAATGTTAAACTCTTTCATCGAAGTCTTCTCGCATCGACTTTTCGGATGATGCCACTTAGAAAATTCTCTCATTTGATATTACCATTCTCATCAATATAATCAACTGAGAAAAATGTGTAGCAATAAATGTGCAGTCTACAAATAGCCAGAGAAAAGAGCTACATGTTGGTAGTAAATTAAAAATTTTCATCAATAAGCAGTAAGTGACAAAAACTACCAAGTTATTCAGAAAAATTGCATAAACTAATGTCTGATCACACACACACACACACCCCCGAGAAAATCGGTTAAGGGCTAAAAAAACGAACGCTTTGAAACTTGCATAGACTAAATCTATGATGTCTATGAAAAACTCCTATGGGTGTCTGCAAAATCAGATCGTAGCTTCTTGTGAAATATACTTAGATATCAAAATGGTAGGCCTATTAGAAAATAGGTTTAGCGAAGGTCTCATACGCAAGCTATTATGAAGTCGCCGAGCACAGTGTGATTAAGAAATTGATGAATTACAGTCCCTAGCATAGAATAGAACACGTTGAAGCAATAAAACGCACTATATGTGTCATTTAAAGAAATAAATGGGGGCAATAGTGCTCAGTACAGCCACTTTTTTACTACTTAAACTTCAAAATACAACAAAATTGCAGGTATCTGTTGTTCCTTTTATTTCTATGCTGCAATTCGGTCACACATTGGGTTTTGAAGTATACTACTGACAAGATATATCATACAAGCATGTTCGATAATGCTCTTTAATAATTATGCTAATGTAGATCCTTTCAAACTAGTGAATGATCGTATTTCTATTTTTGGATTATAACACCATTAATGATAGAATTAATTTATCTATAAACTCTTATGTTGATATCGAGTCAGACAGTTTCTAAAGAGAGATTAGTATTTTCTATTTGTTTAGCTTGCACTAAGTACCCTTCATGTTGCGCATGAAGACGCGAACGTTTCATTCAATTATAGCTAGTTGTGATTTGGCGATATTACCTTGTTCCCGTTTTACACGCTCCCTTCTTGGCCTTCCGGAAACTAGTAAACAATGGTTCATGCTCAACGACCTAAAACACATGACGAAAACCGATTCAAGGTACACGTATGTGTAGTAACCTCGAAACACTACAGCGACGATATCATCGCCTAATATGCCATTTATCTGTTGGAGAGCAATGCCCATGTCAGCGACTTCAGCATCTGTCCGAACGGCGAAAACGTTTGCCTCAAAACATTTTGTTACTGCTTCCACTGAAGAACACGATGTGCTCCACTGCGTCATTCCACCACAATCCCAAAGATCACGACTGTACATTCAACCAGCTGCATCTACCTCACGATTTCAAAATTCATTTGTTCCGTTTACTACCGCCTTGATGAATAAACTTGTATCATAACAACTATTTATCCCGTTTCTTTTAACATTTTTGTATACCGGTACCTACCAAACCATGAATTATTGTACATTACATGATTTTCAACATAATGAAACATAAACATCACTTACTTACTAACTAAATATCTTCACAGCAAGCGATGATGCTTCAATGTTTTGAAAAACCACACAAGAAGTACACAACATGTAGTTTCACATCTTCACATGCATAGAAATAGATCTTCTACTTGTCTGGTCAAATTGAATTATTGCAGAATGTATTGTGGGCATGTTGTAGAAAAAGATTATGCTTCATGAATATTATGATTGAGGATTACTTGACATAAGATTTTTTCTTTAAACAGGAAATGGACAAATTTATCACCTGAAAGTGCTTTCGGCAGGACTGACAGCAATGCAGTCTCACATTTCACAAAACTTCATGACAGTTATCATTTCATTTCAGAAGGAAATACAACCATTCCTTCGCCAAGAACAACAGCAACAACGACAACCTCATTGCCACTGACTCCACCAGCTGCTCATCCGAATGATTTGTCACGGGACAAGCCAGCTACGGTGTCCGATCTCGTCTTGGGGACAGCCGAGAACATCAATGATGGAATGATTGCAAGCAGCAAATGTGTGAAGTCTCAAGTTGATCGTCCAAGCAATGACAAGGTTCTGGCAATTACAATTGACTTTGAAGCAACTTATCGCATCAAGTTTGTTACCATTTGGAACGCTGCTGGTGAGTCATGGACAATTATGAGCAATTTCAAACAACGTAAAGCGTGTTCCATGCACTCAGCTGAATGTGCTTGGAGATTTGAGGATCTTTGCTATTCTTACAATTAATTTTTGAGCATGAAATCAGCGTCATTATGTCAAATTCCGAAGAGAACCAAGAGGTTTCTCCATGAAGCAAAACGAAAAAGATGATGACCAATCTATTACTGTCAAAATGATAGCGAATGTAATTCTAATGTATGCTTTAAACAGAAGATCTGCAAGAAAGTCTGCTGACATCAGTTAAATATGATGACATCTAATCTGATGTTCAGTTACTATGAAAAACAGACTCTAGACACAAGAAAGGTCAATAGCTTGATCACACAGTGATGCAAGCCGAAAGAGTTCAGGGTCTTTTGTCATCCCAGATTCAAATGATCAAACAGTCATCCAGATAAATATTATTTTGATGCAATTTTAAGTGGGATGAATTTTAGTCATTGGAAAATCAAAGGAGAAGAGGTTCTCCGTCTCTGGTTTTGCGACGGTTCATTCACGAGGAGGGTAAATTAAAACCAACAAAAATGTCTGACGTCTCTCAGGACTGTCTCAAGGATTGAGAGTAGTTCTTCAATCGAAACCTTTGACAGCTCAGAAAAATGCTCATCGAGCATTTTTGTTGGTTCACAATTTACTTTACTCGTGAATAAAACGTCGCAAAGACAGATGGAGAGAACTGATTTTCTTTTGAAATGTCAAATATGGCGATCCTCCTGTTCCGACGAGCCTTGAAGTTTAGCTGACTATTCATTGGACAAGACCATTGCGTTATTCAGCGAATGTTGTGTAGTGTTGACGGGAATACATGCATGAGGGGGAAGGACAAATGATCCGAAACCAAATTGATCTTCTTGTTTTAATCTTCACAACCCCAGTTCAACGGCTGACCCATATCTCGTTACAGTCATCACACAAGAAAGCGTGGCTTATTGAATGTTTGAAGGAGACATCAGGATTTGAATTCTGCTGTTCAAGGCCGGATATCTTTTGTACAGAGTTAACAGTTAAAGTGCCAATTGATTATTTGTTGAAGAAGAAGCATCACGATTCGGGACAGCCTTTTAACCCTTAGAAGTCTTCAACAAAGTTCATTCATTTTTTCATTGCAGGAAAACCTCAAGATTTGCATGAAATCAGCCTTTGGGTTGGAATGGAACCTTTCACTTCAAATAGTCAGACTGAACTGCTTTCTATCAAGTACACAAGGATTGCATACATCAACGAAAGCAATTTCAACGAGAAACTCAAAATATTCCCCGAATATGCTTCAAATAATGTAAGTAATACAACGGTTTGGTTTAATTTACTTGCTCATCATGTAAAGTTCGGTAGGAATTGTTATCATCGGATTTCTTAATTGTTGTCTATTCTTAATTATTATGCATACATTTTTGAAATCCGTCTTGGTCACGTAGAAAGACATGGCACAATTCGATTACAGTTATTATGCTGGTTACATTGTATTTACACTGAAATCAATGATCTGATAGAATTTGTTTATGCACTAAAGCCCGCTGAATGCATGACTTGAAAATGTCGTCTCCACAATGACCAGCGCTGTTCATGGGACGAGGAAATGGGCCCATGGGCCCGTGGTAATTTAAGTGAGCCGAGAAATCTGAGTGAAATTGTAGTTTTAAGTTGAGCATTTTATCTTTGTAACATTTATTGCTCAGGAGCATCTTGGACATTTTTCAACATCAGGATGGAAAAAATATTGTCATAGAAAATTACTATTAGGAAAGAACACGTTCTCCTTCGTAATCTTACGAATCTGGCATAGAAGATCCATTTGACATCGTCTTATTCATGCACAGAGGGAGCCGTCACGTCACATGCTGTGCTGTTGAATGGACAAGAGTTCAAGGAAATGAGTAAATGTGAAGTTGCCTCCTTGCTTCGTCAAAAGAAGATCCTCTTCATACCTGTGCCTGCAAAACTGTCGAACGCTGCTCACTCCGACATCGAGAGTTTGAAACACCACGATCAGTTATCACCCTATGTCTGCTGCAAACATTGTTCGGAGATATTTGTGTGGTATATTTTTGATTCGTCGAAGAAGAAATGGAAGAAACGAACTATGCGTGGGCCTGTAGGATAGGTTACCTGCATCATTGGGCTATAGGATTACCTGTGACTCACGGATTCGATCGATTCTTCCGAAACACCTAAAATTCACCCTCTGAATCATCCTTGAAATTTTCAAACTTAAAGTTTTGTCACATTTGGCTGTGTCTACATATAGGAGGCCTCAGCCTATAAATATCAAGTGGGATTCAGAACTGAACTTGCTTCAAAGCTACTTCTGAAACGTGGCATAATTGCCAAAAGCTCGTGGGCACGTGGGTATCGCATGGATAGTTTCAGAAAATCCTCCGTGGTATGGGGCGTCGGCCTGGGGATGGAAAAGTCGTCCCATGGACAATCCTGATAATAACAGCATTCACAACATTGTTCTTTTAATCCTAAATAGCCCACTTTAAACGGGAAACGAACCAGCCACTTTTTATACTTTTCGATGCGTCATTAGAGTTTGCTGTTTCATTAATTGAAAATCTCAGCTTCTAAAATTCTTTTTGAAAATAATAGTCACTCAGGCATTGTTAGAAAGTGCTTTGGCATTGTCCTCAGATGACCAAGTCAATATGATATAATATAATCATGTTTAACACTTATAGATGTTCAAACGAGTTTGGGCCATCTCTAGCCGCTAACTAGCCCCTGTAGATAGAGACGCCATAGCTAAAAATAGCAACAATCACTACACACACCTAGAATGCAATATTCTATTGAAATTGTTCGTTTTCAGTATTCAACCGATATTAGTTTTGAACAAAATTGACAGTGCTCACCTCGTTTACTTCATTTACATTGTTGCTGCATTTGACATTTGTATTTCAAATTATGCCGGTGTAACTAAAACGTTGCGGTTTAAAAAAAATGACATGCCATTTGATCAATGAACATAACAGGATGTAGTGATTGTTATTTCCGATATTTTATGAAGAATGAGATCACACAAATCACATGGATAGGAAATTACACGTGGACGTTCGCACACTGTGTCTTCCAGTATATAAGCAGATTTTATGTCCAGTTTTTGTCTCACTTTGTCATAAAATATCAGCACTAAAAAGTGCTAATTTCTGCATTGGCGACAGTTTACCTGAAGACATGTGATAAATCATGTGTGGCAATCAAAATATTGTATCATATGTCGCAAGCTGGAGAAGACAGCAGATTCCGAAATGTGCAGTGGCTGTAGTGTGTTACTAAATCAAACTTTTGGTTCTTGCTAATTCTTCCTTCGAAAAGAGATTCCTCCGAAAGGCATTTTCAATAAAATGCTTAGAAGAAGTATTACAGCACTTGCTTTTGATATAAAGAGAAAGTTGGGTCATTTTGGTAATTTTCAATGGTTTCGTCCGCGGTTCGACAGGGAATGAGACTGAAAACAGTGCTTTCAGAGATGACAGCACTACCCATCCATTGCTACTACGAATCTGCGCGTCTGCCAAGTCATGCCGGGTTCCCGTTCATTTTAGACCGGATAAAAATCTCGTGCATCTGCTACCAAATGAGACCTATCCAGCTGATTCAAAATCATTCTGAAATTCAACCAACAGTGCAGCGCAAGATGATGACATCAAACCATTCGTTTTCTTTAACATTTCTTTGACTTTCCGTTTCAGAAGAGGGAATTCAATCTTACTTTGACTAGACAAGAATTCATCATTCATCTCTTGTGTTGATTTCAGCTGTATTGGAGAGAGCCGGTATTCGGAAGATATATCATTCTTTCAAGACCTCAATCCAGCAGCAGGGAAATGGAAATGTGCGACATTGAAGTTTTGGGATTACATCCAACCTTCGAACCAATATTATGTGAGTTGATCTATAGCAGAGATGTAGCCTGACTGGTCCGTAATGAGAAATTGTATTAAATCTCTACTCTATGTGGCTTTCTGTACTGTTTGTGGCTTCTAGGAAACTTTATCAAGTTTGTATTGTGAAGCTTTAAACTGATTTAAAGATTCAAGCTGTGACTTTTAGAAGAAAACATTTGCATCTCTTTTTCCGAGTGGAGAATTAAGTTGCAGTCATTTTCTGACATGCTTCTTCCAGTCAGCAATTTAGATGGGGGAGGGAAGAACACAACAACACATGATCGGTCCGTGATGAGAAGTTGTACCGGTCATACCGGCAAGCCAATCACCTCAGCAAATGAATATTCAGTGCCTTTACCTTTCCGCTAATTCCATGTACGTGTACGAATCGATGGAATTCTGAGGAGATAACATGAAGGAACACTAATTACATGTGGGCGTCAAATTATTGCATTTCGAAATTGAATGTTGTTTCTATTGCCTTTCAGACCTTCGCATAAAGTCTACAAAACCGGAAGCATCATTCAAGAAGGTCGAATTGTCCACCATTCTTGGATGTGCAAGAGAGTGCAACTCACAAGGACAAAGCTGTAGATCATTTACTTACAAACAAAAGATTTGTCATCTATATAGCTCGACAACCGGAGGAGAATTTGAATCACATGTCACTCTCTAGTTGATGATATTAGTGTTCGCATCCACGATCTTGATGTCCTTCACTTTAACTGATACTTGCTTTATGTTGGCTTACATGACTGCATGCCAAATAGTACTTGGTTAACTAGCTACATGGCACACGTGCTTATCCGACCATGTGCTTAACTGAGTTTTGCTTTCCATTGTTTTAAATGAACAGGTGTGTCATGCGTGTGTTAAACAGAGATTTTCTTATACATTTTGTTGCATCTGCAGGTGTATTTAGTTGGTCTTTTATCTGAAATTTGCCTATACATTGTGTTACATGCACACGTGCATTCAAGGATCCACTTGTCTTATATTTGCATGTCTAAATCGGTTAATGATAAATGTATTTCATTTTATAAACTTTTCTTGGAGCATAATGTCATATCCATCACGAGACGTTATAGTAACAAGAAGTGATGGGCCATGGATTACTCCGCTTCTGAGAGAGTTGATTGATGATTGCTGGTTTGACTATTAATCCAAGAACTGGTCGGTGTACAATCATCTAAAGTACAAAATTAATACTGAAGTGTACATAGCGAAGAAGACGTGGAGTGATCGAGTGGTAGAGAATATTTCCAAAGAGTTGCAAGTTGAAGACAAACAATCCCTTGACACAAGAACTTATGGAGAAAATGTTCAACTCTTTTGGAATTTAACAAAGCATATTCGTTCTTGCTTCAACGAGCATGCTGATGGTGACTTATTCGCAATGAAGATGAGAAATGGGAAGTTTAATCGATGTCGATCATGCTCGAAAGGCACTGATTCAAATTCAATCAGTCGAATGGAAATGATGGCATGGACGGCAGGCAGGGTCTTGTGTGAAATCATTGGCAGACATTTACTGAACATCTGTGAAATCTCGTTGTTTTTCTGAAGTCTGCAAAAATGATCTGATTTGTCCAATTCCAAAGATGCATAATTCTTCAGTGAACGATTGTCGACAAATGTCACTACTACCAATTATTTTTCCGATATTAGAAAGGATTACTACCCTCGACAAACTCGTGATAATTCTTTGGTTACTTGGAATATCGCAGCATGCATTCCGCTTATTAAACACGTGATGCCTTGACATCTTTTGTCGAAAACAGTGAAAATTTGATCGTCTTTCATATCTTGACTTTTTGAAAGCGTTCCACCGAGTTCTTTATAATCGACTCACATATCTTCTTGTTCAAAAGGACTTCAAGCTTCAAAGAGCTTCGATTGATGGTTATGCTGCTCCCTTAATGAAATCTCATTCTGGTGTTCCTCAAGGATCTGTGATGGGTCCGTATTTGTTTGCCATGTTTATCGGTGCATTACAAATTGAGTCACAGACGTCAAACTTAATCAAATTGCAGATGATGTCGTGCATATTGAAACTTATGCGAAGGATGATCCCAGCCCAAACAACTTGTTTCAGATTCAAGAGTGGTCTGATGACAATAAAATGAACTTGAACAAAACCAAAAGCTCTCAAATGGCAATACTTCCGGCAAAGGAAGTCATTTCTTACTCTTACACAGAGATTGTGCTTATCAATTTGGTTAATATTCTTGACTATGACATTTCCCGCGCCTCCCGTCGTTTTCATGTTCTCAGATCTTTGAAACCATTATATTACCTAGAAGCCATTAGTTGATGTTTTTTAAGGGATCCATTATCTAGTGTCATGTATGCCACGCTGCTTTTTGAAAATTATCACGCGTCGTCATTTCATACTTTCTCCGTGTTACAAAGCGTGCATGTAGAATATTTGCTTCTGCTTAATGTAATTGTGATATTGTTCGAATACATGAAGAGTTTTTGAAGTTTTGCAAGCATATTGAAGTGCTTCAGTGTATTTGAAGTGTTCTTTCTCACCATCCCTTATACCATCTTGTTCCGAAGAAAGTGTCCATGTATGGAAAGTACCAAGTTCGATTTAATTCGACATTGTGACGCTTGAATTCATTGTTTCCATGGGTGTATTGACCAACAAGATGAATGTAGACGACTCCTAACCATGATTTCTTGTGAGTTTTTGAGTATTGCATGTAAAACAATAATCATTTTCCTTTATGCTCTATACGTACATGCGGCTCACTTCTTTGTAAAATGAGATGTAAGTTCATGATTTCTTATTGATCTATAATCGTCTTACTTGCTTACTTCTTCACCTTATTGCCGTGCATGTGCAGGTATGTTCTGCTGTACGTTTAATCGATGATTTTTCATGGTGTTATGATGCTGCACACGTATTTGACTGTGTCTAATTGACATTTCATTGATGTTGGATTATAATGTACATGTGCATTGAGCTATGCGCTACTGGAACTGGTAATTTTTGTGCCACTGACGCTTTTAGTTGCTGTGTTCTGATTCTTCTTGAATATGAAATGTGACTTTGTATATCTGAATCCATGCCGTGTAAACCAGCACCTCGTAATGCAAGTCACTATTCGCATCTAATAAAAAATCCTGAAGTATGAGTGTTTTAGAAGTCCAATTTCTCACATCCACAAAGACTTTTTCAAAGCATTATTGTTCTTTTCTCTTATGACATAACATGCAGCTATATTGAGATGCTAGATTTTGTGAATAGAACAAGTCCTGAAGCAAAACGTTTCATTTGTGATGATTTTAACTGTCATGTTTCCTCTTATCTGACGCAAAATTGTGAGTTGCCCAACATCGCTAATGTTCCAACGCTCGTAAATGTGGCGAAAGATAACGATTTCTGTGAAAATAATTGTGTTGACACTTTCAACGCAGTGATTGCACTAATTTTGGGCAGCATTGTATTCTCTCATAAGATCGTTTCAGCATCTAGCATTTTGAAGGTTCATAATTTGGGAAAGGCTCATACTGATGATATATGTGAAAGATTATCTGAAATTGATGGTTTACTCAAATCTTTAACTCTCTTCTGTAAAACAGCTTCTAGAAGTATTCACTGTTTCGAGTCATCCAGTTGTATCAATTGCTTTACAGTATGTTGAATTTACTAGAAAGCTCTTGAGCTGCGATATTGGGCAATCCTAACCAAGTGTTGGTTGACTTATTGCCGGCAGTTAGAAGCAGCCGATATATTTTGTCACTTGCAAAATCCGCAATAGTACCAATGGTCTCATATTTTGTTGCTCTAATCTGATTGTATTATCTTTGCTTTCAGATTATTCTCCATGTTTCTCTGTTGGAAGATGTTGTATTTCTTGTTCCTTGAATAAACGGTTATTATGGTAATTGTTTATGTTTTTAATCACGACCGTTTGAGTCGGTGTTGCTATCACAACTAGAACTCGGAGTCCTACCGGGACTTAGAGAGGTTCAGTCTCAATCTGAGGACGTGGGCACTACTAAGGAGTGCTGCTTTGACCAGTTGCGGTCTACAGCAGTCGCCTGGGATTTCCGCTGGATGCGTATCCAATTTGGGAGTATATGCACCTAGTTTCCCAATCACATTCGGAATTACTTCTGCTTGTGTACTCCACAGTGGCTTGACTTCAAGGCGGATGTCTTGATATTTTGAAATCTGTTCTTTCTCCTTATCGACCATGTTTCTGTCATCAGGCACTGCTACATCCACAATCAATGTCTTCTTTGTTAAGAATCAACACATCAGGTCTTGTAGGCTGTTTCCTACGATCCGCTTGGACTTCGACGCCCTCTTAATTGCTTCATTTTCGGTAGCTGCTTGTGGTACATGTTCCCGTACATGCCGCAGAAATTCCAATGGAGGCAAAGGAGCAACTTCGTTGTGTCTTCTCAAATACTCAGAGCCTGCAGGCCTGGGTAACTGATTGCAAGCCCATCCAATTTGGGAATTTATGCAGTATACACATTCCATTAGTCACTTTGGAACTATGTTTTGATGACATTGCTGACCACGTGCGTCGAATCGCTTTAGTCTGTGAGTATGGGCTATGAATCTTCGTTTTTCTCTTTCAACAGCTTCACTTATGCTTGTTGTGTGCCGCTGGTGTTTTCTTGGCGTGCGTGGAGGCACCGTGCAAAACGCTCACTCCCAAACGCATACGAATGATGGATACCAAGCTATTTTTTGGTGCGTTGTTTCAGCCAATCACAGAGAGTTGCGCATCGCTACATACCGAACATGTGCGAACATACACGAGAGAAAGTCAAATTTCGTATGAAAAATGCACAATGTAAACCAACACCTCCCAAGCGATCTGAATCACATCCTGAAGCAAGACATTATTCGAAACAAATACAAAATCCTAAAGGAATGCGTTTTGGGAGTCTAGCGTACTAGACTTTTTTCAATACTGTATGCTGCATTTCATGCATGATGCAATACACTACTGATTACCTTCGTCTTGTGGCATATTAAAATTTATAGCAGTGCAAAAAATGTCGTGTAGTTATCGTTGCTTATTCAATATTTATGCTTCCCATAGCTAAACAGACTTTAATGAAATATAAGCACTTTTAGCCCATTTAGTGAACTATTATTATTTCGTGTAAGAGGACATGAGTAGTATACTATATTTTGAATAATTGCATTGAATACATGGAAATACTATTCTGACATTGACTCGAAAGTTGCAAAACTGATATCCATAATTAAAGCAAATGAAATCATAAGTCAGTAGATGCTACAGCAAAAAGGAAATGACTCAATTTTCGAACACGATGACAGAATACAAGCACTTCAAAATTCAGAGGTAAAAAATTACAAATTAGAAACTTCGCAATCATTGCTGACTATTCAGCTATGAAGACTCTGAGTTGATTTTAAAGCTGTCCAGAAAATTTTTAGGAAAAATCAATATCCAGATAATCGAAGATGCACTGTGTCAGACGTTTAATATGATTAATCCTCAGTAAACTGCAGAAGCAATGCAAACAACGCTTTAGAGAGCATCTTGACCTCATGTTGGTGAGGATGTAACGCGCATAAAGAAGTCTTTCCGGTGACCCCACGATGGCCTCTTACTGTCGATTGTGTCGGAGGCTAAAAGTCAGAAATGTGACTGCAGATCGTCTGATGCTCCATCCGCATGATATTTCATTTTCGAACATCATATCGGTTGGGTCACTTGTTGAGATTCCTTTTCTAAATGGCGGCTGAAAAGAAAAGAAGAATTTTGTTGTAAAAGATGGAAAGTAAACAACAGTATTATTTTTTCATTCTATTGAAAGCGAAAGATTTCAAAACTATTTCAACGATGATAAAGACAATATCTCAAAATACATATACAGATTGGGTTGTTCCATGACGATTCACCGAATGGCTTAGTCATTGACTTCACTCATTTTCTGATATGTGTTTACAGTTCAGTGGAAAACACCAAATCTGAAATATTAGCATCCAATTTTGAAATTGACGATGTCTAGAACTATTTTTAGAAATTTGAAATCTTCATGCTGGTGTAACTATTTTCAGAATGTTAATTCCTCCGCGGAGCGGCTATGGCTCCAAAGATAGTGAGAATATAGTCAGCGAAAAACACAAACAATTTGAACACATCTCACAGCTACTTATATTCTTGTTTACAACAATTCATATAATGATTGTGATTACAAGAATAGCGAGAAGAATTACTGGACGACTGATTCTTACACCCAGCAAATTACTGGAGACTACTGTAGATTGTCCGACCAGAGACGAAAAGCGTTGGGAAATCCAGCAAGAAGCTCAGTCGAGTCATATTTAACTAATACTGTCAAACAAATAGTTTGAATTAGACTAGCTTTTTTTCTATATGTCAGTTTCGAATCCAAATTGATACTAAAACTCAGAAGCATACTCAATGACTTGTAGAAGGAATTTGATCAGGCAACCGACAGTTTCGGTAGCATGAATTGGCATCTCCTCTAAAGTTTAAAAAAGCTAACTTCAATAAACCTAAATTATGCACATTTACACAAGTGCCGTTCGTTCTTTATAATCTAAGATCTGTTAGCACTACTATATGCCTGTGCCTCTGCAGTCAGTAACTGCATGCAGCACCCACTTTGTGAGCGCATGAAAATATTCTACTATGCCAAACGGTGACAACAGTTCCAAAATGTATTTACTGGCATGATCATTCATTAATTGGGATCTTTTATAGAATCTGCCCGCCAGTAATACAAAAACCTTCAAAGGTAATGCAAAATAATCTGCCCGTCAATCATCACGGAGGTTATTGAATTTTAGTTTTGTTAGAAATAAATTATGTTGAAGTTAATATAACAATGGAGTGCAGATTCTAAAGAAGATCATTTAATTCATTCCGAAATTCGGTTTGTTTATGCTAAGGAATAATATATGAATTCAAAATCTAAATTGACATATTTGTGCTATAAATCATTCAAAGCAAAATATTCAGCTGCTCGGGTAATCTTCATGAAAGATATGTGGTAGTAGCTACAGTTTTCTTGAATATTCGAATGTCAAAATTATCATTCAAATATTCAAAAATGGTGGTTTAGCCACCGAATATTCGAATATTCGGACAGAGCACTGATAATCAGGCAACCGATAGTTTTGGTGGCATGCATTGGCAAGTTTTGATTTTCCACATTCATTCAATATATGATGTCAACATTATTGATAGTGCCACAATAGCAGTATTATTGACAAGTACATGTAGCATTCATAGTGAAATGTTCCTTGAAAACGCCAGGTTGGTGTGCAATCACAAATTATTCTCTTAGACGGATATTTTCTATGAAACCTTGATGTATGGCAATAGAACAAAAATACGACATTCTGAGCTCGAGTTCTGATACAGTATATACATAAATACTTAATAAGTATTTATGCTTTATTAATCAGCATTGCAATTTTGAATTGTAAAGTTCCTGAAAAATGCTCTGATCCTAACATCTTGTTATTATTTCCTTTAGTACAGGTAATAAATTATTTTTGACAATTTTAACTATACGCAGGATGACATGTCATTCAATAATACATTAATAACTTATAAATCACCATGATCAGCAGTTACTATCGAAAGATTCCTCATACATCAATTGCATTTTTGATTACATCAAAAGGTAACCCTAAAGGAACAAGAGCATTTTAAGGAACTTCACTATTTGCTGTGTGATATCTATGTCCATCTATTGTGACATTTCATATTGTTCTCTACAGTGACGGTTTATTCCTGTTGTTCTATTGTCACAGCAGTAAGCAGTATTCACTCGCTGCTGTGCATGCTTGTATATGTATTACTTGACACTCTGCACGTCTGTTCATCACCCAATGCAATACAAGTGAAAGTCTGACGCAACCTTGTTCTGAGACTTGTGATTTAACACAGTTATTCAAAATTACAATGCTGATTGATAAAACATACACACATGCATGTACTCTCTCAGAACTCGAACTTTTACTGTCACATTTTGTTCTATTACTATACATCTGAGTTTTCTATAAGATATCTCTCAAAGAGAATAATTTGTTACTGCACACCAATCTAACTGCTTCATATCAATACTACTATAGAAAACGGGTGCAGCATAAAAAATGTGACAAAATTTTAAAGTTGCATAACCACAGAATTAGATTGTTTAAGTGTATCACTTTGCTATAAGTGCAAACTTATTCAAAACAATGGCGCATGCAGGAACTTACTAAGTGGACAAAAGAAAATTTTCAATGCCTTGGAGAGATCGGAAGAATAGTCGTGCGTAGCTTGCGGATTGCTGTGAATTCCTTCAAAATGTTTCGATTGCCACGATTCCTTCAGATTCGAAGAATTCAGATCATTGTGCAAAAGTTTTCTCCATAATGCTGGGCCCTTCGATCACTTTAAAATAGTTAACAGTCGCACGAACAAGCTTTCACAAACGTCTCTGTAGAACTTGACATCGAATGTGTCTCTTTGCTGTGTGATCCGGTTGATAACAGTCACTGAAACTTCACACAATTTGGCGTATTTCATGTTGAACTGGCTGCTTATTGTTTGATTGCTGTGGTACTATGTCAGCTAATCGTGCCATTTCATTAACGTTGCATGTTCCAATGTTTCCTTTCTAGTCAAACAGAAGAAGAGACGACCTGTCTAATTCTGTGGGAAAATCTTTCTAACTATCCAACGGAAATTAACTAAATAAGGTCTCATTTTGAAGCCAATACACATCTCTATCATCATAATTAACATTACCATGGTTGAAGGTGATGATGAGGGCATAATACGCTCACAAGGCACGATAACTCGAAAGATGAAAAACTAGATAGTGACTGAATAGAAAAGTGGTTTCCTAATAGAAAGGTGGACGCCATAATGTGGCAATGATTGGATAAAATATCTATGCATCATGCAATCTATGTAAATCTGCAAAATCAAATTTAGAAATAAAATAAGAAATCATTACTTCATAGCTCACAATCTTTGTTTAATTTCAACAGTTATATCACAGCTAAGCACAGGAAAAGAGATTTGATTCAACGATGCGTAGAATGCCTACATCACCTGCATCCACAGTGGTCATCGTATAAAATTGCCAAAGAGATCAAGAGCTGCCCCACTTCATCATCGATCATCACACACACGCTAAATCTCATGGTCAAGTGTTCACTGTGAGCTGTAACTGAAAATGCGGTCATCATACGTCGCCAAGGTTCGGGACAACCTTCAACGGTTTCCACAGAGGAAAGAAAACGTCTGCAGTTGATTTCTGTAGAAGGAATCGTGCTCATAGTGCCATTTCTGTATCAAACAGTTGTGAATATGAGATAGAACTACTCGTAGAATTTTACATGAATCGAGACTTAAGCCTTATCACCGGACGAAGACCTCGAAAGTTACTGCAAAACAGAAGAGTAGAAGCGAGACATTTGCTTAATCGATTCTGAATCACCTTGGACATAATTCAGACAGTGAGAGCGGCCACAAACTGACCAAAGTGACTAATACTTATTTCAGCAAGAAATGCGGACTCACAAACTTCATTAACACCAAAAATGATGTCATTTGGGCTACTAGTAGGTCTGAAGCTGATACTGCAGGTGGAAGACCAAGTCAAGAGAAGTTTTCAAGTGGCTGCATGTTGTGGGAAGGTGTGACTTATCGTTGACTGATGCCAAAGAACGAACCAGTATTCATAGACGAGTACACGAGACCGGAGAGCCTGCGGACTATGACAGGAGAGGCGTGTGCACGCTTTCTAGAAATAAAGACCTTCCCAGAAGCTATACGTCTTTACCGACCTCATGAAGGCATCTGCCAGGACGACGGAGCTTCAATACATTGTAGAAGGACTAGAAATCACGTTTTTATTCAACAACTGCAAAGTGTGATGATATTTTTCAGATTGAAGATGTTTGGGGTGTGTTGCATACTTACTTGGTTTCACTTGGAAAAAACTTGGATGCTCTCAGGAATTTAAACAGGAAATGTGGAATTTCAGGGGTTCTACAACAAGACACGATTGCAGAAGATTGATCCAGTCATTACCTAAAAAACTGTGTTGTCATCGCAACAATGGTGAATTGATTACTCAAGGAAATAATAGTAAGATATTAGGACCAGAACATTTTTCAGGAACTTTACTATTCAAAAGTAGAATGCTGATTAATAGAATATATACTCTATCAGAACTCGAGCTCAGAATGTCGCCGCGCAGTTCGTTCTATTGCCATTCATCAAAGATACACATAAAATATCTCCCAAAGAGAATAATTAGCTGCTGCACACCAACTTGACGTTTTCAAGGAACATTGCACTATGAATGCTACTTATCAATAATACTACTTATATAATATTGACATCATATATTGAATAAATGTGGAAAATCAAAACTTGCAAATTCAAGTCACCGAAGCTATCGGTTGCCCCATCAAATTCCTTCTACAAGTAAAAGAGTATGTTTGTGAGTTTTAGTATCAATTTGGAGTCAAAACTGGCATGTAGAAAAAAGCTAGCCTAATTTCAAAACTCAGTTTAGGAATTTGTTTTAGAAAATCACGTTTTTGAGCGCCTGGTGTAACTTTTTGTATTCTAGTCACCGCTTACGATCATAAAATCTGAACCGCATTGATGCACAGCAACATAATGTTTGTATTGCTGGTAGCAAGAATATAAAAAGCTGTTTCATTAAGTTTCCATAACAGTCATAATCACTTCTCATGCACGCAGTTGGCCACTTCTCTTCCTGCGCAGTCTTCATCTTAAAATTTGGAGCTCTGACTTTTCTTAACCTTCTTGTTCCTCACTCCATTACTTTCTGCATCAGTAAGATCTGAAATTCAATAACAGTCAGAATGTGCAGTGAATTGTGAAACAACAACGCCACACAGGCGACTTATCCCACCCAGCCTGATAATGACAGATACGGAAGACAGGAAGATTCTTTACTAAAACACTTGCATTTAAATTTCTGTATTTTATAGACGCCGATCATCTTCTTGGTTCTAATGGTTCATCTCTCATTCCATTTAGATAATAGAATTCAGTTCCTAAGAAATCATAAAAGGAAAGTTGTGAAAGATAATTGTTTCCATAACTTATTTCCAGGCAATCATTTCTCTGTCATACAGTCACAGTCCAAGCTGATCAACATGCTCTGCTCTGGTTTCCTATACATTCTTTCATGTATCGCTTCACATCAGGTCACATCCGTACTCGGAGAAAATTTGGCATTGGGGAAACCAACACGTCAAAGTACAACATCCGGATATCAAACGTCTGACAAGGCAGTAGATGGGAAAGCTAAGTTCCCTTCCTGTTCGCGGACCAGTTTATATGCTCATCTTCACTCTTGGAGTGTTGATCTCGGAGCACAACATTATGTGAAGGAAGTCATAGTTATCAGTGTATCTCTTATCCAAGACACAAAAGTATATTTAAGCGCAGTGAGGCAAGCTACTTGGTCAAACAGGTTGAACGATCAATATCTTTGCGGAGAAGTTTCGCATATGCTTGATAGAACACACTCTTTTAAATGCAACAACAATCGAGGCAGAGTCAATTCGACCCAGAGTCGAAGTCAGGAGTCCCATCAAACCGGAGTCGAAGTCTGGAGTCTCATCACACCGCAGTGGAAGTCCCACAGTCCGATCAAGCTGTTCAGTCGACGACCAGAGTCCTATCAAACCCCAGAGTCGAAGTCCGGAGTCCCATCAGACACCAGAGTCGAAGTTCGGAGTCCCATCAAACCCCAGAGTCGAAGTCCCGTAGTCCCATCAAAGCCCAGAGTCGAAGTCTGGAGTCCCATCAATCCCCAGAGTCGAAGTCAGGAGTCCCATCAATCCCCAGAGTCGAAGTTCTGGAGTCCCATCAAACCCGGAGTCAAAGTCAGGAGTCTCATCACACCCCAGTGGAAGTCCTACAGTCCTATCAAGCTCCTCAGTCGACGTCCAGAGTCCTATCAAACCCCAGAGTCGAAGTTCTGGAGTCCCATCAAATCCCAGAGTCGAAGTCAGGAGTCCCATTAAACCCTGAGTCGAAGTCTGGAGTCCTATCAATCCCCAGAGTCGAAGTCAGGAGACCAATCAATCCCCAGAGTCGAAGTCAGGAGTTACATCAATCCCCAGAGTCGAAGTTCTGGAGTCATATCAATCCCCAGAGTCGAAGTCCGGAATCCCATCAAATCCCCAGAGTCGAAGTCAGGAGTCCCATCAAACCCCAGAGTCGAAGTTTTGGAGTCCCATCAAACCCCAGAGTCGAAGTCAGGAGTCCCATCAAAACCCAAGTCGAAGTCTGGAGTCCCATCAAACCCGGAGTCAAAGTCTGGAGTATCATCACAACGCAGTGGGAGTCCCACAGTCCTATCAAGCTCCTCAGTCGACGTCCAGAGTCCTATCAAACCCCAGAGTCGAAGTTCTGGAGTCCCATCAAATCCCCAGAGTCGAAGTCCGGAGTCCCATTAAACCCTGAGTCGAAGTCTGGAGTCCTATCAATCCCCAGAGTCGAAGTCAGGAGTCCCATCAATCCCCAGAGTCGAAGTTCTGGAGTCCCATCAAACCCTAGAGTCGAAGTTCTGGAGTCCCATCAAATCCCAGAGTCGAAGTCCGGAATCCCATCAAATCCCCAGAGTCGAAGTCAGGAGTCCCATCAAACCCCAGAGTCGAAGTTTTGGAGTCCCATCAAATCCCAGAGTCGAAGTCAGGAGTCCCATTAAACCCCTGAGTCGAAGTCCGGAGTCCTATCAATCCCCAGAGTCGAATTCAGGAGTCCCATCAATCACCAGAGTCGAAGTCTGGAGTCCCATCAAATCCCAGAGTCGAAGTCAGGAGTCCCATCAAATCCCGGAGTCGAAGTCCGAGTCCCATTAAATCCCCAGAGTCGAAGTCTGGAATCCTATCAAACACCAGAGTAGGAGCTATAGATTATAATCTCATCCCGGAGTCGAAGTCCCGTAGTCCCATCAAATCCCAGAGTCGAAGTCTGGAGTCCCATCAAATCCCCAGAGTCGAAGTCCGGAGTCCCATTAAACCCTGAGTCGAAGTCTGGAGTCCTATCAATCCCCAGAGTCGAAGTCAGGAGTCCCATCAAATCCCGGAGTCGAAGTCCGGAGTCCCATTAAATCCCCAGAGTCGAAGTCTGGAATCCTATCAAACACCAGAGTAGGAGCTATAGATTCCAATCTCATCCCGGAGTCGAAGTCCCGTAGTCCCATCAAATCCCAGAGTCGAAGTTCTGGAGTCCCATCAAATCCCCAGAGTCGAAGTCCGGAGTCCCATTAAACCCTGAGTCGAAGTCTGGAGTCCAATCAATCCCCTAGTCGAAGTCAGAGTCCCATCAATCCCCAGAGTCGAAGTTCTGGAGTCCCATCAAACCCTAGAGTCGAAGTTCTGGAGTCCCATCAAATCCCAGAGTCGAAGTCCGGAATCCCATCAAATCCCCAGAGTCGAAGTCAGGAGTCCCATCAAACCCCAGAGTCGAAGTTTTGGAGTCCGATCAAATCCCAGAGTCGAAGTCAGGAGTCCCATTAAACCCTGAGTCGAAGTCCGGAGTCCTATCAATCCCCAGAGTCGAATTCAGGAGTCCCATCAATCCCCAGAGTCGAAGTCTTGAGTCCCATCAAATCCCAGAGTCGAAGTCAGGAGTCCCATCAAATCCCGGAGTCGAAGTCCGGAGTCCCATTAAATCCCCAGAGTCGAAGTCTGGAATCCTATCAAACACCAGAGTAGGAGCTATAGATTCCAATCTCATCCCGGAGTCGAAGTCCCGTAGTCCCATCAAATCCCAGAGTCGAAGTCTGGAGTCCCATCAAACCCCATAGTCGAAGTCTGGAGTCCCATCAAATCCAGAGTCGAAGTCAGGCGTCCCATCAAATCCCAGAGTCGAAGTCCGGAGTCCCATCAAATCCCAGAGTCGAAGTGTCGAAGTCTGGAATCCTATCAAACACCAGAGTAGGAGCTATAGATTCCCATCTCATCCCGGAGTCGAAGTCCCGTAGTCCCATCAAATCCCAGAGTCGAAGTCTGGAGTCCCATCAAACCCCAGAGTCGAAGTCTGGAGTCCCATCAAATCCAGAGTCGAAGTCAGGCGTCCCATCAAATCCCAGAGTCGAAGTCTGGAGTCTCATCACACCGCAGTGGAAGTCCCACAGTCCTATCAAGCTCCTCAGTCGACGTCCAGAGTCTTATCAAACGCCAGAGTCAAAGTTCTGGAGTCCCATCCAATCCCAGAGTCGAAGTCCGGAGTCCCATCAAATCCCATAGTCGAAGTCCCATCAAATCCCAGAGTCGAAGTCTGGAGTCTCATCAAATCCCAGAGTCGAAGTCGGGAGTCCCATCAAACCCCAGAGTCGAAGTCAGGAGTCCCATCAAACCCCAGAGTCGAAGTCCGGAGTCCCATCAAATCCCAGAGTCGAAGTCCCATCAAATCCCAGAGTCAGACCTCCAGATTCCTATCACACCCCGGAGTCGGAGTTCTAGGGCCGTATGCTATAACAATTCCTACGATTTTTATCTTAAAATCCTAACTTTGGGGTTAGCTAGGTGAAATCCTAGTCGGTATGCTTGAACGTTTCCTAGGAGTTCCCTAAGTTAGGTGATTCTCCTCAAGGTCACTTGATTGGCAGATCACCGGACTGCTGCAGCTGTGTTCATTTTCACCCCCTGACAACGAATTGTCTCACAAACTGCAGTCGGCGATTGATTGACGGTGAAAAAAACAATCTGAAAAAAATATCAGTCATCGACAAACTGGAACTGTAGTTTGTATTCATCTTGTTGTTGCGATGATGAAAACGTTTCGTTTATCAAAATCGAGGCAGCAGTTCCAAAGTGATGTGGAATAATACATTTATCCTCAAAGTGTGCACGTCTTAATTACTTAACTATGAGTGAATACCATGGACTTAGCGTTAACACAAAAGTTGTCGAAACATGAAATTGGCCATAGCTCAGCTAATACTGCATCAAATTGAATAAAATAGACTTCATTCTAATTGTCATCTCATGATTGAGAAGATGGCGCCATCAGTTACTAACATAGATATAAAAGATGTTTTACCAACATTCATCATTGCATGAGTTGATATTGCACTGATAGATTTCAACAGCCAATCAGAACGGAGCGCACAGCAAATATTGCAGATTCAATCTTATCATGCCATTGAATTGTGATGATGAATGATGATCTATGCTATAGTCTATAGTCTATGGTGTTAATAGGACGATTGATAATGAATGTAATAGGACGTATCCGACCTATTATTAGTTTCCAACACAGGTCTTTATTTTTTGCGAACTTTCACTGCTATAACTGTTAACATTTAGTTGAATTTCTTATTAGTTGAAATGTTAAATTGAATACTCGTACTTGATAATGTTCAAGAGTAACCCATGATCAAAGTATATGGTCAAAATATGTATTGGTAGGAAGAGTGAAAAAATGATTAAAAACTATCAATTAAAAAGATAAATTGTGGCATTGATATTGGAATACTTTGCCAATACAATTTTATACTTTGAGCTTCGAATAATGCAAATTTAAAGTAATCACTATTGCATGCTTCTTTTTTCATAATGTTATAATTGCATGTAAGCATTTATATTCTCATAGACTCAAACACAAAATCTTCCTCGTGAATTGAGGTTAGTCAACTGCTGTTTAGAGCAATTCTGAACCGCAAGAAAATCCTTTTCGCGTCATTCTCGTCCAACGTTGCTCATGACTGCAAGAGTAAAGTAGTGGCCAGATCGTCCTATCGAAGCTCTCAAGAAGAAATATGAGGTGTTGGCTGATGCCAAGCAAGTGTGCCAACAAAAAGCAAACCGGAGAACCGCAAGTGGAATGGAATCCGAATTATGATATTATACTTGATATAATCGGAAAAGAAAATCCAAAGCTGACGTCCATTCTTGATGGGATAGACACCAGCAATCCTCCTGCAGAAATAGCAAGCGATGTTGATGAGCTTGAGACCAATAAACAAGTCTCCAACTTCAACCCAACGATTTCGAGAAAGCGCCCAATCAACGGTACCTCATTTCAATATTTTGAGATCTTGGAAGTCGAACACCAAAGAAAGATGGGCCTCTTGACTTGAAGGAGAAGAAACTCCGCTTGGAAATTAAGTTGCTGTGAGAGACAGCTGAAGGAAGATGGAGTACCAGAAGTGAGCAGTGTTCCTTGTGACAGTTATTCTCTTCTTACGTAAAGAAATTCGCCTCCAATTTATATACTAAGGTTGCCTGTATAACATTAGTTTTTCAACAATATAACTGATTGAATAAAATTCATTAAACCAGCTGGTGATTGATTGATAGCCTACGTTAATTATCCTACAGATAGTAAGTGTAATCAAAAGCTGTGCATGCAGGGTAAAAAGTCAAAAAATTGTTAGAAAATGAACATAGGCACTATACACTTGTTAGATAACAGTGAATCTAAACTATTATTCAATAGGTTTAACTGATTTAGTCCATACAGAAAATATGTTGAAGAATTGACATATATTTCCTGACTTAGGGGCGGATCTAAGTTCTCCTAGATTTCGTCAAGATTTTGTGACTTAATTCCCAGGATCTTTTTCCTAACTGTGTTTCAGCATACACTGTAAACCGTTGACTGACAATTGACAGACTTTTATCCTACAAAATCTATTTTGTCGGTCATTGTTAGTTCTTGTAGGATGATTGCCACTGAACACCTACAATATGTGAAAAAAAGCGACAAAATGAATATCAATGAATTATAGCTTAAATTTTATCAAAAATGTAGGTGATAAATTGAATTATGTCAAAATAAATCATGGTTTTGCCACACAATAATACAGATTGCCCAAAAGTCAAGCAGTCAATAATCGAAAAAATCAATCAATATTCAACAGTTTTTGTTTAGTTAATTTGCATACAAAGCATCTGTTTCGATGTCGATGGAGAACCTACAAATTTGTCGGATTTCGCAGGATATTGGAGGTGACAATCGTCGGTTGATTTTGTCAGTAATTTTGTAGGATAATTGTCGGTCTACGGTTTACAGTGTACCAACACTCCCTTACCCTAACATAGGTACCCCTAGTGATCCCCTAAGATTTTTTCCTAAGTGACTTAGGGGTGACGTTCAAGCATACCACTTAGGATTTTTCCCCGAATTTAGGCAAATCCTAAGTTAGGGGTTGTTCTAGCATACGGCCCATGGAGTCCTATCAAATGCCAGAGTCGGAGCTCTGGAGTCCCATCAAATCCCAGAGTCCTATCAAACTCCAGAGTCGGAGTCCCACAATCCCATCAAATCCCCGAGTCAACTCGAAACCATTTCAGAAAATCTTATTATCTTTCATCGATGTCTTTTCGCATCGACTTATCATTTATTGCTTATGATACCACTTCTTAAATTCTCATATTTGATATAATATAATCAACTGAGATAAATGTGCAGTCATAAATACGTAGTCTACAAATAGCCAGAGAAAAGAGCTACATGTTGGCTCTAATTTCCATCAATAAGAAGCAAGTGACAAAACCTACCAAGTTATTCAGAAAAATTGCACAAACTTTTTTCTGATGTTTTCATGAAATTCAGCAAACTCCTCAAGTATGCACCGGTCAATTAAATACTAAGCAATTTTAATTTCTTGATTGTGAGATGTAGAAGCAATCGAATGAGGTGACGTTTGGTGACTTCATAACTTTTCGGAATATATATCACTATGACATTTGTTTTGAAAGTTACTGAAACGGGCGGCTCTCATAATCAATGCAATTTGTGTTTTTCGGCTTATTGACGAAGCCCGCTTGTCCTTGAGGTGTCGATATGCGATTTTCGCTGCAAAAATGCTGGCAGCGTCATTGAATTTTGAAATCGGTGATGCAAGGTAAAAAATTGACGTTGACAAGGACTATTAATATAGGGCTCACTTTGGAGACCAGAGCGCCCACAATTCCAAGACTTAGTCGTTGACTTGTCCATCATTCCCTGGAATGCGCGAATAGTAGAACTATACGAGTAAATAGATGCTGTTAATGCAGGCCTACTTTGCTAGAAGTGTCATGTAATTCTCTTCACTTGCGGATTCCAATAAGGGTTAGTGAATATCCTGCCCACGATGTCATGTCATTCGTAGAGGACGCGGAACGACACTTGCTAGCAGGAGGACCGACAGGGTCGATGATATAATCTTTTCTGAGCTCTTTGATTGTGCAAGTATGAACGCGATCGTAGCCTTCACCTCGATAGAAGCAATGAGGAATTGACGAAACGTTTCAATTTGGTGTTGAAATGCTACGCGAGCGATCTTTCATTGGTTGCACACGGTGCTAGCAAACGACACAATGAGCCATTCAAATCGCCTTGGAGCTTGATCTCAAGATGGTCGACCACCTTTTAATGAAGCGATGATTCGCGATGCCTTCTTGACATTTTTAAGAAATGCTACTTTCTTCTAGGGAACACCACCATCAGAGAGCTAGCTATTCTTTCCATGTTGAGCTAGACATCCGCTCATCCAGTACATGCACTAAAAGAAGCACAGTTTGGGGACACATTCTGGCTAATGTCTATGTCTAATGGCAATTTCTATGTCCTCAATGCTTCATCATAAGTTGGCCGAAATCGAGATAAATATAGAAGCTGTGTCGAAACACATTATTGAAAAACTGTTCACTCATTTTCACGGGTCCGAAATAAACATCGCTCCAGACAATTTCTTTAGATCTTCCAACTGGCTGTATGAATGAGGCAGAAAGGAATTTTTATCGTTGGCACACTTCGAGGAGGTTGTCAGGAAACTCTATGCTCTTTGTAAATTATCTGTGGTTTCAAACCGGTATTAGATATCATAGTAATTCTTATACAGATATTTGTAAACATTTTGTCTTCAACTTTACAAAAGAGACGTGATATTGCTAATGTTTTGCTATTCTATAAAATGGTGAATACCAAGGTACAATGTAACTACTTAACTTCCTCGATTAATTGCAACGTACCGCATTGTCGTACCAGGAAGACACAACTTTTCAACGCTAAACGGAAAAGCCGTTTACTTGTTCGGAAACCTGACTTCATTCCAGGAGTTACCCGATGTGCTAATATGCTGAGTGACATTGACATCTTTCTGTGAAGTCTTCTAGTTTAATGCGTCTTTTACAGGAGTGTTTATAGTGTGATGCACGGTTTTATCTATCTAAACACTGAAACTTGTGTTTTGTCATATATGACTTTATCATGTGTGTTTATTGGTTGTTATTATCTGCCGTTGAAATTCAACATACAAATAACTTGCAAATCTGAAATATAAATGACTTATAATATATTATGAATGATAAACTCTGAAACTAAAGCACTTTGTTGGGGAAAAATTAAATCATCATTGCCTTGGACTATTGCCTGTTCGCGAACTCTTGGACTTTGTCCGTCGTCATTCGAATGCGGAATTGACCGCAAATTGCCAAATTTAAGTGTTGATATAAAAACATGAATGCCTTTATCTGAAGTATAAACTGTCATCTACTATGGAGTCGTGCGGTCTATTCTGGAGTATGCTTCTCCATCATTTGTGTTTCTACCTTCGAGAATTAGTAGCAACCTCGAAACACTACAGCGACGATGTCATCGCCTAATATGCCATTTATCTGTTGGAGAGCAATGCCCATGTCAGCCACTTCAGCATCCGTCCGAACGGCGAAAACGTTTGCCTCAAAACATTTTGTTACTGCTTCCACTGAAGAACACCATGTGCTCCACTGCGTGTTTTCCACCACAATCCCAAAGATCACGACCGTACATTCAACCAGCTGCATCTACCTCACGATTTCAAAATTGTTCCGTTTACTACCGCCTTGATGAATAGACTTGTATCATAACAACTATTTCTCCGGTTTCTTTTTACTTTTTTGCATACCCTCCAAACCATAAATTATTGTACTTTGCATGATTTTCAATATGATGAAACATAAGCATTATTTAATTACTAAATATCTTCACAGCAAGCGATAATGTTTCAATGTTTTGAAAAACAACACAAGAAGCACAACATGTAGTTTCACATCTTCACATGTATAGAAATAGATCTTCTACTTGTCTGGTCAAATTGACTTTAGGCAGAATGTTGAAGGGCATGTTGTAGAAAAAGATTATCCTTCATAATTACTATGATTGAGGATTACTTGACATAGTATTTATTCTTTAAACAGGAAATGGATAGATTTATCATCTGAAAGTGCTTTCAGAAAGACTGACATCAATGCAATCTCACACTTCACAAAACTTCAGAAGCACTATCATTTCATTTCAGAGGCAAATACAACCATTGCTCCGACAACATCAACAACAACGACAACGACAACCTCACTGCCACTGACTCCACCAGCTGCTCATCCGAATGATTCGTCACGGAACAAGCCAGCTACGGTGTCCGATCTCGTCTTGGGGAAAGCCGAGAACATCAATGATGGAATGATTGCAAGCAGCAAATGTGTGAAGTCTCAAGTTGATCGTCCAACCAATGACAAGGTTCTGGCAATTACAATTGACTTTGAAGCAACTTATCGCATCAAGTTTGTTACCATTTGGAACGCTGCTGGTGAGTCATGGGCTATTATGAGCAATTTCAAACAACGTAAAGCGTGCTCCATGCACTCAGCTGAATGTGCTTGGAGATTTGAGGATCTTCGCTATTCTTACAATTAATTTGTGAGCACAAAATCATCGTCATTATGTCAAATTCCGAAGAGAACCAAGAGGTTTCCCCATGATGCAACACGAAATGATGGAAACCTTTCTATTACTGTCAAAATGATAGCGAATGTACATAATTCTAATGTATGCTTTGCACAGAAGATCTGCCAAGAAAGTCTACTGACATCAGCTAAATATTATGACACCTGTGATGTTCTGTTACTATGAAAAACAGAATCTAGACAAAAGAGAG